>NW_019091628.1:86872-113973 GCF_001949145.1 Acanthaster planci
TTTTGCTCCTTGTTCTAATATGATGCCCACTGATGCTCCTGGGTGGAGAGTGATAAGTAAGGGCTACGTGGCTTGCCCGAGGCCAAAATATCCAGCCAGCAACTGGATTCGAACCCCCGCCCCCCTTGTCAGGAGTCACAAACCTCAACCACCAAGCCGTACGCACCCCTACAATATGGAGAGTGATGCATCATGCCTCGCTAGGTTGCGTATGAGTGGGAAAAAACGTGCTATCTCTCCAATGTCCCAATGAACGTCCCCAGCGCTCTTGTTACACACAGGCGCACCCATGCACTTACATCACACACCTAGTGTGGACATTCCTTTGTTTTCACACAGTTAAGAAAAACTTGGTGAAATGCGAACTTTTCTTGAACTGGGAACACGATATTCAGCTGGATTTTTGTAAAAGGTTTCCTTGACTGTTCCTCTTCCTTTTACGACAGATGACCCTAACCCCACAATGCCTCTATACTGTTTTTTAAAAAAAAAGGAGACACATCCTGCGGACATGGGTAAGTCCAGGGAACGTCTTCCCTTCCTGCATCGTGTGGACATCATTTGTTCACAAGTCCACTCCACGTATGTAAGGTTAGTGCATGTTCCAACTTGTGTCAAGAGTTTCGGCTGTGACTGGCCAAAAAACGTGGTGGGGCTTGAGATCAGGCAATCACCTGTTTGTCTCCAGAAATCTTTGGTTTGCGTTTGATTTATTTGATTTGATTATTTCATTTCAGTAATATTTTTTACACTCACCTTTGATGTGTTTGCCATCGCACTTGCCATGGATTTATTTGACTGCATTGTCTGGAAAGCCAGAACAGAGAAAGAAAAAGGAAAATACATGTATGACCAAAAAAAATGAAATCACTGCCTTTCGGAAGCGGGTGTAATATCCAACAAATATGTCCTAATCGTGCTCTTATGGTACTTATCAACCCTCGATTCTCGAGTAAATTGACTTGTGTCCAGAGATGATTGCCGGCCAGATGTTCCCAGAACATTCAACTCAAAAACCAAGTGACAGAGTTTAATAGTTGATCAACAGACCGCACCTACATGTACTTATTCCGTTGGTGCGGGCATCACACACTTGCAGTACAGTCTGACAGTAGCGATAGCGAGGACCAGAAGCTTCAGGGGATGACAGAAAGTCTGCTTAACTCATTCCAAGTCTCCCTGAAGGCATGAGTCTTCCCCCCCTCTCTTCCGTCCAACCAGGGGACAGGTGCGTTTGCATTTAGTTTGAACACTTCTGATGAGTATCTCGAGGCTGGACTTGCGATATGGGCGATGGTTAAATTGTGATTGATTTGCCAAGAGATTCTTATAACTACACACCACTGAACCTAACTCCAGTTCATCTGACTTTAAACTTGCTGACGACTTACCAAAACCCACTCATACTGGTTGACAGAACTGAAATGCAATCTGCTCCGAGCGGAACAAAAGGGGGCGTGTTTTGGGGGTACTCACTGCATAGGTGCACCATGAGTGGCGCAAGTATAAGCGTGCGTTTGACGCGGAGCACGCTGAGTACGCGTAACTAATTCATTCCGGCATGTATGGTCTATGCATACAAGCAGAACGCGTACAAGAACATGCTTGTAATGACCTGTTTTTCTTTCGCCAATTCAGGGCGCACTTCAGCTCAGGGCGGATTCCCCAACTGATCATTTGCACAGGATGGGAAGATCTTAGTTTCATGCAACAAAGTCTTATCCAAGCCAGAGACGTGTGTCAGCTGTTCATGGAGTTGGGTCCAAACTTTACTTTTCATGAAAAGAAAGGACAGAAAGATGTGATCAAGGAGGGGCACCGTGATTGACTAATGACTACACCATCGACGGATGGCACAACTCCGCTGACTGTGACCAATAATGTCACCTCAGCCGGTACGCACCTTTGCCTGTGCATTGATTGAAGACACCCTGGCGCTGGCTCCGTACATCCGCGTCTTCTGCTTCCTGAGGTTGACTAGCTGCTTGGCCAACACCGTTGCAGCCTGGGAAAAGAGTGACAAAGGGCATTACAAACATGTCCCTTCTTTGGCGCAATTTATGTAGGAAGCCGATGGCACATAAGACTCTTTTAAGACTGAGAAAACAGGAATTGTGACTGGGTTGTAAGTTCTTCAAACCTAGAAAATTCACCAAACCTACGATATTTGCCCTTTACAGTTACATGCATAAATTTGTATTCTCAGTGTGGTCCGAGTGTTGCGAACAAAATCACAAGCTGGCTCATGCGGGGTAAGAACCCACGACTTCCTGCTAACTAGTGCCAACATCTTAACCCCTCAACTATCGAGTATGCCGGGAACAGGCGGCTGGCTGGAATCCAGTGCAGCAGCAAGTGTCACAAGTAGTCAAATATATCACTTTTATCTATGCGTCGGGTACATTAACGTTTTTACAGTGTGTATATACACAGTAGTAAAAAGCAAAAAAATGGAATAAAGAAATTAGCATTCCTGACACAAAGCCAAACAAATGTCACTGACTTATTCCACCTGATCTGGTACAAGCTCCCAGTTCAGAAGTCATTTCTTCCGGTTGATCTTCCCAACTTCCACTGAACAAGATTGATGATGGTCTAAAGGTCTAAATCTGGTATCGGCTTGTTAGCTCCCCCCCAGAGCATATAAGTCGTCCATGACAGGGAAATTCTTGTAAGGCCCCGGCTGAGATGACAAGGCTATAACGATGAAACTGGAGGCACAAGAATGACCGTTGAACTCACCTGTTTGTTTCCTTGCTTGGCAGCCTTTTTTATTTCCAGTGTCTGAGCAGAAATAAAATGATTAAGATTAAAATTAAAACATGGGAAAATCGAATGAGCCTTTGAGCCAAATTCAGAAAGCGTAGGAAAATAAGGATTTTATACAGTTTCAAATTCTAATTCACTTTTCTTCTTTTAAACTCAATTCAAGTCCTAACACCTGATTAAATCATAAGAGTTGACTGGTGATTGTTTACCCATTCAGTAGCTGGTTGACATAACTGTGGAGCAAACGTGCATCAATAGAGACTGGGTACCAGTTGTTCCTTTTGACACTGCTAAGGCAGTGGTAACGAGTATTGGACTGGTGCCAGTCTATTTCCCAGTATCGCCCATTGCCACTGCCTAATGTTTGGGCACTTTGTCTTGTAAAAAGGGTTGACTCCAATTCAATTCAATATTTATTTCCATAATGCCATGTATGGAAAATGACCAAAATACATGTAGAAAATTATGACAACAAAATAAATTCAAGGAGTAAAGATGTGAAAATGTAAAGCTGACAAAAAGAAGGAGCTGCATTGAGTGTTCCAACATTTCGGACTAGGCCTTGTACATGCACTAGACCAAATAAACGGCAAGAGTTTTTATACACTCCCCAAACATATGATTGGCACCGTACATGTAGGTGACACGAACAGAATTAGTAGAATTTTATTACTTCCCAATTAATGATCACAAGTAGCAATGAAGTCACTGCAGTTTGCCTCTGATGCACTGAAAAGCCAGTAGGCCGTTCGCTGGCTGTTTTTGCAAAGTCTTGGCCGTCATTTTGGCACTTTTGTTGGAGCTCAGTGTGTGGTTATAGCAAAAGTCAGGCTGAAACTCGCCTGTTCGTTGGGGTGCTACAGGTATTGGACCAATCAGCGTGAAACCCAAGAGGAGTACAGTGACTGGGTCTAGCCTGGTACAAATCAAGCAGTAAGCAGTCGTCTAGACTGCCTGACTCACTAGTTTTTGTTCTTCTCTCTCCAGTTTAGCTCTGTCGCGCTCCAAGCCCCGTTGCGTGCCCTTCAGATCTCTGTCCACTTTCCTCATGACCTCTGAAATGACAGAGGGTGTGAGTTCCATTGAAAAACCGGCTGCCATGAGCCACAGAGCTGGGTTTTCCAATCCTTATTTCAAATGATTTACAAGTAGAGTTTAAGTGTTCATACATTATGAACAAATACAATATGTATACATGCTCCTGGGAAAGAGGCCAGTGAGTATGGAAGTTTTTCCCATACCTGCTAACACAAACTAGAGGTTGGTAATTCATTATTGAATAAAAAAGCTTACAGCCTAAAACTATGCCTAGTTTTGCTTTCCCAACATGACCAACTCCATACCTGGCATCTGAAATATTGCTTTGGCATAAACTTTGACGCTGCCAACAAATATGCTAAACGCTGGGGCTGGTGCTATAATCAACTGTCACTGCCCAGGGCTGAAGCTACCCCAAGTTATAGTTCGGGGAAGAGTTGCATAAACGACGGCAGTAATTATTCCCTACAGTGATCAATTAGAAAGCCTAAACATGTCCAGAAAAGTTCAATTCAGAAAATTTTTCGAAAGAAAACCCTATGAATCGGGACTAGGCCCAGTCTACGACAGAGGAGTATTCGTCGGCGGGCCCTGGGCCCTGTTTACGGGTCTAGTCATGATCATGGTTCAACTTAATCTTGAAAAGACAACCTTACCTTTTTCGTTTGCCTTTTTTCTGAACATTCTGTTCCTTCAAATATGTCAAACACGGAGCAGACCAGACACTGACAATCACCACAAGTAACTACTGTTTGATACTGTGCAAGTTCAAGGGATTGTCCTTCTTTCACGTCATGAGTTTGTGAATCATGTAAAACAAAACAGCACACAGTTGTAGCGCCCTCAAGAGTCCTCAAAAAGGAATGACGGAATATTTATTTTTAGTTGCAGATTCTATTTATGTCTTTTAGCATGAAAGCACGTGATGAAGGCTCTGAGCCCGGCATTCAAAGTCCACACAGTCTAGTTCAAGGACAACCAACCCACCTGGCATGCCCGAACTGATAATTGAAAATAAAAATGAGACACGGAGTCGAGAAAACTAACTACCACGTGAATGAAACTTGAGCGACGCCGTTTTTCCTTGATGATGGTTTATAATATTATTTGAATATGGACCGCCATCGGTACAAAATTGTAAAAAAAATTCAACGCCCACTGCATTTAAATAGGATCTTTGTATTTTATGCATTTTAATTAAATGAATGAAGAAACTGTATAAAAGCTGCCGTGACAGTAAGGGGGAAACCGAAAGTAAATGTATAGTTTCACCCCAATTACGATGCTTGTTCCTTTCCCGGGGGAAAAACCCGGAGGCGATCTTGCGAGCCATACCCTGCGGAATCGCTTGGCCGAGTCCACGGAGCACTTCTAGTAGTAATGCTTTTGTCTGGCACAAGTGACAGTTCACCTATGAAAACAATTTTGACGGTCAGATAAGAGCACAAAACTGCTATTAAAATGAAATGCCACAAATTTAAAGGTGTATCTAGGAACGACAGACTAATGATCAGTCATTTCCAATGCTTTTACATGTATATAGTCCACTCAAGTCTGTTCCACTGTTTGTTTTCTGCAAACGCTGTTACTGTACGTCTTGCGCATTTCTGTCTGGCTTCATAGAGCAGCATTTCCCCCCTCCAGTCGGGGTAATTTCCTTCCTCCAAGGCAAAACCGACGAAGACCGAAAATCAGGGCTAATTGGACACAAGAATGTATCTCCTAAATTTCATGAAAGAAATCTATTTCAAAAGGCCTTTTCGAGAACAGTCCATATGGCAACGAGTTAACAAACAATACAACACGCATGCCACGTTTTAATCACACTAATTGATTGTTGTGGTTCGTTGTTATAACGACGATGACGTCATTCCATTCCCAATTAGATAACTCACGGTTTGGGGTTTTTTTTTGTCCCGTTGCTCAGCTGTTGACCTTAACCTAGCTCACGTCTTATTTAATGCCGCTTCACTAGCAACGTAGAGAGCACGATCAGTGAAGCGCATCTGAAAAATTTATTGTTTATTTTCAACCGTATATATGTCACTGAGAGTAATGTCCACGAACCGTACATCCCTCGCTGATGTATTTCTAGTATATTTACAGAGCGATGATAGTCATGCATGGCTCGAATTGCTTTGAACACACTTTTTCGCAAAGGTGAACATAAGCTGTCAGTGTCAGTAATACGAGGCCTTGTGACGAAACAAAGTAGTCAGTGCCAAGGGATAGAACACGAATTTTTGAGAAAAAAATGCACGCGAGTGAATATCAGTGGGCATGGCTTTTCTGTCGGCTGCAGGACATTATCTGGGAGCTACCTCTTAAACTTGGGGCAACTGAAGTTAAGGCATCGGAAGATCACAGAACTTCTGGGCTCTACAGTTGAGATAATGAACTAGATTATGGTGTGTTTCGGCCTGATGGTAGTGCAAGAAAATCATCTGGCGGCCGCCTTGTGACACCGACAGGCTTCCTGCACGGCCAAACGACCTCGCGCTAAATGATATGCGATCTAATTATGCATCGTCGCCTATGGTATTAAGAGAGAAGCGTGGAGGGCACCATTCGCGAAGTTACGCAAGGTTTTTCGTTTTTCTTGAGCGGTCGGATCTCACATGCACAGGCCAAGTTAAACATCCACGGAGATGGTGTCCGAGTGAACGAGTTTTCACCTGCATCTGAACTCCACTCCCAAAAACCATCTGTGAAGTTTGTCGGTGTCGAAACGCAAACACACCCATCCCGATGATGTACCGGAACAGATCAGCTGACGAGGCACACTTGAACAATTCCACTCTTTCCGGATGGCCCACCATCGGTTCAGTGTACTCTCTGCCTACAACGATTAACGAAGGGAAAGTGACCGCCACAAAAACACCGGCAGGTGGTAAGAACGGCTCAGTTGGAGAGAGACTTGGAGGGTTTGGGCATGCCTCGACATTCCATGGGTTGAACTACGTCATGAACAATTCCCTCTCTCGTAATCGAAGGTTGGTAAAAGCTTTGAGATTTTGTGTTTATGTTGTTTGGCTTTCAAAGAGTTTGCCTGTCCTTCAGTCCATGGATGTAAATCGAGGAGGATAGGGGTTTACATCCCTTTTTTTGGAGGGGGGGGGAACTATTGAATCAGCCCCGTCACCACCACCACCCGCCCCCTACACACACATTTTTGTGGTGAGCAAAATTAAAGTGGATTATTAAGAATTTTTCAGACCTCTGACGACTAAAATGCATTCAATATCACCCAAAAAGAGAGAGAGAAAAAAGCCACAAATATGCCATTCTGAATACATATTGCAGATGCATATTGCATGAACACCGACCTCTAAGTAGAGTTATATGGTGTCACCCTTCCCCTTTTCAAATTTTCGTGGGGGGGGGAGCAAGTCATCCCCCATCCCTCAGATTGGCTCAATCATCGACTTCTCTGTCTTGTTTTCAGGCTGGTGTGGTTCTTAGTTGTGCTTGGAATGACGACCTTGCTCGTGGTTAACACTATCCAGGCCATCTTGGTCTTACTCCGACATCCAGAAACCAGCGCCATCTCCCTCAACTACGTGCCCAGGATCACTTTCCCCGCTGTCACCGTCTGCAACATCAACCTCCTCCGGAACAGTGCCCTGGACGAATCCGTCATTCCGACGCTGGCTGCCATCTACCTGGAGGATCGGTCAGATAGCACCGGCTTTGATTTCGGCCCCGTGGACGCCCTGTACCACTACCCCAACGGGAGTGACTCGTTGGAGACCATCTTCAACGCCTCGCACCAGATCGAGGACATGCTGTTCAGGTGTCGGTGGCGGCACGAGAAGTGTTCCGCGGCCAACTTCACCCGGCGCCTCACCGACCACGGGGTGTGTTACACCTTCAATGACCCTCCAGACGAGCAAGATGCCCTGCAGGTCCAAAATCCGGGCAGCAGTAACGGACTGTTCATGAGACTCAACATTGAACAGGACCTCTACACCTACGGAGAAAGCACATCAGCTGGAATTAAGGTAAGGGCGGGTACTTAAAGTCAAAGAAAGCAAAGCGAAGTGAATCACAAGCGAGTGGGAAATTTAAAGGGGAAAACACAGGACTCCCAACTCTAGCGGCAAACCAAAAGGGGGCCAGGGGCCTGCCCCCAGCAGACGTCCGTAACCCCCTGCCGCCAAATGAAATTTGGATATTTACACAACATGTCTGAACAAACTGCAGTAAACTGGAGTTCTCTTGCTTCTGATGTCCCCCTCTCGCAGGGTTTTGTCGCGGTTCAATTTCCCGCCGGTCTTCAGCGATAAACCCAACGCAAAACCGACGTCATGAATTGAAAGCATTTGCGGTTAACAATCAACCAAACTGGTACGGCGATCGTTGCAGCGCCAACATTCGCTCAGACGTTGCAAATTTGCACTTGCTTTTCTCAGCGCCTATATTTACCTTGATGGGGTGTGTTGCAGGTGAATACTTCCAAATGTCATAAAATGCCGTTGATGTCAAGTGTCCGTAACTAACTTTACGAAAATAATTAAGCGTTCTTAATATTTTTTAGGACAAGGGAAGAAGAACGGCTAGGCCCATCCCCCCCGGTCTATGCATGGACGTATCCCCTCCCCCTTTCCTTGGGAATTACCCTCATGATAGGAAAAAATATTGTCTTCAAACGCCATTTACACCCATTTTCTGTACATTTTGCCTTTGAATTTTTGGGTTAGGTTTCCTTTACAGGCACACTGGTAACTGTTCGGTGACTTCATTATGGTACCCGTGGTTCCCATCCCTCGAGTGAATGAACGAGCTCTTAAAAAGACTACCTGACGAAACTTGATTAGTTGGGACTAAAATATATTTATTTCTCGAAAAATTTTCGCAGTACCTCTTACAATTGTGCATCATCCCTAATGATGGGCGTCTTCAGGAAGTTTTTTTTCTTCGTTTCCCTCCCCGCTCCTCGTATCTTTGAAGGTTTTCCAAGGGTCTAATCGATTGAATCCCTTTCGGTACAGGTCTTGCTGCATCCGCAGGGCGAGTTCCCCATCGTCAAGGAGTTTGCTTTTTCGCTGACACCGGGTTTCGAAACATCCATAGCTGTCCGCAAACACATGGTAGGTCCAATCTAACACCGGATTCAACCGAACTGTGGATAGTGGAACATTGAACCATTAAACAACGGCTTATTGTTGTTTCTTTTCAGTAGAAAAATCGTTTTGGTATCATCATCCAATCTCTAGTCCGAAAAACACAACGTGGAATATTTTCATATCTTGCCAAAAAGGAGAAAAAGTCTCAACTAGAACTACGAACGTATTTCGTTAAGGGATAATGGAATTTCGCAGGCCAGATGCAGACATTTTGAGATAATTTTGAGGATCTGGATGATGATTTCCTGCAGGATATCAAGATCCTCAGATGAATAATATTTTACGTTTATGTTGTTATCGACACGTATGCGTAATGTCAACATCTTACTGTCGGGACGTCTTCTTGCTGCAAAATCACCGCAGGATGTGTAAATCCTCAAGTTGCCCATAATAAGACATGTATCGCGCTATCCTCCCGCAGTAATGTCCGGAATTTTACGAATCGGGTGGCACTTCTAGAGCTCCTTAATGAATTCATTGGCAATGCCGCTTTTTTTCTCGATTATTTTAATACATAGGTGAGAAGCCTAAGGGCGCCCTATAAGTCCAATTGCACCGAATCGACTCTGCGGGAGTTCCCGTTTAAATACTCGGTGGCGGCCTGCCACTTCGAGTGTCTGGTTCACTTCGTCGTGGAGCACTGTGGGTGTCGTGACTACAGGTGGCCAGGTGATTTCCATCACATTGGAAATGTTTTAATTGGGAAGACATTCCTAACTGGGGACATTCTTCCTGGACCAGTTGGTCATTTCGACAGCACATACCTGAAATGAAGCGAGACAGAGGTCACTCGAGAACAGTACGCTCAAACGGCGGCTGTTATTGTCATTGCATCCTTGTGTCGACTCACAACGGCCTTTATTCTCGAATGACCTTGGCTAATGGAAATAGCCAACTGGCTCATTAAGCTACGCGACTTTTTAAAAATCATTCCAATTACTGTTAACAAATATTTCTTATATTATTTCCCCCAGCAGTCAAGGCCCCAATATGTTCCGTCGAAAAGCAAGTGACGTGTGTTTACCATTACGAAGGTGAGGAGAATATGGTTCGATGACCACATCATCCAGAATCTAAATAGACCAGCGCTCAAAATATTTCTCTTTTACTACAGTTGATAAATTTCAGAGGTAGCAATCCCAAGACCAAAATTTCTAGGAAGCTGTGATCATAGTTAACGCGCACGTAAAATCAGGGTGACTACTCGTAATATTGTTCTGTACGTCATCTATACCTTACGGTCGACCTTTTCAGGTAAAAATGGCAATACCTAGAAGTGTGATCGATGCTTGATTATTGAGAGTGGCTTATGCGTTAGCTTGTGACTTCCCAATTCCATGGGCACATGTGTTAATTTCGAGCCGTAGCCATAACTCTAGGACCTAACGAGATCTTACTATCCAGAGGGCAAAGTGCGAATAGGTCTAAACATAATGACGTCAGGCTTTGTTTGCATGTGTGTTTTCCTAAGTCAGTGAGGTATGGGACACGGAACCATTGGGACCTCCTAGGAAAGAGCAAATGTAAACAAAACGTGACGTCATTGTGCTTGTAAGTCTGTTAAGGCCGTGCCCGAATCATTGGCGACGGCTGGAAATTACGCACGAGTCTATGGCAGTGGCCGCGGCCAGTTTCCGTTAAGTCGTGTGTAAATTCTGGCCGTAGCCAAGTGTTTCGGACACGGCCTATGGCATATTGTACACCCAGCCAACACCATGTCAAGCATTCACAAAATAGTTTGGTTGACCAACTGTTGGGCTATTTTTCTCTCATGATTTGTTGATCTAGATGAGTTTGTGTGGGACAGCGGCAACTGTAGTTGTCCGATGTCTTGTGAGACGACGACGTACGAAAGCAAGATCTCCCAAGCACAATGGCCGGCTAAATATTTCGACAGAGATTTACAAGAGAAGTACAACTTGTCTCACCAATACCTCAGGTAAAATTATTTCACAAACGGACCGTGGGTGTTACAGACTTTTTTCTCTTACTGTATAGGCGGTTTAAGTTTGCTGAAGGCTCAACCTTGGTTGCCAACAGGTTTTGCCCTATTATTGTTGAAGGAAGGTGTTTCATATTCATAAATATCCAAGACAGATTAGCCATTCCTATTGGTCTACATCAAGTCACATGGCTGGTCTTGAACACCTGCCAGCATCAAAGAGGCCCGTGAACAAGGATATATATACCTTTGGAACGAGACTTTACAGCGTGATTTATCCTCTGCGCAAGAGATGAAAATCTTCCGACTCCTAAGAGGGAAAGTAAATTCGCCCTGTCCCAACAAAATCTATTTTTTATCTGCACCAGGGACAACTATGTGGATGTTTACATTTTCATGGAGGAAATCATGTTCATGGAAATCGAGCAGCAGGAGGCTTACACACTGGAACATTTCGAAGGTACTGGCCCAGTCCCACTCGCTTGTAATTTGACCCATCGGACCGTAATCGGGTAACTTGTCTTTTACGATACTGGTATAGATGTCATGATGGGAATAATGGTCAGGTTATTCGCCATCTTGTTCGCTTCCGTCTGTTTTTGTTTGTTCGTTCGTTTATTTGTTTGGAAGGAAAGCAGGCATTGAGTTTAAAACGAGATGTCCTGGAAAGCAGCTAAGTGTCATTATGAACATTACACAGACCGTGGAAATGACTCTCAACTCTGATGGGGGCGAAGGTCCAGAATACGGGTAGATTTCGAGAGCCCTCTGGCAAACCATTGACCTTTGAGGGATCTTCTCGTCTACCACACAATATTCTAAATTTGAATGCAATCTGCGTTGCAACTGAATCGAGCGAAAAATCCGTTCTTGTTCTAACAATCAGTCCGTACGCTGTTGTTCAGAGCACGAAAAATCCAATTAGGTATAGGGACCTACGTGTCTTTGCTTCTCCAGTGATCCTTGCCCACACTGAGGCAAGCAAGTCCTAACTCAACCTGAACTAAGGACTGCCCCAGACTCATACGCACACAGAGACGGGATTAGCAAGTCACTGGGCCCCACTGATCACTCGCAAATCATTTTGGCTTTCTAATTGGTTTTGGTCTGTTTTTCGCAGGTGATATAGGTGGATACATGGGCTTACTGTGTGGCATGAGTCTCATCACTGTAGTGGAGTGGGTGGATTTCATCATCATCACGATCTACAAGAGGTTTATCGGCTCCAAATGGATGTGTTCTCGTAAGGTTGGCAACGGAAATTGAACATCGTTACGAGGACGACACCGAGTCGCCGCGCGCGACCAGACCGACGTTGTTAAAGACCACAGCCAATTCACCGTGTCAACATAAGTTCGTGTGCGTTTTGGGATACACCGATGGCCGGTTTTTATGTGCGTGCTGACTTTTCAAGCGAATTTTTTTTAATGCTCAACAGCTCACGGAGCAAGACATCTTCTGGTCAGGATAATCGACTGTCACCGACAGACAAGAGAGGGAATAATCCTCTACTTAAGCAGGGACGACCAGCATCTGACTGACGCTGAGCAGACGGACATGTACAGACCTACACTTGAAGGCTTCCTCAAGTGAAAGACTTGATCTTTCCTGCTGAGGACCCGCTGTCGTGCCCTTCTTTAGTTCCTACTTTTTAGACTTAAATTAAATCTGGCTTGTCCAAGAAGGTTCGTGCACAACAACTGCGGTACTTCGGCTTCGTACCCCCCCTAGGTTACGGTATCTGGGCCAACGCTTCGTACCAGATCATCAGTCGTTAAGGATAACAATATCATTAACCGTGCTGTGCCGCTGGGTTACGGTTCGCTTTCGCTCATCTCACGGAAAGTACATGCAAACAGCTAACAAGGTGTTGTATTCCGATGGGAGTCTTTACGAGGTTGATTTTTTTCATCAGCCGGATATGAAGGGTCCACCTGGGAGGTTAATGTTCTAATGAGTGTGTGGGCCTTGGTGATAGAGCGGCGGTGGTATTGTGGAAAACGTCTTCATAGAAACAACGACGGCACACGGGGTACGTGATCAACAGTCCCAAATGAAGTCCCACGACGAAGAGTGAAATGCTATGAAATAAATTCTTGGCTAAGCTTAACGAAGACGCATAGGCTGATGTATTAACAATGACTTTATTGATTCAACGAACCCACGGTCGTATCTTGTAGCTCCTCGTGACTGATGGGATGTTTCATTTTCCTGTCATTTAAAACTGCGCGGGACTAAATCACTCGGCAGCCTTGCATAGATGCGATTAAAATCTTTTCTATTCAATTTAGCATTCTACACGAATGAATGAATTTTGTGAAGGGATTTGACGGGTCGGATCATAGGAGAGGGCTGGTTAATAGATAACCCGGCAATCCCGCATTGCCGGGTCACGAACACGAAGGCACAGATTGATGGTGATAAACGATCAGCCCCTTCCTGGCATCCAAAATACGTTTGTAAGTAATTAATATGTGGTTACAGACCCGAGTGATGTCCTCATACGACGCTGGGGAGCTCGAGACTTTTGGCGAGGAGCCGTCATATGCTTGGCGAGCTCGAAGGGGAGCATCGCTGTTGGGTTTAGCTCAGCTAAGCCTTGCCGGAACTTGAGTACTAGACTCAGACTGTACTATATACTCCATGCAACACCGGTCTGTGTTCGGTTCGACGCGCACGGGGGCTGACCCCTAGGCTCATGGGAACTAGGCGCGACATGGCGGAGTGGATGATTCAGAACATGTCGGATTTCACCACCGGTGCACCTTCGCCGGTGATGGAAGAAGCAAAATCCGACTCGCAGGGCTCCGCTTACGGCCCCCTCGTGACGGTCCTCCGGACGTTTTTCATTGCGCTGAATTCTCTCATGGCCATCACGGGCAACGCCTTCAGTCTGGCTGTCATGAAATCTGTCGACACGCCCCGGTTCCCCCCGAGCTCCAAGCTGTTTCTCTGCAACGTCATTCTGTCCGACCTGGCGTATGGTGCCGTGTCCGTCTGGTACGTCGCCCCGTCTGCCCTGAACTATTGGCCGTACGGGCAATTTGCCTGTCAGCTAGCCTGTGTCTGCCTCATACTTGCCAACTTCTGTTGCGTGAACGCTGCCATTCTCATCACGGTGGACCGCCTGCTGGCCGTGGTGTACCCCCTTCACCACGGCATCATGATCCCCACAAAACGCGCGATCATGGCCGTCGTGCTTGCAACCTTCCTCTCTGTCAGTGAAACCGTTGCGACCCTTGCCAACGGTGAACGCATTTCGTACACGAACCGTGTCGTTTTGTGCACCATCAGCTGGGATCGAGCGTCCCCGACAAACCTCCCTCGACTGATCGTCTACAGCAGCTGTGGACTGTTTCTCCCGGCGGTAGTCCTGACCGTCTGCTACACCAAACTGTACCTGGTTGCTCGCCGACACGCGCAGCTCCTCGCGAAGTTGAGGAGGAACCCTGAGCTAGCCATCGCCAACCACCGCGCAGTAAAAATGTGTGCCCTCATCACCGCCACGTTCCTGATTGCCTGGACCCCTTACGTCATTGTTTCTTTCCGGAACTACGTCACCAGAGAGGAAACATCGCCGATGGTCGAGTTTGTCACGAGTTGGGTGTGCCTCTGCAACAGTTGGTGGGACGTCATCATTTACTTCTTCATGGCTCGGGAGTTCAGGAAAACTGCTCACAAACTCGTCTGCAGGCCATGGTTGTTGAGAAAGAGCCAACCTCACCACCGCCAGACGACGCCTTCAAACAGGCAATTGCGATATATTGCTGGAAATTGTTAACAGTGATTAAGTGGTAAAATAACAACTATTACAATATCCTTTCATTCGTGTATTTCGCAGCATAGCAGTAATTATTTCTTATACTTGCGAGCCCCGAGGCGGACCAAGAGAGGGCGCAATTTTCCTGACAAAGGAGGCTCCTTTGGTCAGAACTGCACTTCGCAGGGTCACGAACGACTATGAAATGCACGCGTTATGGTCGCGTCGCTACCAGCAAAACGAACACTTTCGACCAACATGGCTCTTTCCAGTCGATGAGGGGGTGCTTCTTCTCAAGGCGTATACTATACATTTCCAACTTTTTGGTGCATGTCATAGTAAGCCTCCATGAGGATCACGGAAGCTAAGAGGGACATTTATTATCGAAACCTTATTGTGAACAAATCACGACTGTTTATACATGAGTTATAACAATAAAATGGTCAAGTCTACACCTTTTGCCAAATCTGAATATGAGACTAGGCACCCCTCCCCTGCACCGCCCATGCACCCACGTGATCATCGGGCGGGATCTATTATGAATCACTATTGGTTACACATATCTGTAGTGCCAGTTTCTTCACAATCAAACCACTCACATTGTGACGTCAACCTATTCAGAGAAGTGTCTATCATTTTCAGAATGTAAAGTGTACACTAAGAATGCATAATAATTATTGGACATTCTTTATAAAAATGACCGATCAAAAGCTGGGCATTTCACATCAGTTCGCCACCAAACATTTCAGCTCGTTGGCCAATCACAACGCGTGAAATAGATTTCGCACATCGTGTGATTGGCCAACGCGTTGCAAACTCTTGGAGGCGCACTTTTGTGAAACGCCCGTATTATTCCAAAGTCAAGCACAATGAGGACGCTTCTTCTAGAATCGAAACGCCGGGCCCTATGTATTTTGTGAACAACTAATCGTTTTTAGACGTTACGCGGGTTGATGTTCTCTCTGAAAATTTCAATTTGCACCGCTAGTAGGGGGATTACAGATTTTCATTCAAATTAAACACTCCTTTCATTTCACTCACATTTTTCAATGCGTCTTGTTCTTTGTTATTAAACACTCCTTCCATTTTCTTTTCATTTCATCATTTGTCGTCATTTTACTTTTATTTATATTTTTATGTTAATGGTATCGTATAATGTTTTACTATTTGTCTTTGTGTTTGTCTCTTAAGATTCGCATTTAGCCAATACGGCCGTTTCACAATAGTGCGCCACCAAGAGTTTGCAACACGCTGGCCAATCACAATGCGCAAAATTTGTTGACCCAATGCGCGTTTGGAAAATGTCGACAAATTTCGTGCGTTATGATTGGCCAGTGTGTTGCAAACTCTTGGTGGCGCTCTATTGTGAATCGCCCCGTATTCACTTTCAGTTTTACCTCACTGTAACTCTTCTCTAATTTATACTAAAGATTTTAATAGCAGTTCCTGTACTTTTTTCAGTCCAACTACTTCAGCTGGAATCATTGACATCCGTTAATCACTCAAAGTGACACCAGCTGTAGTTTTGATGACATTCGTTTCTCTGTTGTTAAATCGATCATTACATTTACTGCTGGACCACTTGCTCATATATTCAATTTATCTCTTTCTTCTGACTGTGTCCCTTTAAAACTGACGGTTGCCAAACTTACGTCTGTGCACAAAAATGGCGACTCTGAGGACTTCCATAAATATCGTCCTATTTCTATTCTACAATCTTCCTCCAAACTTCTTGAACGGGTAGTTTATTATTGCATGTCCAAATCCCTGACTTCCTCTAATATTCTCTTCAATCAACAATTCGGTCTTCGCTCACGTTATTCCTCAGACACGGCTCTTATCCATCTCACTTCAACTTCCAACTACATGTATTAAATTTATTTCCACATGAAAATTGGAATACACTCAGCAGGTAATGTGAACAAAAAATATGTAGTTAGGAATCACTAAAAAGCAAAGCTTGTCAAGTAGTCATCCCCTTAGTCAACAGTGACCTTATTTCAAATTCCATGTCCAACAAACGCTTTTCCGCAGGTGTTTTCATCGATCTTTCAAAGGCATTTGATTGATTGATTGATTGATTGATTGATTAAGATGACAAGTCATGTATAACTTCACAGAACAGAATAATCGTTTGGAAATTATACCCATCAGTACTTCTCAGATGATATTCCAAGTGAAACGAAATCATTTCCCACACTGACCGAGGGATTTCGACGAGTAATTTCACGTTTGTAAATATGGTCTTTATCACGGTGAACTGTGGTTCCCAAATAAACTGATCGCCAAACTTGCTTGCTCGTGGTTTAAAATGTCCCCGGCTCCGTACAGTTATATCGATAGCATTTAATAACTTAAATCTATCATATTTCCATTCAGTTTTGTAAGGTTGTGAGGACAGTGCGTGCGCCCTGCGATCCGCCAATGGTGCCTAGTGTCTCTCTGTGCATGTGTGACTACGCATACACAATGTCTGTCAACGATAACGGTTGCGTACGCACCTAGCCGAAGAGTTGCATAACAGTTTACGGCTTGGGCCATATGGAGTAAAGCTTTTACGCACATGTCCATGTAGATGTACGCAACTATATACCGGTAGCCAACCTGGACAATGGATTGAATTCATTTCATGGTTCAACACACGTGTCTTTGGTGTTGTATTTCAAATCATTGGTTATCTTGATCCATTTTGGATGAGTAAATAAAGTGTGGTGTGAATATTTTCAGCATTGAGGAAGAAAATGTCGAACTGATAAGCGCCGCTAGTCTAACGCATTGAGCGCGCTCGCGCACCTGGCAGAAATTTACCCACCATGCTATGCGTCGTTGGCTGTGACCCTGTGTGACGTACTTCCTTCGCTAAAATCTGTGCAGGGGAATCAGCCCTTCCCAGCGCCCTGTTCGGGGGTGTCAAGCGAACTTTGATAGGAACATCACTTCGCTGGTTCACGAACGCCTATGAGACGCATGCATTGCGTGCTCTCCGCTACCAACAAAACGAACACTCCCGACCAGCATGAATCTTTTCAACCGATGAGGGGGTCCTTCTGCACAAGGCGGATACTATACATTTCCACCTTTTTGGTGCATGTCAGATTGCAAATTTAAAAGGAAAATGCTATTTTAATTAAAAAGGCGCAGTACCTATGAATCGAACGACAGACCTTGCAACGACGAGTCTTTTCCAGTACCGTACCTTTTATTCCACTCAACCCTGTTCAATTTTTGTCCTTCCATGCTGTTTAATACCCAGCCATGGAGGCGTAGGAGTACCCGGACAACCAAAAAATCTCGTCACAGTGAGTTACTATTCGCCGAGGCGTAATACCAAAATATGTTTTGGTTGTGGCCCTTCTAATTCGCCGTATGTATATGTACTGCATATTATTACATTTTCTGGGGCTTATATAGTTTATACTCACCGGTTCTTTTAAGAACCACACCTCGTCCAAAAGAGATTGATTCCATGGTGTACCCGCAAACCCATTTCTCATGTCTCATCCACCATGCAAAGCTTCAAAACTTAGTTTATAGAGTGACATTTCCCGTATAACACAACGAATACCGAAAATAAATGGTAAAAGCACACAAGAATGCACGCAGTCCGAACGTTGAGTACACTCCGGTTCTTTTCAGAACCACACACACTCATAAGATATACTCCGGTTCTTTTCAGAACCACACATACACATAAGAGACATATTCCTTCGCATGGTGCTACCGCAAACCTTTCCACCTATTACCGTCTGAAATTCCATTTGTTTTAAAGTCTTTCGCGAATACACCGCAGATTACGAGGCAAACGACCCAATATCCACACACACGCCGTGTTTTTATCACACTAATTGGTGTAACGGTCCGTCGCTATAACAACGATGACGTTGCTCTATTCCTTATGAAGATAAATTGCAAGTGGCGGGAAAAGTCACGTTTGTTCTGTGGGCTCGCGGCTCAGTTCTCGTCCTTTACCTCCCATTTTGCTTAATAACGCTCCACCATTAACATAGCAGGATGCGGGGCATCATTCTAATTAATAAAACAAACGTGAAGCGTGCCGGTAAGACAGCTTTCACTGTGCCACTAGGGACCTTATATTCTACTATACGCTCAGTGTATTACTGAATGGCCTCTGTCTTGTTTTTTTTTAAGAATACGGTTGAGTTAGCTAATGCCAAAGGTTCGTTGCTGGTATGTCTCTATTTCAGGGTAATGGTGGTCATACCTGAATTAGTTTGAACATGCATAGTTCGATTAATAGCATGGTGGAAAGGTACTGGTAGCATGATACAACGTGCAGCTGCGTGGCCAAACGATCTATCACTAGATGATATAAGATCTGCAGATCTTGTATCAGTCAGCGACAGGTCGTTTGGCCATGCATCATCGTCCATGGTCTCAATGGGTGGAAGCGCGACGGCAAATGAAGCCTTGCCAATTTGCTTTGTCATTCCTGAGCCGTTGATGTCGTCTACGGAGATAATGTCCACGTAATCAAATGACCTCCTATGTTTATACCCCCCCCCTCCATTAAAAGGATATCGAAAGTTGACTGGGCCGCTGCCGTAGGCCTCGAACAACACTGACGAGGTACATCGTTTACTTACTGTTTTAAACATCTGGAAATTTTGTCGGTGCTGATGGTAATGGATGCTGGTTACCCTGCCCGAAACGCAAAACCACCTATCCTGATGAAGTATCGGAACTCATCAACCGATGACGCGCACTTGAACAATTCCACTTGTTGTGGATGGTCCACCGTCGGCTCTCTCCATCCCTCTACCAACGAGGAGAAGGTGATGACCGACCCGGCAACACCGGCAGGTGGTAAAAAAGGCACCCCATTTGGTGAGAGACTCAGGGGGTTTGGAGATGCCACGACATTCCACGGGTTGCGCTACGTCATGAACAATTCCTACTCACGCAGTCGAAGGTTGGTAAGAGATTTGAGCTACAGATTTTGTTTTAAGTTTGCTGTCTTGTTCAGTTGCTTCCTATTTTGTCTTTTCCTCCTTGTTTTCAGGTTGTTGTGGCTCATACTTGTGCTTGGAATGACGACTTTCCTAGTGTATAACATTTTCAAAGCCATCTTGGTCTTGCTCCGACATCCAGAAACCAGCGCCATCTCCCTCAACTACGTGCCCAGAATCACTTTCCCCGCTGTCACGGTCTGCAACATTAACCTTCTCCGGGCCAGTTCCCTGGATGAGTCCGTCATCGGGACGCTGGCTGCCATCTACCAGGAGGATCGGTCAGATAGTACCGGCTTCGACTTCGGCCCCGTGGACGCCCTGTACCACTACCCCAACGGGAGTGACTCGTTGGAGACCATCTTCAACGCCTCGCACCAGATCGAGGACATGCTGTTCAGGTGTCGGTGGCGGCACGAGAAGTGTTCCGCAGCCAACTTCACCCGGCGCCTCACCGACCACGGGGTGTGTTACACCTTCAATGACCCTGCAGACGAGCGAGATGCCCTGCAGGTCCAAAATCCGGGCAGCAGTAACGGACTGTTCATGAGACTCAACATTGAACAGGACCTCTACACCTACGGAGAAAGCACATCAGCTGGAATTAAGGTAAAGGAGGGCAGGAATAAACAGAGGGAAAGCAAAACAAAGCAAAACCAAAGCAGTTGGGATGCTTAAAGGGGAAACACAGGGATGCCAAAACGGAGGACGGAGGGGTGGGGGACATGTGCCCCCAGTGGACGTCTAGTCTGTACCCTCATGTGACATTTTGAAATTTCACAACCATTGTATCAGCAGCAGCCCATTCGCTTATGGGCCTAGTGTCCTTTTGCAGGGTTGTATTTGCAGTTTACTTCGGCGCTGATGAGGCGATGATCCAGTTGCAAATCTGACGTCATGAATTACAATCACAACCGGTGGGTCTCTCATGACGTTTCAGACCGGCCAAGTATATTATTTATTCCCATTCACCTTCTTGCAGAATTCAGCAAAGATCCCCAAATTTTTCGTACGTAAACCTTGCAGTTTCACCATCATTGAGCGTTTGTCCTTTTCACGTTGACGGGCTGCACCAAAAATACAATACGGAAAGCAGAAGAAAATAACATTACTAGTTAAGTCTAGTTCTGCTTCAACTCTGTTTTGCAATGCATTAATTTACAGAATTTGGTATTTGCTAGAGAGACAGTTACCGGTGTGCCTAGTTCGTACCGCACTGAAGAATTGCTAGGGATAGACAAGTTTGTCGCCTGTTGGAATCCTCTGTGGAGCATTTTGTTGGCCGACAGGAATTTCTCCTTGATTGAGGAATATGAAAGGGCTGTTTCAAAATGTTTGTGATTTGAGTGTTTTATTCAGCTGATATGCATATTGCTTTATGTAGGAAACTTTTACCAAAGATTAATGGTTTAGTTTTGGACAAATTATAAACTTGCAGAATTATTTAGAAAAAATACGCATGAAAATTGATGATAAATTTCATAGGAGGAATCGACAAGAGAGAGAAATGTAGCTTTTATTGAATAAAAATCTGATTAAAAAAAGAAATTGTTTGTTTATGGAATGTTGTTGTGTTTGTTTTTGTGCTTCGGTTTAGAAAAAAATCAATTTGTTGTGGATGGATTAAAAACAAAATTTGGCAGCATCTGAAATGAATAATACACTGGGTTAGAGACGATCGGTGTGCAAAATTATTTTGTTCTCGATTCAAATCTGTGAAATGTTGCTGTAAATTCATAACCTTTTTTCATGTCCTAGAAGAAGGTGAGAATAGGATGATTTGATTTCTCATTTTCACCTGTTATTTCACGAAAAAAAATCATCTTTTTAATGCTCCAATTCTTTAAAAAGTCAAAATGTGAAATTTTGCAGTCAATTGTACGGTGTTATTTTAAGCTAGGACAAGAAGAGTTCATTTATTACTTCTGTTTTTAAGTGTACCCCCTCCGTGGCTTATACCCCGAGTAGGGCCTCTCGGCAAAGGCTTCCAAGGGTCCGATCTTCAACTTTCGATTGAATCCATTTCGGTACAGGTCTTGCTGCATCCGCAGGGCGAGTTCCCCATCGTCAAGGAGTTTGCGTTTTCGCTGACACCGGGTTTCGCCACCTCGATAGCTGTACGCAAACAGAGGGTAGGTGCAATCTTAGACAGGGTCCAACCGAATTGCAGATTGCGGAATAATTGACCATAAACAACGGCCCACACAAAGTGGAGTGGAAGAATGACATTTCACACCCCTTCGTCAAGTGCTGACAACATGACGACACGGACGATGTTCATAATCAGACGAGGTCTCAACCATTGCCACCGAGTATAACAAGCAAGAAAATAATTAACCCAAAACAAATTAATTAAGGAGTTCCGTTAGGACCAATACGTATATTATTTAGGATGACGACATTACACAGGCAAGATTCCCGCATCTGTAGATACTTAATCACTGGATAGCGACATCCTTAGAGTAGCCTGTCAACATTCGCAGACAATTTATAACTTACTTTCGGGATTTCATCAGCCAGATTTCACGATGTCAATAACTTATTTTCCTGCGATGTAGACATCCCGCAGCCTATAATTATTTCTGTTCTCATCCCGCGACAACGTCGGGATTTTTACGAGTCGGGTGGCACTTCTACAGCTCCGTAATGCACTCATCGGCCCAGCTGGTTTTTGTTTTCACGATTATTTTTAATGCATAGGTGAGAAGCCTGAGGGCGCCATTTAAGTCCAATTGCACGGAGTCGAATCTGCGGGAGTTCCCGTTTAAATACTCGGTGGCGGCCTGTCACTTCGAGTGTCTGGTTCACTTCGTCGTCGAGCATTGTGGGTGTCGTGACTACAGGTGGCCAGGTGACATCCATCACATTGGAAATGTTTTTAATTAGGAAGAGGCTCTTAATGAGCCCTTTCGGTATTCCAACAGTGCATACCCAAACTAAAGCGCGTCCGAGGTCATTCGGACGCGCGTGCGAGGTCTGCCCAATCAGCGCAACCCTTCATAGACTCGTGCGCGTGCTTTGTCCCCAAATGACCTTGCATAGTTGAAATGGCGAACAGCCTCATTCAGGAAAATTTTAATGAGCCAGTTCGTTGACATCGAATGTTAGAAATGAATCGGGTCAGAGGTCATTCGGGAACAGTGGGAACGGGAAAGTCAACCATTAGCGCAGCCTTGGTTTTTTCTCGAATGACCTTGCGTTTTGGAACAACTTAATAAACCGGCTTATTAAGCTAGCGACTTAAAAAAAAAAGTCATTCCGATTACTCTTACAAATTTTTGTGGTGTTATTTCCCTTAACAGTCAAGGCCCCAATATGTTCCGTTGAAAAGCAAGTGACGTGTGTTTACCATTACGAAGGTGAGGAGAACATTATGGTTCAGTGATCACATCCAGAATCCAAATACCAATCCAATCTTTGACTACTGTATTAAGAAATTTTAATCTCAATCCGAGAACCTCAGTTTCCAAGAAACTGTAATCATGGTTAACAAGTGAAACCAGAGCCCCCACTTCAATGTTATCCACGCATCATCGGCACCTGCCGTCAACCTTTTCTGGTAAAGTGACGATGGCTTGCATAGAATTAATGGTTCAAATCAGCTGGCTACTGCCAAGGAAAACAAGCAAAGTGGCTCCTCTCATAGCTAGAGGCTCCCATTGGCGCACACGGAAACTCGAGCCACAGCCACAACTTTCGGACCCGATACAGTCATTTTAAGTCATGTTGACAAGTAGCCAGCTGCCTAGTATTTACAAAATGAATACTTCGGTCGAACAACTGGGCTATTGTTTGTGTGTGTGTGTGTATGTGCGTGGTTTTTGATCCAGATGAGTTTGCGTGGGACAGTGACAAGTGTAGCTGTCCGATGTCTTGTGAGACGACGACGTACGAAAGCAAGATCTCGCAAGCACAATGGCCGGCTAAACATTTCGACAGGGATTTACAAGAGAAGTACAACTTGTCTCACCAATACCTCAGGTAAAATTGCTGCACAAAATAATTGCTAATTTGTGTAACCGTGGCTGCGACAGGCCTTTCTTCTTTAAAACTCACGGATAGCCTAAGTTTGCAGGAAGATCACTACTGGTTGCCAACAGATTTGGTCTCAAAATGCGAACTTAGTGTTAAGGGGGATTTCGTTTATATTCATTATAGTTTAGCCAATCCTTGCGGTCGACAGCCCAACGCCTATCTGGTCTTATAAACCAGACAGGACACAATGACCCCCTGAACAAGGATATATTGAATACTTCCACACAGAGTGACGCCACAACTTTAAAATATGAGAAAGGAGCGTAGTTATGTTTCGAACCAGTTTAAACGAATTGTAATTAAAAACTATTTATTAAGAGGTACAAAAAGTGCCCTTCTTGCCCAAGCCTTAAAACGTGATGCAAAATTTTGTTCGCTTTCCATGCGGGCATTTTTGGTGTGGCCATGACCAGAAATGGCCCATGGGGGAATTACCAAGACAAACAATGAATGGCAAAACGGCAAATCTGGGTATGTTCTCGCTGTATTCAACTCATGGTTGGAAATGAGTGTGTGTGTATGAACGGGTTTTAATTAACGACGTCCTAGACAGACCAAACACATATTCTCGCGGTGAAAGGTGTTAAAACAGCTCCGTTAGAGTTTTCGGACACTTAAATTTGTTGTACAGTTGTTTTGTTTTACCCGCGCTTTCAGCAACTCAGGCTATTTGCGCCACTAACTGTACACTTTTTTAATCAGCATCACATAACGGAGTTATGGGTCCAGTTTTAGAGGCAGGAGGAAACCGGAGTACCCGGAGAAAACCTGCGAGAGCGAGTATGGACTGGAAACCAAATGCACTTAAAGCCTGGGCCAAGCCGGGACTCGAACCCAAGCCTCATTGGTGCAAAGCGGGGAAAGAACCGCTACGCTAACCCGCTTCCCCCAAAACTTTGTTTAAAAAACCTTTTGCTTTTGTAATGACAGGCAGTCACGTGTATCGTTCACCAACCTCTGGTGTTATGGTACGCCATATCATATCGCTAACACTGGGGCTGGGACATAGCAAGAGGAAGGCCTATTTGGGCTCGGGGCCAAGGGGGTCAGGCTGCGTTAGGCTGAGTTGGATGGATCTGTGACTGTTCAACAGGAACGTCGTAAATCCACCCTGTATCAACAAAATTTCCTGATTTCTCATTCCGTAACAGGGACAACTATCTGGATGTTTACGTTTTCATGGAGGAAATTATGTTCATGGAAATTGAACAGCAGGAGGCTTACACACTGGAACATTTCGAAGGTATTAGCCCAGTCCTGTCAGCTCATAATTTGAGCGATCAGACCGCAGTATGGGTTACTTTTGCGATGTGGTGGATGTCATGGTGGGAACACGGTCATGTTCGTTTGGAAGGAATGAGGTTGATTTTTAAAACAAGAAATCCTGGAACACAGCTGGGAGTACTACACAGACTGTGGATATGACTCTCAAATCTGATGGGGGTGAAGGTTCAGAATACAGGTAGATTTGGAGAGCCTTCAGGTAAATCTCTGACAGGGATCTCCTTGTCTACTATACAGAATTCCAAGTCTAAAAGCGATCTGCTTTTCCCGTAACAAATAAAAGGAGCTAAAAGTCAGTCCTTATTCTGAAGATCAGTCTGTATTTTAACTACGCTGTCCCACAGAGCTTGATAATCCAATTATTCATCGAAAATGGTGACGTATAGGCCTACCTTAACTTTTCCAGTGATCCTTGCCGCGCCCGCGCTGAAGCGAGTCCTTTAATAAACTTTTACCAGCTACTCGAGACAGTGTACGCACAGTGACATGAGACCAGATAACAAGTTATTTGGCCCCACTGGTCACAGGCAATTATTTGGCTTTTTATATTTTTTTCCGCAGGTGATATAGGTGGATACATGGGCTTACTGTGTGGCATGAGTCTCATCACTCTGGCGGAGTGGGTGGATTTCATCATCATCACGATCTACAAGAGGTTTATCAGCTCCAAACGGGTGCGCTCTCGTAACGATGGTAACGGAAAGTGAACATCGTGACGAGGACGACACCGATTCGCCGCGCGAGAGCCGACCGACGTTGTTCAAGACTACGGGAATTTACCGTTCGTTTGCGCAATATGGGATACACCGACCGCCTGTTTTACGTCCAAGCTAACATTTTGACAAGGAAAAAGCTGTTTAATGACCAACATCCAGGCCCGGCCAGTGTTAAATATACAGGACAGATTCGGTTAGACTTACCTGTAATTCTAGTTTCTTCTCCTGGCCACAACAGAAGGACGATCTCCTTGTGATTATAGTAATGTCCACGCAAAAACAAGGATATCTGATGCGATCAGTTTGTGCCATTTTTAAAGTAAGACTTATGAATTAACAAAGGTGTCAACTTAGTTGGTTGAACGTTGAGCTTAAAATACAACAGTGCACTTGGTTGTGGGGTTGGAGACCATACGGGGACCATACCAATACGGGCGATTCACAGTAGTGCGCCTCCAACAGTTTGCAACGCGTTGACCAACCAAAATACGCAAAATCTGTCGACCTTTGCCAAAGGCGCATTGGGTGGACAGATTTTGCGCACTGTGATTGGTCAACGCGTTGCAAACTGTACAAAACTACCGAGAAATGCCCGTATTTTATTTTGTTTCCTGTTGATTCTGCATTTTTGATCAAAGTTATGTTTAAAAAACAAGGGGGGAACCTGCATATCACAGAGTCAGTGACAAACGTTTTGTTATGGGAATGACTGGAGTTATCTGTCCATTAATGCCGAGAAAATGTTCACTACGTGTATCATTTAATACTAGCAAATTTACTTGCACACTGCGATGGACAGTTGCCTTTGACTGCTTGCTTCAGTCGCAATTCAACAACAGGAATTTACAAATGGACGGTTAAGAACGGTTGATTATTATGGTTAGAACACGTCTTTATTGATGATTTCATTCTTGCATACCCACTGGAATGGAAATATTTCAATCGTCGTGGAATAATTTGTTCGTCATCAAACAGAAATATACAAATCAGGACGGCTTTTATGTCGTTAAGTTTACGAAATTTTTAAATAATGCAGTTATCTAATGTTATCAAAAATAAGGCTTTGTTATCCTTGCATGTAAATATATACATCTCACTGCAACTTTATATGTAATTTTATTCTGCAAGTACATGTATATACAAAACATCATGATAATTGTTACTACAAATTGAAAGATGGCCGGAGCTGTAATTGTGACTAATAAATCACCATTTTTTCAAAAGTAATTTGCTGCCCCGTTCTGATTCCATCGTAATAAACGGGGCATAATATCATATTTTATAATTTGACACACTACTTTCTCCCAACACAACCGGTTTGATTGTAGGTTTTCTTGTACGAGGGCTTACACGTCACAGTTCACATTCTCACGACACCAGAGTCACCTAATTACTTTGTTCACACCGTCCACATCTACGCTCACCACATCACCACTTCCCTGGCTGTCTTGTACACACCACCTT
>NW_019091628.1:114683-202980 GCF_001949145.1 Acanthaster planci
CTCAGTGGCCCCTTGGCCTTCTCGGCCAGCGCCCACAGATGGGCGCACTTGTCAGTTATCTTGGCATCCATCCGGATCAGGTCCGCATTGGCCGTGGGGTTGTCCCTCAGGACAGCCTGGCACGCAACCACCACCTGGAGAGAATTCAAATGTTTACATCTCTCCATACGGCGCTCGTATTGCACGGTGGAGATAAAGACAATGTTGATCATAAATATCCAAGACAGTCATTCCTATTGGTTGAAAGCCTATCACACGACAGGTCTTAAACAAGTGATAAAGCACTGGCTCGGTTGGCTCATCGTGTTCTGTGCCACCTGGTGGCTGGGATGATTGTTCAAATGTTTATGGATTTGGTGAGCAGGGATTAGAAAAATGTATGTAACAATAAATGTGTATAATTGGACATGACAACTTTAAAAATGAACAATATGATTATTGATATATATATATATATATATACTGCGTCTGTCAGGGGTCTGGTACACAGACTCAAGCAGCCAAGTACACAGGCATAAGTCAATTTTCAAAGGGCCTCGACTAAGGCTCGCTCTTGCGCAATGCAACGCACCCCTCAGCACCGAGAATTCAGGATACACTAGCCCTGAATTCAAACATCCCAAGTCTAACACAGGTTGCCCTCACCTCTGTCTGGAAGGTGTCCGTGATCTTCTTGATGTCTTCTGATTTTTCTTCCTCGTAGATGATCTCTCCCTTCACTGCTAGCTCCAGGAAACCAGCCTTGTCTTCGGCCTAGACAAGCGAACCGGGGTGAAAAACACACTTCAAAACTTGCGTCAATTATCGTCTCCACATGAGCAAAAATCAAACCCCCTATTCTTGAAGTTCAAGTCGCCATGGATGCGACCAATATGACACAGCACACAGGAAACAGAGCTAGTTAAAGTTCCCATCATGATAGAAATGTTTCCCTGATGGCTTTTTAGTTTTGCTACACCTTGATTGAGACCAGAGAGTGATTTCTGTTTCGAAATGGAAATTCATATCCACTTTACAGTCCAAACTGACAAGAAGATTTTGTTCTGTCCATTTTTGGCTGCAAACAGAAATAACAACTTTGTGAGGGCACAAAGTGCTCTGCTGCGTCACTGTAACTGTGCCTCCATGCTTCAAGTGCAACACTTGAAACACCTGCAGAAATTCTTTCCATTGGGCAAACACTGCCAATGTGATGGGTCCCTCTTTCCCTGTGTCTTGTGTTGTGTGCAATTCTGAAGCCACTATGCTCAACTGGGGACTTGCAGCGGATCAGCATGTAGCTTAGTGTGGATTATTCACCAGAACCAAGTGAGGGGCAAAACTACTCACGAGAACCAAGTGAAGAACAGAACTACTCAAGAGAACCAGGTGTGCATCAAATGCAGGCATGCACTCACTCACGCGTTATCATAATATCAAATCATATGCCTATTGCCCGCCCTTACCATCAACTCCAAGCTCTGCTCCGCTAGTGCCGCTCTCAACCCACTGATGCAGTCCTCGACGGAGCACTTTGGCCCTCCCACGACCCCTCCCCGCAGGCACTCCTTCTTGAATTGCCGGACAGCCTGATGGAAGGCTAGGCCAGTCTCGTGCACCTGGCTCAGGCTCCGGTTGCTCTGCATGAAAAGCTTGTCCATCTGCGCATAGGGGGGTGAGGGAAACCAGGATGATTACACACCAGTCAGCAGGAGATCGCGGGTTCGAGTCCCACCTGAATAAGTCTAGGAACTCTTACAAATTTTTGGAGAGCGAGGGCAGCTTCAGTAGTTGCTTTAAAAAAACCTGCTTGACTCCGAATAACATCAGAGAGAGTAAACAGAGAGAGAGAAAAGTGCTAAATTTTTCCCAAACACGGAGTTGAAGCATGTACATGTACTTGTTACTTGTACGTAAAAAATGTATCTTGTGATATTAATTTATTGTCATTCCACCCTTTGACCCTGTGAAATTTCATGAGAATAGATCACTCTGAGGAGATCCCATTGCTGCAGTAGCATTCAAACTCACTTGTATTCTTCAACTTGAGGTAGGAGTGCATGTGCCAAATCACAGCATCCTTTGAGCCCCGAGCTAGACCAAAAGAGGGCGTAATTTTCCTAGCAATGCAGGCTCCTTTGGCAGCAACTGCACTTCCCTGGTTCACAAATGACTGTGAAGTGCACGCGTATATGGTCGCAGCGCTTACAACAAATTGAGCAATCCCGACCAATGTGGCTCTTTTCAACCAATGAGGGGGTGCTTCTGCTCGAGGCAGATTGGTGGGAGGGGAACATATTGAAGGTGTGCATACCACTTGTCTATAGCGCGGTGCCACCGCAGTGATGGCTTCAAGTTCGTCTCAAGATCTCTTTTATTGGACGCCATCTTCGTAGGCAAATGACATGTGTGTTAACAACGCCACCAGGTGCATGTGCGCACAGTGTGCAAATGCTCTATTGTCGCGTGTGTGTTGATTCTTTTATCTTTGAAAGACGGCGCAGCCGATGCCCGTCACAAGAATTTGAAGTCAAAAAAGCCGATGCACATGACAGTCTTTAGGAAGCGACATCATTTGAGAGAGATCTTTACCAACCCAGAATCACCATTTCAGCTGTTTTACAAAATAAAGTCCATCGATAGCTTTTCTGAACACTAGCTTGCATGATGCTGATACCTTACAGAGAGTTGAACGATTATTTGCCTGAATTCAATTGTTTAAAAGGAAAACATACTAAACTGAACTGGAACAAGCCAACATGGAACACATCCTAGCATTCACCTCCTCGATTTCTGTCTTGTCCAGTGGCTGGAAGTCATCTGGGTTGGGCTTCCTGACCTTCGCCCTCTTCTTCCTGTGCCGCCTGACCTCAATGGCCTCCATCTTCTGCAAGGCTTTGTCTTTGAGTTTGCGCTCCAGCAGGTGCCGGACCAGGGCCTGTATGGCGGTGTGCACTCCTCCGTCTGAGTTTTTGGCCGAGACTGCGACACTGAAAATCAAGTTGGGGAAAACTGACCAGAATGAGAGAACTACAAGTGAAACAGATGTCATGGTGTTTCACGATAGGAAATACCTTCCTTACTTTAGGCGAACATGCAAAAAAAAAAGTGAAGAAAAATACTGTAAAGCTGAGTGCATGGGCGGGGGGGTTGGATCCTCAATGACCCAGGAAAGCACAAAGAACAGGAAAGTATCTGAGGGTTTTTTCTGGCCAAGGGAGGAGCCCGAATGGGCGGAAGGATGGGAGGAAACTCTAGGATGAATTTCTCCAGGGAAAACTCAAGGAATTCGATAGGGATCACAAACCCAATACACATGGTGACCTAGGCGGGATTCGAAGCCAGGCCTCGGCGATGGAAGGCAAGGAAAGAGCCACCACACCAATCCAAGTCCCCATAAACAATGCCCCAGCAGTCTTCTCACCTTCCCACAAAGCCGTGCTGCTCTGCCGCTGCCTCCAGGACCTGCACCTCCTCCGGTAGCTCCACTTCCGGCTCGTGCTCATCCTCGTACTTCCAGACGGTCACCTCCTGCTCTTCGTCCCCCCTCGCCTTGCTCCTCGTCACTGGGGAATCGTCTCTGCCGACGTACTCTTTCTCTGCATCTTTTTTTTCTTCCTCCAAGCCTTCCATCTGGGATGCTTTTTTTCCGGCATCCCTCTGGTCGCTGTCGAGGATGAACCGAGCTTGCTTAGTGTCGCTTTCCTCCTCTAATGGCTCGTCATGTTCCTGATTCTTTTCACCTTCGTCCGAGGCCTCCCTCAGAGCTTCTCGCTCCTCTATCTACGGAGTGACACAATCTTACATTTTTTTTAATGAGCAAACGTGGTATTCCAACAGCGCACGCCCAATTTGAATCTCGTCTGCGGTCACTTGAGGAAAGCAAAACGTCCAGGTAAGATTGGCCCTATCAGCAAAACTGTTCCATGACTTGTATGCGCTGAACCTGTTTAAGGTCACGTGCTCCGTTCTCCGATGACCCTGCTCTTTAACTATTACATTAGCTCACTAAAACTTCACAACCACCCGTTTTAGATGACATTCTCTGTAGTTAAGGAGAAACAGTTAGGGCATACACCCCTACTACTCTCTTTCAAGAGAGCGTGTGCAAGAGCGGTGGCAATTAGTTCAGTGGGCACTTTGCACCTTGAAAAGAATATCATGAAACTTTGAACTGACACACAATAGCCACGAGAATCTGTGCTTCTGAAACAGACTGACTGACTCAGTGAATTAAATGAAAACTTCAGTGTAGTTCCCAAGATCTCATACATGTACTCTTATATGCTAATTGTAACCGTTGTTTTGTTTACATTGTACATTTGCATGTGACCTTAGATACCTTGCACTCTCAGCAGTGAGATTCGCATAGGGAGCATGCTGTAGTATTCTTAAAACATGTCCATACTTTGGAAAGCATTAAAGGTCAAGGGTCACGCACTCCACGTGACTGCAGTACAGCCACCCAAAACAGCGTGTATGTCTCACTCTCTCATTCTAAGCTAAACGCCTTAGGATATCACACATGCTACCGCAAAGGATTATGGGGCGATCTTTTTACACGTGCGAGACAGGCGAAGAATGGAGTGTTTTGATAATCTGAAACTGTCTTTTACCTAATCCAAAACAAAAGCCTGAGTAAACGTAGGTCAACCTGGATCAAACAACTATGAGAGCCAAATTGTAGTATTTTCACTAACAAGATGTTCGTTTGAGAAATCGTTTTATTAAATACATTCATTGCTCTGGTAGATCTGGAATGAACTGTGTGATCATTATTGTTTGCATTGGATTCAAGACTCAAGCGACAGAACCGTGAGTTATTGCTGAGCATTTAGGGTTCGAGTATGAAGACGAGATAGACCTCGGGATTGAAATAATATAAAATAACTGTGGGCGTAATATTAAGTGATAAATTGATTTCTGGTGCTGCTGATATCACTGAAAAATCGCCACGTAATAAGCAGATGCTCAGTCTCTTACAATATCATATTTATTTCCAAGCAGCAGCACTGGCAACTGTGTTGGGTCAGCCTTCTTGTATTCCGTGACAACCTTTGATCCCTTTCCACTCTTCTCCAGCCTCTTGGTTGAGACAACGGCATGATTGTGGATGTCCTGCCGCCATGTTCCAGCCAGCTCAATGCTCTCCTTGTCGGCGATATTTACAACAACTGCACATGCGAGAGGATGAACGAAAATGACGTTTTCACTTCAGAGTGAAGTAGATCTGTCATGTCGCTCTGATTGGATAGGTATCATTATTTCCAACTCACGAATTTACCTTAATAGCAATCCTTGGTAACAAATACATATAATATCCACGGTTTAGTATACACATTCCACATGGGCCTATTCCCAACAGAAAGAACAAGAAAATGTAAGCACCTTTTCTCTCTCTCTTTATGATGTAAGAAAAAAAGTGATGACAGACTTCACATTTTTCCTGGTGAGACTGTCCCACGACAACAGCCTCTTCCCAACTCGACGGTGCCTTTTGACTTTTGGGTGTGGGTTATGGCAAAACGCACACTGCAGCTTTTCTAAGTTCCACACCCACGGCTTTGAGCTGTCTTAAATCCTTGATTTGAAAATGGACTTACGAGATACTGGCATGGAGTCAGAGAGGGAACGAGAAGGGAGGTGGTTCAAGATTACGCCATGCAAATTTGGTGCCTCGGAAGAACCTAATCAACAATATTCTCACTAGAAATAATTAGAATTTGTGACACATTTCACTCTCGTCTCTTTGGGCTTTCAAGGACATAGCACTGTTGACCGAATTAAAGTGACAAGGCACTCTGGGTACGTTCCTGTGAAAAATGACAGGATTTTCGAGATGGATGTACACGTACGCACCTATGGCAGCGTCCACATCTTGGTAGTAACTCTTGCGAAGGTCCACCTCCTCTCTGCCGGGCAAGTCCCAGATGGTCACCGAAACGACGATGTGCTCGGGGACATTCAATTTTTTCACGACATTCTCTGCATGAGAGCGAGTCGAAGCCGGATGTCATCAAACAAGTTTAAGACAGTGCACAACTGGCTCCAAACAATTCCCTGTGCCTCAATAAAAATGTCTTCCCGCTTCTTTGCTTGGAAATAATTCTGTTAAACTCCGCTGATATAAATCCGGTCGCCTTGGTAAGGCTATCCTTGGTGGTTGGCAATGACATCCCCCCCCCCCTAAATGGTGGTAAGCCATTCGCTCCACACAAAACCCAGCACGAAGCTTTGCCGTTGAAGAGGGCCATCAGGAACGTCTGATGAAACATTCCAGAAACATGTCTGAAACATACCTTCAGTAGTCCACAGGGAATTTATCTAGATTGAGCAATTGGGCCCATAAACCTGTGATTACGAGGTGCAAGCGATTGAGTGCATAGCTGCATCTGAAACGCTCGACTGCGGATGGAAGAAGCACGCGCGCCTAGCAAAGCCACGTAATCTGCTTGCCACGGGCAGGCCAGCACGTCCCTCACAGTCAAAGCCAGCAGCAGCACTTCGTATGACACAAACGTCTACGGCCGAAGCTGCAACCGCATGCCATTGACAGGCATGGGAGCACGTATCACCTACAAGCCATACCAACAAGTTTAGGGCCCAGCCTCAGCTAGCCACTCACCGATGCTGACTGAAGTGGTAGTCCTGTAACTGTAATCAAACTGGTTCTTGAAGTAGCGCATAAACACACTGCTTTTCCCAACCTCAGGGTCACCTGGATCAGGAGAGTAAATTGAAAAGAACTTGCTGAATAACACTGGGATACGTCTGTTCAAACAACACATGTTCTTGTCTTGGAAATTCCACTTTCATGTGACGTTAAGATTACAATTAGCTCCACTAATTTGGTCTTAAAATCAACTGCAAATGTCCTGTTTATGATTCTCCACTTACCAACAAGTACAATTTTAAAGCTGGGTACATCGCCAAAGCCTTGAACGGCCAAGTCTATTTCATCAAAGAAGGGGCAAAATGATATCAGTTATTAACTGGTTATGGCATTTTAACTACACAAGCACGACGACTGTCTTGTTTGATACACATGACCGGCAAAACTTTAATCCATCAGGCTGCCGTCAGAGTTGTACTGGTGCAGGGCGTGTGGTCACCTGTGATTTGGAACGTGCAAGACGCAGAGTTGAATGGGGAAATACATGCATTCGCCGGGGCTTCGGAATGCTCACAGTCAGGCATGACTCAAAACTCGCAACGTTTACCATTTTTTGGTTTGAACGACCAAAAAGGGGTATTATGTTTGGGAGATGGAAGCTTTGGCCATGAAATTGAAGTCAAATCTCCCCACCAAAAAGTTCCTTATTAGCGCAAAAAAAATCATTAAAACAAAAAGGCTGTCAATGGTCATACAATTCAAGTTTTAAATGATCAAGCAGCATAATGAAAGGTATACGCAGTCGACAGTTCATGAAATCGGCAGTTGCCAGACTTGCCTTATATATACACAATAAGGATCCGATCAAAATCTGTTTTGCATAGCCACTTAATGACATCATTTGTCTATAATTTGATTAATTTATTTTATTGTTTATAGACACATTTAGAAAGGTAATCAAAGGGCTATGGGGAGATACATTGGAGGTCCTTTCACCTTGCACGGGAGAAAGAAATGACTTATCACTCAAATTTCGACAAACAAATATCATTTCTGATAGATACGATAAACTGAATATGATGTGTAGGGGCCTAATTACTATTGTGAATTAAAAATCTTGGCATAAATATGCAGGAATAACTTGTTGGCACGTTAATGCTTGTTGACGCTAAATAGCATGACCTACCGGTACAATTGAGTGTGCCATATCTAAAATGTGCTTCAATGCAAGAAAGGCCGAAGTACATGTTAAACGTGTATTCTCTATATGTCGTGCGGCATGCTGAGCGTGTAGTGTGTGCAATGCACATGGTGCATGTGAGTGCGGTTTAATCGATCTCGATAACTTCACCAGGGATGATTAACCATTCTACCTCCATGGATTAACCATGTCATCACGCTGGTGCAGATTCATTACCATAACTATAGAATATCAAAGTCGCGTTACAGTTACCGTGAAAAATAGCCACTGCTTTAAGTTTAAACGTCATGTGTTGTTAGCTTGGGCCTAAAACCTATGACAAGAAATACTTAACGTTAATATGGCAGACACATGTAGGCCTAGGGCCTATGTGGAAATTTCACCGTGGAATGACTGAGGTTTCACTTCCAAGCCAGCTAGCTAGGTTGCCAACAGGGTGAAGCCTCAGGATGTCCATATCGCGTTTTTTTAACATTCCGACGCTAAATTCATTGTTAAGCCAAGGGGCCTACCGTATAAGCAGACTACCCCCAGAATTGTGGGTCCGACGTCGGACCCGCTCCCGGGGTGGACGTCGGGTCGCGGACCCCACAGTTCTAGGGGTATAGGCAGACATGCCATTATTGGCAGAACTAAGTTGGAACTCATTGCACAATGCAATTTAGCTCGCTCTCTTGGTTCGCAAATTTAGCATTCTGCTCCATAATATCTATACCTCTTCTCTACCATACCACGTACCCGCTATTGCGAACATTATTTGGCAAATGTGTTAAATCCATTGATTTTGTCGATGTTTACAACATCAATTCAGGTCTTACCGTGACTGCACCCGGCACCCATGTTGAATAGTTCCGTTCTGCGAAGAAATACAAGAGTGTGTACTCGGTAATCAGGCTTTTGAGGGTTGACATAGAAATACATTGGTACTTTCTTTTCCTTGCTGGAGTATCAAAACAATATCTTTAATTATTCAGATTATGTTTCTGTTACCTCTGATACATTTTCGGAATTCGAATGATGTTACAACGGTACCAAGTAGCTCAGACCTTTGTTTTGTAAAGCGGAGTTATACAGCACCATGAGGCACCTGTTTCCTTGGGAGCTGAGAGCGTTTACAAAATGACGTCATATAAATAATTGACTTTCCGTTTTGCAGGTGTGCGGTGTGCGACGTCAAGATCTGTTCGCCAGCCAACAACTTTCAGCGCTGTCCTCGGAGCTCTTGTAAATTTAGGGAGGTCTGGTATTACATTACAAAAGCCACAATGTATTAGTTGACACGGAGCTTTAACAACTGTTTTTAGACCTTGACTTCTGCTAGATAATGCGCGACACAAAAATAAAATTAACAAATTTAGTTCCTAAGCTCGGATAACAAAGTTTAATTGGCACCGTCAAAAGGTCTAGTTTGGTTTGAAACTTTCTGCTCCCTTAATCCAATAAATAAATGCAGCTGCCTTTTCCCATTTGTGTGTACTTATACTTTCTATTGCAAGATGGAACGTGTCACGTGAATTTATTTCATGCGCCCTTCGCCTGCGGTCACGTATACGGAGCTTCTAAAGGGACAAATTGATGAAAACAAACTCGTAACACAAAAATGAATTGAGTTCTTCATTTCGTGTGCCCGAGATCATTTAGTGCTCACGAAATAATTCCATGCACTTGAAGTAACTTATTTCAAGCGCTCGCAGTACTTTACTTTGTACACTCGAAGTGAAGACTAGTAAGCCTACGTCGTCTGCTCAATATCCTTTTCAGCATTTGAAATAAGGTATTTTGCAGTGTTGTAGTCGAGTACTTTCCGAGTAACAATGTTCTCTGCAAAATACTGAACTGGGTAAGAGGGAATAAGGCCAGAGTGCACAGGCATTTGATGGTAAATGTGCAAAGGTGAGATTACAAAATAAATGTTCAGACACGCCCAGTTGTGTAAAATTTAAGTTTTAAGGAGAAAAGTACTCGGCCGAGTACTTTCCGAATACTTTTGTCGTAAAAAGTTAATTTTAATCAAACAGTGATGGTCTGAAGTCATTATGTTGCTTTGTAATCTTACCTTTATGAATGTACCATCAACTGCCGATGTACTTCAGCTTTGTTCCCTCCTAACTAGTTAAATGTTTGGTAGAGAACTTGGTTCTCAAAAAGTACTCGACTACATCACTGGTATTTTGTGTACTGGAAATCGTTTCGTGCACTTGACATAAGCAGTTTTGTACACTGAAAATAGTCGTCCATTATCAGTAATATTGAGAGTGGTTTTTTCGATAAAACACACATTATCAAGGTAAGCCCAAACGTTCGAATGCAAAAAAAAATTGCATAACGGTGTAAGAAAAAGGAAATTTTCAATTGACCTGGGAAAGCGTCCTTTATCGATTCTCATTCCTAACTTGCTGCTCATTAGTGATTATTTCGAGCGGAACTTATTTTGAGCACGCAAAAGACTTTATTTTGTGCGCTCGAAATGATTTTCACGTGCGCACTAAAAAGTATTTTGAGTGCACGAAATGATTTCGTAGACACGAGGTGAAAGGGAAAACCCATTTTATTTCTGTGTTAGTTTTCTTTTGTTAGATGCCTATGGCTCATAATTTAGGAGCTTCTAAAACGAACATGAACGATTAGACGGATGACGACTGAAAAACAAACAAAATGTTTATGATAGGAAAATTACATTGTCGTTGTGGTTAATTCTTTGTAAAGTGAACCCGCAGTTTCGATCAACATACTGCAGCAACAGTGACTCTACCTAATACATCAAACAATATGTATGCTCGGGTTGTGTCTGACGTCGACAGTGACACATACTTCTGAGTAATCCCACAAGATGTTGACAGGGTTTCACCCTCCGCCGACTAATCGCGTGCTAGCGTTTTCTATACTTAGGATTATCAGTCAGGTTCCGGTCAAAGCACGGTGATTCCGGTGACGGGTTGACCGCACGGATGTGCGACAGTGTGGGCACCCGAGTCGCTATTTTTGAACTTGGACTGCAATCGTGGAGCTTGGACCAGTGGGCGCAAGTTTGGGGCTGGTGATGTAAGGCACTGAGGGTGATGATGATACTAGCGCCTGCGTGATGCAGACACAACCGCGGAGTGGCATTGGCGAACTGCATTGCGTGACGGCGGTGCGACATAAACAGCTATCCTGTTTGCGTGGTGATGATCCGTGTGGCCAGTGGTTACTTATCAATGGTTGTGCAGTTCAAAAGTGAAACAAAGGGATGTATCTTTGCCTTCTCCAAAAGTGCAATTCATGAATAAACAGGTGACCCGGATGAGAGCCCCAGTACAGTGTAGGGGTACCCCAAGAACCGTCGCGCTCTCACGAACGTTTGTGGGATCGTGCGTTCGTGGGACATCGAACCCCACAGTTCTGGGGTTAGATTTAGGGTCTGATCCAGGAAGGGAAACCACCTTGACAGAGAGCTCCCCACCCCAACCCCCGCCAAATATTCCCGAGTACCTGCAACAGTCACACAATTTCGTCGATAATTGGCTGTTTTTCCCCCTCAATCAAGCGCCGCCACTCACATCATCTCTCACCGCCGTAGAGACAGACGACTTCAAGGCTGCCGCCCCCTGCGTGTGCCCACCGCCCGTATATGCCTGCCCGTTCCTTCGTCCTTTTTGACGTGCCCACATCACGGAGGCTAGGCAAGTGACCTCCAGTCCATCGCTTCACCCCGGCGCCGGCCTGCTCTCTCGTCAGTAGTTTACGGGCCACACGTCTGGCTGTCCTTCCCTCCGCCTCCCCGACCGCCAGCCATTTCTACGTTCTCGCCGTAGCATCACGCTTGCCCGTCCTTCCCCTTACACGCTTATTGAGGTCTGCCCCCGAGTAGTTGAAATTCTGTGTCACTGCACTTTTTCACGCCTGTTCTTTATTCTTTGTTTTTTTAATTCGTTCGCTTGTTTGTTTCGATAGTAACTTATTTACAACTCCATGGCATATACACGAATGAGTCATTACTAAGGGTGAAAAATTCAGCATGATCTAATTAGGCCTTCCGTGAATAATGCCAAAGAGCCGAACGGAACACATTTGACTTCCTTTTCACTGGCAAACAAAATAAAGTTCCTGATGCGATTGCTTGTCACGATTTTCATGTCGAATGTTAGGTTCGTGCTCCCACTAAGTTCCAATGTCAAATGCATTACCTGGAGCAAAAATGCCCCCCCCCCCTTGTTCTTATGACTTCCGTCTATTCCTTGAAAGGTGCTATGTAACAATGACCCGTACTTAAAGACACACAAGTCAAGTACGCTGAGAAAAGTGAGTGAGTCATACACACTACTTTCCCTTTTTTTGCTTCCGAGGGTTCATTCGTGATTCAACATTATACTGTTGCCGGCCTGTTTCCCATTTACTCCGGATGGTGCTACCGGAAAACCACAACCGCACTTACCTTCATTGATACCATGCGTTGGCGCTCTACCTGATCCGCGCACAGAAAAACAAAATACAAACGTACGTTAAAAGGATTTCCTTTGCGGAAAAAAATAATTTTAAAAACGATACACATCATGCTTGGCTCGGTTATATTGCTCAGTCCTTAAGAGCAGAATTAGGTAAACAGGCTTTCATTTCGGGTGATTATTTGAGAGCTTTGCATATGATTATCTCTGGTGACGACGAACCGGAGGCCTACCATCTGTGGAGTAAATACAGGGGGAGAGCGCGTGCGACTGTTTACCAGTGAGTTTCGAACTAGACGGCCAGCACAGAGCGTGGAGCTCGACTGAGTGGAACTTGACTACGTCTGCAGTCACCGTCGTCGCTAATCGGCCCGCTGCGCGTCAGCATGAAAGGATTGGAACCAAACTGGTGGTGTGGACTGATGCGAACGGGGACCATGCAGCCCTGGACGAGAGCCCGCTTCGACGAGGTGAGGTGCAATTTTGTTACATCTTCACTTGCGTACATGTCAGACGAAGCAAAAGTTTCGGCCGATCCAAAAAACAGTCTCGGCCTGGCAGACTACTGCACTCGGTGCAGGCCGCTTCACCTGCACCATCCACTAGTCGCACGCGCGGGTGGCCAAAGTTCGCAGAATAACGCCAGCTCGGTGTCAGATTTCACCTCAACATGTACATTTTGCTCAGAAGGCCGTGTTATTATTTAGTTACTATTAGCAGAAGTTTTATTGTCTGGTGTTTTGACAGCAGAGTGAAATTTTGTAATACTTATTGAACGATTCTTGGCCCTTTTTTTATTATTACTGACGGTCACTGTAGGGCGTAAGAGGCAGAACGTATTTTCTTATTGCGACGACTTCTGATATTTCTGAAATCGCTTTAGACTCTTGCCTGTTTGTTCGGTGATATATGAAAGCTTTTAATGCCGATGCCTGTTTATGCCTGCTCTCCATGCGTCGATTCGCGATTCACGTAACAACTTCATATTGTTTTGTTAAAACCGCCTGCGTAACGAAAGGTTTCCAAAATCTAGTATACTCCGGGCAAATGAAATGTGCAAAGTTTGCACTCTGACCCACAGCTCTGTTCACCATTTTAATTGAACTCTGCATGCAGCAACGTTTGTTATTTCATTATCAAAAGGGGAAACCTGCAGAATATTTAGCCCCTCGTGGAAATGTTTTACTCAATTAGACACGAGAAGTGCGCGCATCCATGGTATGAAACCATATTTCTGTTGCCTTCTCGACTTAATCAGGTCTTCGATCTGTAGTGCCGAATAAATTTGATTTCATTATGACATTGCTCCACAAGGAGATGGATAAAGCTAAGCTGAGGAATTTCCATCGGATTCTGAGAAGTGTTATTTTTAATATTCGAACATCTCCGCATATGTTCTAATGTTTACCGCAACAACATCAGTATAAAGTTTTTAAAATGTCTGTTACAGAAGTAACTGTTTTGGGACAGGACGTTCTACTGTCGACCTTTCTCAGTTTACTAACAGGAGATTTGTATGGAAGTGTATTTAGGATATGGTAAGAAAAAACTTAATTCGTACGTACGAATTACTATTTCGTACGAACGGGTTACCATTTCGTGTAGGTACACCTTCTGTAATGCCAATTGACAGCAGTAATTTAACAGACTTTTTAAAAACTCTGTAGACCGAATCGATGACGAGGATCAGGAGCCATTACTGCGGTGTCCTCGCGCATTGCGCATGTCGGTACAGATGAGATGCGCATTGAATGCTTCCTCAGCTAATGGGAGCGCACCGCAGTGCTAACCCAAATCACGCACACTCTGTGTGATTGTCATGCTAATAAAAAGACAGTTAAATAGCGTTCCAAAACAATATACATCACAAGAAGTTTTGGTTGGTAGCCTGATTTGTCAAGCAAGGTTTTTTTTTCACGCTTAAACAAATTTTTGGCTGAAGCAGCACTATGAAACTGGCCCTAGGTAACATCTTGACATCCCTGTAAGCATCTCAGCCGTGTGACGGGCCGCGGGATATCTCTCGTCGTTTCTGTCACTTCAACCTGTCAGGCACAAACGGCTAAGCACAGTGACCGAGTCTGCTTCACATTTGTGCTGGGCCAGGCCTAGGGGAGGCGCGTACAGGGGTTAAAGTGACTTGCCCACGATCGCAACCGTTAACCAGCTACTTCATTGGAACCCCCGACCCTATGATTGGGAGTAACATTAACCCTAACCACTATGGGTCACAGCGCTCTAAACTCAGTTAAAAATGCCTCTGTTTTCCGCAAACGGTGGAAATGTGCATGTGATTTTTTTTTAAAACAAAATAACAAAAATGCAGGTTTGGAAGGAGCTCTCCGGCACTGGTATGCTGGCAAATCATTGTCGGGAAGATCTGTGGAAATTTTGGAAACTTAAAATCCGAAATCCTTAACAAAATGGCATTTGTGTGTATGTGTACATGTATGCGCGTTCAGGGGACAAATTCTTTTGTTAAGGAAATTTGAACCGAGTTGTGGGGACATTTCTGAGTCCCCACAACGATTTCGGTCCCCCACAAAATAGGTGAAATGTCGAGTGTATGTCCCCACAACGTGCAGGAGTTTTAGTGTGTGTGGGGTGGGGTGGGGGGGGGTTGAGAAGGGGTGGGCCTAGGAGTTAGGCAGCGTGGAAAATCTATGAATATGCAGAGTCCTGGCATGGACATGCAATATCCCTGGCACGCAACGATGTCTCTGTACTGGAGACAAGAAGAGACGGAAACTCGGTTCTCAGGAAAATAAAAATTAATGAATGGTTACCAAAATGAAGGTCACAAATAGGCACCCGCGCTTGCGGCAGGGGAAAAATGAATACAAAAGAAAAATTTGGTCATAAAACGTGCCCGCACCAGTTCTACCGACAATGGAAAACATCTGCTTCGAGGTGGGCCGGACGTAATGTTCTAAAACATAATTGTTGCTGAATTGTAAAACAAGACTCATTGCCGGTAAATTTCTTCAAACTGTTAAGTTTGGAGCTTTACAGTCGACTTTCTTTTATACTTGAACACCATTGCCTATTGGGCGTGGGGGGGGTCTGCCTGAAATTTGTGTGTGATCATCGTGGACAGATACGAAGCTTTCACCAGGTGTCAATTAAGGGAAGAAACGGGATGAAATTCCGCGGCCTTCGTCCCCGCCGACCTCACATGGGGCTGCTATTGGCCAATCCCTGTCCGCAAACTCTTGTGAAGCTTGGGAGTCCTGCCTGATCTGAGTATTGGGGGTGCACCCCTATAAATAAATTCCCACAGACAGCAGTGATGAATCCCCATACTTCACAAATATTTAAAAATACAACTCTCACAGGTGTTCAGGCTGTGCACAGAAAAATGATGTTCCACATGTCCCCTTTCATTTTCCTTTCAATTTTCGGAGGGGGGGTTGACCAATGAATTTTTGAGAAATTTTCACCAGAAGCAGACCACCCCTAAAATGAAGAAAATTTCCCTGTCCAGAAAAGTAGCCATTTTGAAAAACCATCCCTCTGCAAAATGGCGCAAATAGTGCCACTTTCGGGCCCGATTGCATCCAAATTGCTCAGAATTGGAAGCCCCCGAGTCCGGCCCAGAGGTTCAGTCTCAGATTTCTTCAATTCTCCAGTTCCATGGCTCTCAGGACCCTCTAATAACTTTTATTAATAAAGCTCGGCGGACATATTTCTAGCCTAAATACGAGGGTGCACCCTTGTGGGTCTTGGGCTACACCAGTCGGTGCACGTTCATTCGGGGAGCACACATCACATGCACAAGAAAGACTCGACCCTTTTTTATTGTTCAAACGAACTCTGTCCAATGAGAGCTAAAAGAAATGACGTCATGCATCCTGAGGAAAGAAGCTGACTCCGGCGCCCTGTAAGGGCGCTGCTGAGGACAAGCGAATCCGTAGAGAAGTGTATAATATGGGTTCCGGTGAAGCGCAAGCCCACACCGAAGGTGTACGGCAAGGTGTGTGGGGGTGGTGATGGTGGTCTGCAAAACTGCAAAGTTCTTTTCACGACATCGTTTTTCCTAAAATGATTTCGCAGTTGTTTAAGTATGACTTCATGGGCTGTGCCGCGATTTTTCAGAGCACATGACTCGCAATGCGAATTCTTTTGCACAGGCAATTCTTGAATGCGATGCTTTTTCGGATCAAATCGAATCATCCCGTTATGCTCAACGTCCACGGGTATTCTAGTGTAACACACTCCTGTCGAAATGTTCTCGTCCCATTTTTTTTCCAGTCGGTTCCTGGAGACAAAAAATCTGAACCCATTTACAATGATCTCCTACAACTCAAAGGTTGTCTGATAAAAATGGTCGCGGGCCCGCAATGAGAGTGCTAATGTGCATTAACCTTGAAATTTGAATGCCAACAACTCCCGGGTATCAAAAGGCCAGATGTCAAGGACATGCGGTGATATCAGTACGAGTGGAATATCAGGTTAAAGTTCGTTGTAGTTGTACAATTTGTACAATGCAGAAAAGAATACAGTTCGTGATCACTGTCTCGAAAGCCCGCCAGTACTGAAACCCGCGAAATCTGGCGTGATTGTTGACCTGATTGTCCTGTTCCGTGGTGTAATTACAGTTTTTCCCACGATGGTAATCACATTATGAGGCCACTTGACTTGTTCACCTCGCGTACCGCATAATAAGCGTTTTCTTTGCACCTTGTTAAAACGATCATTTGCCTTTGTCTTTTCTATCCTCCAGTAATGTCACCCTTGTGACTTGAGTCATAGAGCTGTCATGGGCGATTTTTAAGATATGAATAATTCAAGAGTTTCTGTATACACAAGTCAGTGCAGTTCCATTCAACTGATTAATGTACTTTACAGGGAAATACTTTAACAAACAAATTCGTATAGAGGCCGGTTCATACTTCGAGAGAAAGAGAAAACGAACGCAAATTTGTGACGTCAAATCAAACATTCGCTCTACGAATTCTCAAAAGTTGAACACATTTCAACTCCAGCGAAAGTTCACTGCATCTCGTGACGTCCAATTCTGAGATCGCTGTCGCATTCGCCTGAAGTATGAACCAGCCTTGACGCCGTGTAACTTCGCGGGAAGTACGAACCCGTCTTTAGTCACATTCTCTGGCAGATCACACTGCCGTTGTTTTACTGCGAGTTCTGGCGAGGTGGCAGTAAAACACGTGAGCTCAACTTTTCGACATTTCCAGTTCGGGTACCACTGGATGGTACCGAAGGGTTGATTGATCAAAGTGCGGGAGTCAAACTCCATTTTTGAATGCTGAAGTCCTACGCTCTGGTACGCGTCCCAAATTTGGGACTTTTGACACACTTCTCAGTCTTACTGACGTACGATAAAAACATACCAAACACCACGTAATTGGTTCAACAAACGTATGGAAAAAAGTGCTTTTCACTCGACAATTATCTTGATCGCATAACTATTAAAAATGAACAAAAGGCTTTGTCGTGCGAGAAAGAGAACTGATGTTGGAAAGCTTTCAGGGAGCATTAAAGGACGGTGCCAGTACTGGGTTTTGGTTGTAAATTGTCCTTTTTATCCGAGTACATATGGAGTGGGGTATGTTCGTGCCATTATTTCTTTGTTCTGCTGCCGGCGTCGTCCAGCAGGACAATCATCGATCTGCCCGCATTTATTTGTTGAAGCTGTCATTTGCCGCTCAGTCAGACACACAAGTCAATTGATGAACCGAGACCATGTCTTTTTTGTTTCGTGGTGGCGGGCCGTTTCGGTCGTCGCAGGCGAGCGCTTGGGTAACCTTCAAGTTGGCCCCTGCACAGTGCCAAACCCGCGTGATTACAGATAGGATCAATTACTTTCGTCAAAAAAAACACCAACGTTTTGACAATACGCAGCCGGGCGGTACCCGTATTAGGACCGTTCCGGTTAGTGGTGGCGGTGGTGGATGGGGCAGGGAGAGGGAATAATTCTACCCCAAAGAGGGTGTCTCTGTTTTGATGACCTTTATTAACTGATTAATCTTTTATGCTCCTATATAGTCGCACCTTGTTCACGAGAGCACTGGTAAAATCAACAGTCTGCTTATAACAACGAAATACTCAGATGCAAATCTTCTGTTTCACATTGTGTTCATTCCTGATTAGACAAGGTTCGTGTTTTAACAAGTTAGGCCTAATCTGCAAAGTCCAAAGAACCTCTTATTAATGAGGTCCAACTGTATTATGTCTGAGCAGGCCATTCTGAAGAGCCTGAATTCCAAAAGTAATACTCACACCTCAACTTGTCTATCTTTGCTGAGCGGAAGGGAGGCCTGCGTATTTTTCGATGTGTGCCCTCCGTCCAAACCACGATGTGACTAAAAAGTTGAGGTAGAAATTCTCTCATGTATTGGCCCCTTTCTGGTCATGCACATCACTTTCCGGGCCTTAAACCGGCCACGATTTCAATTAATTGGATGCAAAATGATAGGGCGCTTATGCCTTTATCTTATTCAAATATTTTCGTCATTAGTAAGAGGATCAGTTAGTGGAGTTCAGTCCATGGTTCTTGTGTCCTGTGCGTCCCTTGCCCGTGCCCTCGGGTCAAGGAGATAACACGATATTAACACCAAGGTTTTCATGTCGTTTTCATGGAGCACACTGAAGGTGCAGCAATGCTCGTGCGCGTGATGAAGGGAATGCTATGCAACGTCGCACCGAAAAAAACTTCCGTTCTTCCACGCACGCCAAACCTCGGTCCCGCATTATTCCAGTTTCGATAAGCAATCTCCAAAAACCTACATAAAGATTGCTCTGCATTTTTTTTTTGGGCTGAGCAAACATCGGCGGGGACTCTTATCACCGAAGGAAAAAAATCACCCCATTGCAAACGTCACACGATTCCATCGAACAACCCCGCCAACATTTTTTTTCTCGCGATAGGGGAGAGACTGTATATAACGCGCAGACAAATGACTCCACACAACGCGCAGTCAAACTTTCGAAAGTTTACGACCGTACGATGTCCCGGTACATATCATCTCTCCAAAGGCTGCAAACTTTACCTTTCCCCGCGTTCTGTGCAAACAATACAAACACCAAAGTGTAAACTCGTAAAAAAAACGGTGCCTGTTTGAAGAGGACCTAGTAAAATTGCGAAAGGTGAACTGGACCAATTGTTTTCTAAAAGCGAAGTTGATGTTTAACTTTCGGTAAACACCAAAAGGATGCCGGGACGGGTGATAAGGGCCCACAGTTTACAGTCCAACCAGATTTCACTGGTCTAGTGCATAGTCGTTTTTTTCTCTTCAGTCTACGCCCCATTCTTTCACTTTGCTAGTCACCAGTCTACCTGCCTAGTCGGCCTGTGCTTTTGGGCTACTGTGAGTATACGGCTGTATTCTTGCATAGGGGTCTGGGTAAGCACTTTCAAAGTTTTGCAGCATCAAATAACAAGGCTGCCAACTTTTACCTTCTTCTTTTCAAACAGTGAGACACCATGATATCGGCATCTCTGTACAAATTTGACAGGCAAAGTTTCGCTCGATTTGTTTCATGAAAGGAGTTGAAAAGCGCGGTATCGACGCATTCATCCTGCCACGATTTCTCGTGAATTTGAAAGCAGAAATGTTTGTCGAGTCATTGATCAAATCTGTGTTGACGCGTTGCTCTGTAGAATAAAAATGGTAGAGCTCAAGTTTCTATATAGAACGTGGTTAGTCACCACAAACTGTGCGTTTCTTTTGCGATGCGTAATGGCATAGCTCTTAACACGCGTTCAATGCAATGATCCAAAACAAAAAAAAAACAAGTTGGATGAATCAATTTGCGTCTTACAAATTTTTTGGTGATCTCAAAGAATTGCCCATGAAATTATCCATCCGTTGGTGACTCATGTTTGAAAGGAAATTCCATTTATGCTATTTTGGTCACAATAAGGTTTGTTTGGTTGGTTTTTTTTCACCGCAAGTTAAGACCAAAGCGAAAGGAGGCAGTCAACATACCAATAACTTTTTGAAAGTTGCTTCCGAACTTTTAAATTCCAAAGCCTCACGTAATATATTAACAAAATGCAGTTGGCATTTCCTGAGTTTTCAGAAACTAAAAGCGAACATCTTTACTCCCAGTTCCATGTGACACTCACTGATGTTAAGGCAAATGATGATGACCAGTGATGTCGACACTTTGGGAAGAACCTGTTTTCTCGAATCCGAGGAACGCACACGGGGAAATTCAGGAACGCGACTGTTTAATCATTAACACTCGTCGCTGCACTTTGCCCCCGCAACGCCGTGGAATGAGGAAGCTGCAGTCATTTACTGGCGTGTACTCGCATGACGCAATGCTTTAAGTTTAGCTCAAACTGTAGCAGCATTTAAACTTCTCCGAGAAATTTTGTGATTTCCTGTGATTCCAGAAACATCTTGCCTTACTTCAGGATTTCAATTACCCAGATCAGCTGGTTGGGTAATGTTTAGACTATTGGAAAACGGTTTTTACCTTTAAAAGCTAGGTGTGATTTGTTGTAATTTTCATCTATTGATAGCTTTCTGTGACCATAGGAATGTGGAAATAGGAGTGGAAATTCCACTAAGGTTTTTTTTTTGGTGACGAAAATGCAAGGTGGATATTCCGAGTACTGATTTTATAATCAATTTTGCTTAAACATATTGGAGTTAGTGATTCCAAACCGGATATGCGAAGATAAAAACCAGGGAGTGCTTTGTGAGATTGAAAACGCTATAGATTTAGTGCCTTTGTGTCGCTCACAATAAACCAACGTTGTTCTCTGTGGCTTTGCAAAGCTACGTTAGTCGTGCTGGGGTGCAAATTCACCACCAATGTGAAAACAACCGGCACATCAAGATGGAAAACCCCGGGGGTTGTTCTCTTTCGCGCAACACGCCACTTTTATTTCTAGTTGTTCGCTGAACCTTCCTTGGGTCCGTGCCAAATTTAGCGCAGTGGGTTCGGTCTTGGCTGTTGGCCCAGACAGCGTCGTTAACTTTGCCACAATTTGGCAAGATAACGGAACACTACTTTTCTGCACGTGTGCCTGTTTTTCGTGCGCATTGTCACTTTTAGGGGGTGTCTGCGCAGGCAGGTAGAGCCTGCGTGATCACCTGCGCGATTTCACTAGTCTGTTTCAAAGGTCAAGATCTCAGATTAAACAATCGGCTCTTGCGATCCAATCGCATTGTTCGGTCACGCGGATGGCGCATCTGCAGTGCATGCCTAGTGTAAAGTCACTTTTTCCCCCCGGTGGGGACGGTCACAAAAAAGTTTGGTAGGCAAACTTGGTTGGGCACACAGATCATGGTGAAATCCCGCGTGCAAATAGGGTCCCCTTTTCATGAATTGTTAGCTGAGTAGATTGCCCTAGCCTGCGGTTCCCTAAATAAGCATAACCCGGTGGCCCTGCAAATGATTTCACCCATCGCATCAGGTAAAATGGCTAGTGACACTCCTGTTCTTCTCCCCCCCCCCGAAAGTGGTTGGGTTTGGGTGTTTAAACTGCTGGTGAACTTGACTTTTGGGGAAAGAACTAAACTTTCTGTAAATATCGCAGGGCACAGCTAACAACGAGCTGACTGGCTGACATACCAATAACTGCTTTGTTTACCGAGTTACACTGTCAAGACTACGTGCAGGACTATGCATATATGCTCATGCAGCGTCACTAAGAAGGAAATGACTTAGGCACGTAATAAGAATGTTGTGTTTTCTTTCCAAAACGCATTTTTAAATGGAAAAATCCTAACTGACGACGAAAACTGCTCAGCGGACAATTGAAAATCTAAGTTCGATCAAAGCGTAGGCTAAGCATGCAGCGTCTGTACCAACATTGGCATCACTGGCATAGTGTTGACTGAGGGATGCTAAAACCAATTGTGGTCAAAGTTCTCTAGTATCACTAAAAAGGCTCCGTCCTGAATAAAAATCGTCCTACATCAGAGGCAACTGCTTTAGAACTATTTCACACTCACAGCCAAATAAACTCTTCTTGTGGTGAGAGGAGATTAAGTCCCACATCCATTGAAATCAGTGGAAGATTAGTGGACCTTAAATTGACCTGCAAGCTCGAAACCCTTTTGGAGAGCCGCTCCTGAATAAAAAAACAAAGAAAGACACTGGTAAGTAATTGGTACTTCAAACTCAAAGGTACGACTTGAAGATAGTCTCGTGTACAAAGGAATCACGGTCAGAGTTAAGTGGTATAAAGCAAAGATCGTACAGCGCCTAAGCATTCGCCTTGATCAACGACATAATAAAATACGAGAAACACGTAAATGTTCCTAGGTACTTTTCTTATCTCTTCTTAACAATGCGAATACATTTTTAAATAATTAGTGTGCTTTAGGCAAACTTGCTTCATATTGCGTTCCAGAATCAAAGCATCAAACACATCAAGTTTTGATACGGTTGTTGCTTGAACGATCATTTTGAATTTTAATTAAACCAGAACATGGGTAGTTTCAATACAGGGTGATGGACTCAAGGTGTATGGGATGTTTTGGATGTATTCTTGAGTATTGGATGCATATATTGTGATTGTGTATGAGCAAGGATTTTTGCAAATGCAGCGGCAGAAAAACGATACAACCGGTTATTTGAAAATATAGTGAACAAAAAAAGGCGCGCCGAAAATGAAGGCACAGATGTTTCACGAAGCAATTAAATGCATATCTCAGGTTGGCGTTTTAATTTTGTCCTTTTGCGGTTGCAAAACTTGAATAAATTTAAATTAAAATTAATTTTTACGAGTTTTTACTTCACTGAGTTAGGCTGTGACGAACATATGGGAGGTATGCGTGAGATTAGGAATGTGTATGGCAGCGTTTGTGTCGTTTGTGAAGATTATTCTAAAAGTGACCTTCACAAAATGTCTCCGTGCCGTCTGTTTGAGGACCCTGGTCGAGCGTATTTTGAAACTCAATGAGGGCTATTCGAGTTGAGGATGGTACAGTTTTTAATTAGGCCTACTAAATGCTCGGATGAATTAAAGAGTGTAAGATAAACAAACACCGCGTACTTATTAATTTTCAATGAATGTTTGCCTCGCCGATAGTCATCAAAAGCCGCATTTTGCCTGTAAAAATCGTCTGTACTGAATCGAAAGAACGAGCCAAACTATAGGTGAAAAACATCAAAACTGAGCCACCCTGTGCGGTGCAGATGTAATTCCTGTTGGGAGGGGGGGGAACAAAATTAGCATTTGAAAGTATTGTTAGACTTATCACTATGGTGAAGTTTATCCCGGGATCAATTTATAATGGATTGCTATAGTTTATATTTCCACCTGCTAGTGTTTGATAATACAGAGTTAATCACACAGGTTTCTTGTTACTGATGGGTCTGAAAATGCTGGTGTGAGTATGAACACATTAGTTCAGGGCCATTAAACTGTTTCAAAAGGCAAAGCAAGCTTCAAAATAAAAGTACACACAGTATGACCTAAATTTTTACCTATTGATAGTATCTCTAAACATGGAGACTGATCATTAAAAAATCAGGTTAGGCAACTTTCTTGCGGGTACAAACACTGATTGTGCGACAGCAGAGAGTTTGCTCAAATCGGGGGGGCAAAATTTCGAGAAGCACAGACTGATTGGAATTCTACGTCGCTTTTTCATGAACAATCCGAGTTGCTGTCTGGAACAGCCGTCGACCTTTTTTGGCCTTGGAGGCCCTCTCTATGGGCATGATCTGACTATCAATGGCATGTGAAAGTTGTCTCATCCAAAGCCTGCCAATCCGCACAATGGAGCCGAGAGCTGCCCATTGTATTAAAAATTTCGGTTGCGCCGTCAAAAAATTTCCCCTTGTTCCTGTTACGATATGACGAGATGGCGGAAATGTTCCCCTCGGTGAAAAAAACGAAAGAGATATGTGCCAGGTGGAGTTTCAAAACCCGAAACCAGTTGGTGAATGCGATGTGTGGTGCGAGGGGCACGTATTTTTTTGGGACTTGGCGAGTGCACTCGATGAGTTGTGTTTTCGGCCTGGCCTGTTCGAATCGAGATCATGGGGAAAGCAGCACTAGAAGTGAACCGTCTTGCCCAAATTGACAGCGACATGATTCCAGAGCAGGTAGGAACGACGCGAAGCACCCCTTGCGTTTGTTTCACTTTCAGTAATGCTCACAAGTATCTGGGTAAAATATACATGAGTACCCAGAATATAATTATATTCATTATAGACAAGTGCTACGTAGTTTAGCATCGGTATGGCAAACGGTCTGTTGGGTACTGATGTTTTGATTTGGTTCACAGTTGGTGCTGAAAAACTTAGACTTTCGAATACGACGGTGAGGGGAAATGTCATGCATTGCTGTTTATTTAGTTTATTTTAATTTTCATGTCTATACGGCTCCACTAAATTTCGTTAAAACTTAAAGGCAGCGGTCGGCGGACCGTGTGAATATTTGTTATTTTTTGTGGAAGAAAACTCTTTTCCGATCTCTTAAAAAAGGGAAAACACGTACAGCGCGATGAACTGTCTTCCAAAAGCACATGGAAGAAGTAAGCGAAGTAAACTCTTCAAGTGAACCGCAGGAGTGAGAAATAAGGATTATGAGAAGTCATTACTCTTGATCATTATTGTGATAACGGGCGACATTTTACTCTTTCCGCGAAGCCTTGTTGCATTTACATACATCTTCATGCACTTTAAAGTGAAAGACCACTGTTTACATGACAATGACGCGGGGTTGTGTTTAAAATAACCGGCCGTAAACAGCATTAAATAACGCAGACAGCATCGTTCAAGCGTGCAGTCCAATGTGTGGTGCAACTTTCAATTCAATTCGGTTTCTTGTACTTCATACGAAAACCATGGATAACGATGGTGAGAAGTTACCCAGGGTACGTGGGTCGGTTAATAGCGGGCCTGTTGATTACCGTCGGAAAACAAGTTCCCCCTGCAGAAGAACGAGGCCACATAATGCCACATCTGGTAGCTCTCAGTGCACTCTCGCAGCGTTCCACAAAGCCAAATCAGTCATAATGTAGAGTAGAGTACCGGTTTTATTTGTTCTAGTCTTATGGAAAGTGAAACTACAAAAGTTTTAATTGCCTGTGCTAATATTGTGACGGGTTGATACTATACAGCAAGTTAAGCTGTGTGGGCGAAAAATTAATATCTATTTAATTGTGGTTCTTTGCATCATTAATCCCAAGTGCATCTTGTTAACAGATGTTCTTATGCAGAACTTCGTGTGTGTGGACAAAATGAAACATAAGTCATGAAAGTGCAGACAACTTTTGATTTGAAGTCTGAAGATTTTTTCCCCTTGCTTTCGATGCAGAAATCTTATTACACGCGCTGCGTGAAGATGGGTTGTGAAGACGATAGCAACGGGTGGTTGGATCTCGAGGAGGCCGAGTACCAGTCTAAATGCATCTACGTCGTGAACGACAAGCCGTGCGAGGGAGACCCCGACGGGTGTCGGGCCGCCGCCTCCTTGCCTGCAAATCTCAAATACATAGAGAGGGATGGCCAGGTAAGGGTCCACTTTGTTTGGAACGGAAAATTTCTTCCAGTTTTCAGTGAATGAGAAGACCACAGAATTGTTCTCTAGAATTGTTTTCTGCTAGCAAACAGTCAATGCAGCGCCTATAACCGTATAATCTTTCTCACATCGCCCCATCATTAGAATGGGCGACCAATATTTGATGAAAGTTCACCTTGGTCAGTAACAGGTGTGCCTAAAATGCACGTTTGTTAAAGAGGCAAGTATTCTCTTTTAATGTATCTGGTATGCATTCATCCAGTATAGGTACTTTGATAAATGCGTGAGATTTGTTGACTGCACTTTGTGAATTAGGAATTTGTATATTTGACAGTTTGCCAACCACTTGGCAAAATTGCAAGGGTGACGTGCAAGAAAACAAACTGCAAATCGATCAACTTGTCCTGATCTACATGATTCATAACAAACAGCCAAATCTCAACTCTGTATAGGTATTTTCTTGCGCAATATGTACATCGAAAGACTCAGATATTGTTTATTGTTTCCCATGAGACAATTCATAACCATCATTATTACTCACTAGTGGAAGTTTTGTCAATAAAACGTGAAGAAAAAAAGCATTGTTTGCGAGTTAACGAATACATTCCACATGGGTTAGTGTGTGGGGTTTCCCCTCCTGAATACCCCAAGTCAAAAGGCTCTTTTGTTGGCGCGGTCATGTGCCCTGTTTTGGCGCTTGCTATTACACCCTTTTACTTCCTCATAGGTAGAAAGGCCTGGTAGTTGGCGAGAGAGAGTGATCGGGCGAAGGTTGTCACTAACAATAGACACCAGGAAAACACCTGCTCTGATGTAAGCAGGTTGAGGCGTGCCATGAGCCCCAGGGGGTGAAAAAATTACCCTGCAAAACCTTACCCGTGCTTCATACTTAAAAGGAACCGAGAAGGGCCTGAAATTGAAAAGAAAATAGTGCGCTGTTCCGAATTGTACTCCGGCTCGCGTAATTTTTTCATATAGGAAGGTTAAGGGTAATTATAATAAAATGGGCGTATCTTAACCGTTGCGCATGCGTTTTTCATCTGGGAAGGAAGGGGGCAATTATCATAAAGGGGGCACACGAACTTTTAAGTATAAGAAACAATAAATTGCTCTTTTGGCCGACTTGCGTGGTAGCTTTGTTAGAAGAGTGTTTCACTTAGAACCAACATGCCGAGGGTTAGAGTCTACAACTAGTATTTGTTTTCTTGGTGGGGAATAGTTGGTTGGTGGATGTTATTACAATAGGAAAGCAAAGCCCGGCATTTATCTTAGCACTTAAGTTTCTGATTGTCCATTAACCTGATCGAGGTTGCAGTTAACCACGCCCGTATATGTTAATAACCCCTAACCTTCCTAGGAAAAAAGTTACGCCTCCGGCTCATTTTCGTCAGGTTCAAAGGGCGAGGGACATTATATCGGTACCGTCCACTTGGTGCTGCTGAACACAGAGACTAGTCGTATAGTGAATAAGCAAGTGTCGGTATTGTCTTGAGGGGCCAACGGGCGGATAGTACAAAAAAACATATCATGACGACAAATTAAACGGTCCGACTTTGGCCGTTCGCGTGCTTAGCACGCCGGCTCACTGTATACAGCCTTGGTCGACAATCGACTATCGCCAGACGCCTTGACCATGCAGGGCTAGTGAATCGGCGGCAAACTTGGGAAAGGTGTGCTGTGGGATTCAGGGATTTGGAATAGGCATAGATGGGTCTTTTGTCGCAAGTGGCTTAATTGGCAGACGAACAGTTGAGGAAAGGAAGAGGAAAGGAAAATGTGTTGATGCTAACATTGCATGACCATGGAGCACTGTTATCGAATCCTATGTGGACGAGAACAGATGTTAACAATGGACGTGACATGAGCATTATGCTGATCTCAACAGATTTCCAAACACCCGTGACATTCATGTACAGTATTTCATTTTGTTTCAACCTGACTGTCGTCGCTATTATTGTCGACTCTCTGTTCCGTATCAGCTCATTGGCTTTGTTATCGCGGCCTGTGGACGTCAAACAAAGTATCCCTCTCCGGAGAAAAACTGGTTTCTCGAAGCTATTACCACAAGAAAATACAATGCATATGCCATAGGTGGCGTCTCTACCGTCTGTCTTTCACACAGGGAAGTGAAAGCCGAAATAATGATGACTTAGTTTAGTCTCTCGAGCTCGACAACCTTAAATGAGAGCTGTCGATACCGGCATCTAGAGTACACTCGAAAGCATTGAGGACTGACAAGAGCCCACGCCCATATTATGGGCAGTTCAGCAACAGGTGTTCTCAACAATGGCTATGTTCTTGAAATCGTGCTTAGCTCATTGAATGAGCCAAAGTGAAACCTCAGACAGAGCGTTCAGTCCATACCCAAATTTGGTTTCATGAAGAAAACTGGAGCAAATAATGATATCCCTGTGTAGTTTCATCATTCCAGAAAGGGGTAGGCCTATTGACCATAAGCGTGCAGTTTTCCATCGGTAAACATTATGAGTGTGCTGTCAAAAAGGATTCGTCGCCGGTAAAGCCAATAATTGTTGCAGCCTCGTAAAAGCAACTTTTATTTCCGTCAGGGTTTTCTGTATACTATCATTTTCATTGTGTTCAAATAAAGTGCCCAAAAATGACACAGCAACCACCCCACCTTGATTTCTTTGAACCTCACGTCACCTGCAATTAACGGATTACCTATTCTGGGTCACTTCCAGAAAAAAATGGTTGCCTTGGAAACAACGTTTATAGACAATATATAATGATTAGCCATACTCACCACCATGTCTATAAGTTAACAAAACGAACGTCTGTTTACCCCTAATGGGTCAGAAGAGAATCACATAAATTAGAAACAAAGTGGAGAATCTCGCAAAATCAGGTCTCGAATAATTGTCCTTATTTCAAAGAAGCGCATGAGATTTCACCTCACTCCGCAGGATGAAATCGAAAAAGCGCCGCGCCTATTCCTTTATTATTACCCATATTATGCAAAGTATAATGGAACTATACGGACGTTGACAGAGTAGGCACTACAAGTGAAAAGCACCGCTGTGAAAATTGCATAATAGACTCCTCGAACGTGATACAAAATTTACAAAGGAATAAGCAGTGCACTTGAAAGATTTATTGAAAACATTTTAAAATTAAAACTGCAGTGTCAGTTCGGACTGTGATTGTTGTTTTGGGGGTTTTGTTTTGTTTTGTTTCATTTTGTTTTTTACTTTTCAAAATTAATAAGAAACGACAGATTTTGAGCTTGCAGTACAAGGCCTACGCCGATCTTTCTCTTTCAATTTTTAATATTAATGTTGATTGAATTAATGTTGATCACCTGTGATTTTTATGGGAAATCAATTCGTGCAATAAGGACCATTTATCAATATACAGTTCAGTTAGTTTATAATCGACATATATACCCCTATGATTAATCGTGACCGTTCAAAAAGCTCAGCTACACGGTAGCTGAACCCCTGTCAATAAATGACAGGGGTTCAGGCAGGTGATTCACGTCGTCACGGAGTAAAGAAACGCGTCAGATCTAAGCGTGCATTTCAGTTTCTAGCAAAGAAAAAAAGGCAGTTCACAGTCCAGTCCTTTTAGACCCTTGTGTCATTTTCTAAATTGGCTGTGAACGCCAACACTGAGCGACAGACGTTGGACAATGTTAATGCGCCAAGTAAAGGACAAGTTATCAATATCAAAGCGCAGTTTCAGTTTAGGTCTTGTCAAGATAACGTACATTATATAGACATTAATATTACTTTCTGCTTTGTGCGCTTTGCATATTTTGTGACTGGAAGGATGGTCCCAGCCCACGTTAACCTTTGAGCACGTTGCTATAGATTCAGCTGCATTTTATTTGGGCATAGTTTGAAAATACTTTCAGAATTCTATATCGAGTGCATGTTCCAGCTATTGACAGAACTGCACTAGGGCCCATGCACAAATGTTTAAACATCTAAGGTTATTTTTCTTTTTTAAGTAAGTGTTTGTGTCAATAGAGTTCCGACTCAAGCGCTGTCCCAAATTAGGGCTGCCGTGTTCCCCTCGTATTTGTATCTTCTTTCCGAAAGCAGCATATTCAAAAGTGGTTTGAAATGTGGTTATGTATAAATTCCTCAGCTTCCTTGGAGTTCAAAACTGACGGGAAGTTCCATTATTGCTTCTTTATTTCCCCTACAGATCGTGGGCGTGATTGCTGGTGATTACATCCCACGAGGGACACGATTCGGACCCCTGGTCGGGCAGATCTACAGGGAAGAGGAGGTTCCACGAGAGGCAAACCGGAAATACTTCTGGAGGGTGAGACTACTAACAACTTCTTTTGTCAGCACAAAGTTATCGTGACATTAGCTTTTTGAAAATAGCGCTCTTGGTGGATAAGTCGAAGCCAACCTCAACTCCGTGGGCTGCGTGCGCGTTCCTTCACTAGATCGCGCAAGGCATGGTGGGAACCAACATGGCGCGGCAAGATCGTACCCATGGGAACGAGGTTGAGCTGAGGCTGCCTAGGACAACCGTTGATGCACCCAATCCGGACACGGCCTGAATGAGGCGCAGCGAGCTGTAGACTCTCCTCGAGAGTGGGGTAATTTTTCCCCCCGTTTTTCCTTTTGCGACGTCCCAGTGCAGTATCCCGCGGGGCTGTTTAACGCTCGCATATTGGGGAAGGCCGCTGATGTATACATGCTCAGTTTGTGCACCGTGTAGCTGACGCCTGCGAACTCAGTTGCTAACTATACGTCGAGTTATCCAACTCCCACGATGCGATGAATCATGCGTCATTACTGATTAGTATTTCTGACAAGTTCAGGCAGATTTTTGTCAAGTACATCAAGAGAAGAGGCAGATAGAAAGAAAGAGACAGTCAAGTCAATTTTGATCAAAACATTCCGCCTTAGGGCATGCTGGCAAACATGACCTATAGCTTGTCCGGTCATGACTTGATAGGCCTATCAATGAAAGTTGCAGTTCAGAAATGGCATGACGTTAGCGGAAGTTTTTTTTCCCCGGATATAAAATAGGATGCCTGGTTAAACAATTTCCTAGATGGCACATGCGTCTAGTGTTGCAGTCGCTTTTTCATCCACTGAGGAAATGGATTTAGTGTGGAAAAACTATCACTCCAAGTGCAAGTGCGATTGTGTGTATCAACGTGCTTTATTATCCTTGTATGGTCAGAGTCGTTCAACGCTTTCAAGTTTACCCACCGTCTCCCTCTTCCCAGATCTACAAGGCGCAGAAGTTCATCCACTACATCGACGGGTTCGACCCCCACAAGAGCAACTGGATGCGGCACGTGAACCCGGCCAACTCGGCCTGCGACCAGAACCTGGTGGCCTGCCAGTACGATACGGACATCTACTTCTACACGGTCAAGCCGATCCGGGAAGGCACCGAGCTGCTGGTGTGGTATTGTAAGGAGTTTCAGCGCCGACTGGAACAGCCAGTCGTCATGGAGATGGGGACGGCCGAGGGCGGGAAAGGTGAGTTTCATATTTTTGTTGTATGTAGGCTGTCCAGATGTCTATCATGAGAATTGGTTCTTTCTGGGTCATCGAACTGCCGACTTAACTGAGTGCTTTTAAAGTGACTCCATAGTTTCCGTTTGTGGAGGAGTGGTTTCTGTGCATGGGGAAATTGGCCCAAGCCGCTTGAATGATTGAATTTAATTTTCAGTCTCCTGCAGGGGCAAGCTTTTGGGACAACAAAAAAGCTCAGATCTTCTGGAGCACACCGAAGTAAGCCTGTGTTGCTCCAAGAAAGGATCCTGGCCCCGATATGGTACAAACATCAACAATTCGACAGCTCTTGACGAATGCTCTTTGACAACTTTCACCGAGAGATTCGTCCCCGTATTCATCGCCTGAATCGTTTTCAAAACAGATGCAACGCCCCCCTTTCATTTTCTTCACAAAAGAGGATTGAATGCTACATGCATGGCACATGATAGCCTATAGTCACAACAAATGTGATGTGTGCAAGTGTGCACAAGTATGGGTCAATATCATGTCTCCCTCCCAACAATTTGTCACCTCTGTAAGATGAATCGATTTCCCCCAGTGCCAATGTTTGTGGCAGCCAAAATGTCTTTCCCATTCATTAGAGGACATAGCCTACATGTACTTGTTTGCACACGACAGACCACAAGCGATCGCTGCTTTTTCCAATCGATGAATGGGTTTTAGAACCACGCCGTAATATTAATTCCGACATCGCTCTGCTGACTCGCTCATTAATTTCAATTAAATTGTTTTTAATTCCATTTTAACTGCCAGAAAATTGAGAGACTATCGGAAAAGTCAATAAAAAAATGAAGCCTAGGCAGCCAGGCAGCAGTTTCGTTTTCATTTTTTTTTGTGACAACATCTGTTGCAAGTTAAATACACATAATTAGCGTGAGAGAAACTGCCAAATGCTCCCAAAAGAAAATGTTTGAAAAAGTGCTTACAAATTTTCCTTTTCATTTCTAGTTTATTTATTTATTTTTTTTAGTACATACTCTGTCGTTATCATTTACATTTAACCAGGGCCGTTTCGATTATGTGTCATGGGGAAAAGGCTTTTGTAGAGTATTGAGTATGAATTATGGCTTAATGACGAGGGCACGAGCAATCTTCAGATGTGCAAAACCTGTGCACAAGCCACGGTTTATCGACTTTCGGCCCCCCCCCCTAAAAAAAATTGTGCACCCGTTGAAATTTTACCCTGGTTACACAGCTGAATACTATGAAATGTGATGTAAAAATGCACACTTTGGTTCACCCGATACATTTTCATATAAAGTCACTTGAAGTTCTTGTTAAATATTCGGTTTTTGGTTTCTGTTTACTTCAATTTTGCAGGGGCCAGCTCGAAAATGACCAGTGCCTCCCCTGTTGACGAGCCCAAACACGACGAAGCACTGGACTTCAGCATGACCTCTCGAAACACCTCATCGGGAAAAACAACGGCAAATGCAGCCACGAAAGCCACCAGCCTGTCTTCTGCGACGGTCGTCGCCGCCGGATTTCCGGAGAGGTTCTCGGCCAAGCGCCCGGCCGCCGTGCCGGGCTTCGGCCAGCCCATGACGAGCCCACAGACCTCCCCCGTGCAGACCGGAGCTGGCGGCGCCATGCCCCAGAGCATGGCCGAGTTGAAGCCGCAACCTGCCCATCAGATCCCCAAGCACATAGCAGAGGCGGCGAGCAAAGCCGGGGTACTCATCCCACAGCCTATACCCATGCACGTGGGTCGCCACCAAGGTCTACCCTTCATCATGCCCCCGTATATATACAATCCTCTTCTAGTAAGAACAACTTTGCCAAACGGAATGAACATTATTCCAACCCCATCCATTCTCGCTACCCACGGCTTTGAACCCCGTCTCTCCAAGTCAGACATCCGAGGCAATACGTCACCCAAGGACACCAGTCCCCCGACCACTTCACCTCCCGGAACCACCGCGACACACCTGGGCAATATCTTCCCAACCGGCGTGGCGAATTTCCCACTGCCCATCTCCTTCGCGGATGCCCACTCCCAGTCTAAGTTCAAACAGGAGTCAGGAAAGGAAGTCGAGTCAAACCAAGCTTTCAGCAAAACGTCGACTCGCAAGAGGCCGGTGGGCAACACGGAGTACGGCCACAAATCTCTGGAGTATCAACTGCCCAGGAGGAACGGCAAGATCATGTACGAGTGCAACGTGTGCCAGAAGGTCTTCGGTCAGCTCTCCAATCTCAAGGTGCACCTGAGGGTGCACAGCGGCGAGCGGCCCTTCCGATGCGAGGTCTGCAGCAAAGGCTTCACCCAGTACGCCCACCTGCAGAAGCACCACCTCGTCCACACCGGGGAGAAACCTCACCGGTGCAATGTCTGCCAGAAGTGCTTCAGCAGCACCAGCAACCTCAAGACCCACATGAGGCTCCACAACGGCGAGAAGCCGTACACCTGCAAGCTCTGTCCGGCCAAGTTTACGCAGTATGTCCACCTGAAGCTGCACCGGCGATCACATCTCGAGGAGGGATACGTCTACGACCCTTCCAGGGAGACCAATCTGTCCCCATCCCCTTCCCCGTCTCCCCCGTCTTCCACGGGTTGTCCATCGCCGGCCAAGAAGATCAAGACTGAGCTCCAGGGCTACCAGAGTCACCTGGTGAGCACTGAGGTCGCCGACTACTTCGGTCAGACCGGGCAGAGGAGCCCCACACAGGCTACCTGCAGCAGCGCGGAGAACGAAGCGTTACCCGAGGGCTCCAGTGCGCAAGGTACCGGAGCGACGGGCTCTCAGCCCGAGGAACCGCCCATCCCGAGAGCTATGGTTGCCTTGATGGCTGGAAGCCCCTCATCTGTCCTGGGACTGGGGTCCCCCCCACCACTCGTGCCCATCAACAGGGCATCCCCAAGCAGCGATAACGCCTACGATAAACCAGACCAATTCAAAACTTTCACCACGCTGCCCGACTGTTCTGACAAAGATGGTGTGAGGAACGACGAAGCAGTCTCCGAGAGAGATCAGAACAAAGAGGCGGTCATCGGCGCGAATACTACGGCGAACGTAGAGCTCCTGTCGGCTGACAACTCCAAAGACGACGGTGGTGACAGTCAGAGGGTTTTAGACGGAAGCAGCAAAAGTAAACGCGAAAGTAGTCCGACGGGACAAACTCAATCGCAAGCGACTAAAATCGAGAATGTGGTTCAGAAAATCTTGAGCAAGGCAGTGCAGAGTTAGTTGCGGCCAATATTGCCCTCGATTTTCCCACACCAAGAACTTTGTAATGTTTGCTTTTTGTTGCTCTGAGAAGATTTCTATACAGTGCATCAGTGCGTTTGCAGTGCCTTCTCGTAAAAGGGTTCTTTGGAAAGTGTCTTGGTATCTTTTGCTATTGTAATTTGCGCAACTCAGATGTTTGAAATCATATTGTGTAATTTATCATTATTCATGGACTGATTTTTATATTTCGGTGACATTCCTTATTTATTGTTTAAGAAAAATTAACTGACATTATCAATTGTCTGTTCTTCTGAAATAATTCATTATTTATTTAATGAGTAATTCCCCGATAGTCTACGCAGAGACCAAAGAAAGGATCAGTGATTGACGTATAAATGGATCCAGTATTCCCAAATTGAATTGAAAATGATTATATACACGCTAACATCAAGTTTGATATAACAAAGGTGAAAATATCCATAGTAATTTTAACCAGTTTGTTAATTATGATAGACAGGTATTCACAAGTGTAGACATTAATTTCAGATATAACAAACACTTATCTTTAGATAGACGCAGACTTGATGTAATTATGCAGCCGAAGGCAGAAAGGGGCTGATCGGTGCCTTCCTGAAAGCATTTGAAACTTTTCAAAGATTGCGTTCCACTTGATTTCTTAAAATTTCCGATTATGTGGTTTTTTTTTATATATATAATCGATACAGTCAGTGTTTGAGCAGCAGTACTATTCATCATTCGTTTAATGGATGACGCGGGATCATTTCCTTAACATATTGAACTCGCACGTCGAGGCACCGAGTCCGAGCTTGCATGTGCATTAGTTTTGATATAAGTTGTCCGTATGGCAGATTTTTTACAAGCAAATGTGATAACTTGATTGCTGTGGAGTCTTATTTATATACTTGCGGGTGTAAAGGAGCGTCAGTTCTTGCGCACTAACAAGAACTCCCGATTTCAACAATGTCCCAAAGTGCCGTTTCATTTGAACTGGTAAAATACGGCCGTTTCACAACAGTGCGCCACCAAGAGTTTGCAATGCGTTGGCCAATCACAGTGCGCGAAAATTGCCGACCCAATGCACATTTAGAAAGGGTCGACAAATTTCGCCCGTTTTGATTGGCCAACGTGTTGCAAACTCTTGGTGGCGCAATATTGTGAATCGCCCGTATTGACAGTGCGCTATTAAGGGAGCAAAGTAGTGAATTCTGCGTTTGGTTTAATTGGTTTCATTTCGTCTTTTCGGTTTCATTCCCACCATAATATCGCGCACGTAATGAAAGTATACACAGAGCTCACCAACACCGTTTAGTGTTTCGCTATTTGTACATTTCAGACTTTGATGTTTTGTTGTTTACATATCTATGAACATCTGTGCTTCACATCAATTTCAGCGTTTCTCACATTTTGTGCTGGAATAACGTCAATGGACGTCCTCATTGGTTGGAACTTTGTAGTGGAAACATGTACATGTGTGCACGTGTAGATTCCGTATGCTCGCTTGTTTAGAGCAAGAAAAAGGTATTTCCAGACTGTTGATTTGTTTTAGCATACAACCAAGTAAGATAAGTCAAGTATCACTTTAAGAACTCAGCTTTGTTAGCATTCCAAGCTTGTCTTTTTCCCTCATCAAAACAAAATACTCAGATGATTGCAGCTGAATAGCTTTTAAAAAACAAATCCAAGGCATGAATGTTGAACAACTGTGAATCTGTGCTGTTCCGACCAGGATTACATTGCATTTGGCAACTGCACACACCCACACTTTTTTTCATCACTGTACATTTTATGAAAAATATTAATGGTTGCATAATAGGGCTCAACAGCCGGGCTTTCTCATCGCCACAGATGGATCGGATCTGTACTCTGAAAAACCTTTCCAACAACATGTTCAAATAATTGTGACCATTTCGGCACTAGTTTACTTTCTCCTTCAATTTCCAATCTGATAATACATGCCTTAATCAGTGAAATATAATGCATATGCTTGACCTGCCGGTGTTAGCAACTGCATTTTCAAACTGTCTTGGAGGTTGAAATGATTCCATTGTGCCTAATATTTATTAAATTTCTCATCATTCAGAGTAATGGTTAGTTGTCTTTCCATGTCATATTTTTTGTCGTCACGCTAGCTAGATCACGGTGACGTCCGCAACTGCGTGGATGATGGGCAATGTGTCGACAGTTATTTACATGTATAATCGTGGCAGTTTATTGGATCACGAACTAGCCATGCATAAAAATTAAGAATAACAGCATTACAAAATAAGACATGAAAACGGTCACGAACAGTGTAGTCGACGATCCCTCCAAATTTAGGGACGCCCCTGAACTGTCCAAGCACAAAACATAAAAAAGAAAACTACATGTACCTGTACATGTATAAATTTTAGGTTTTTTTATGGGAAGTCCAACATTGGAAGCTTCCATGATGCTGAAGACTAGTCTCCTCTCAAGACTGGCAAAACCATATTTTTTTCCCATGGGAATGTACATGTGTATCCCTAGATAGTTGTGTGATAAAAAACACGCAGACTAACTTTGGTTATGCAAGTTCGCCGCAAGTTCCAAACATGAGGGCGCTGTAAATGATTAAAACCACACCCCTTCGTATGGCATGGATGGAATGTTGCCGTACATACAGCGACCTTGAAACTTAGACATAAAAATGGAGGACCGATTGGGCGGCGCATGTAAGCTGTACACCGGGCCTGATCTGCAAACAGAGAGGGTAGCGTCAACTTCTAACTTTGGAACCCAAAATGCAGTGTTCCCAGTATACGCACCAGTGCATGATACCTGCCATTTTGTTTCCACAATTGCGACATCAATGACGTAACTCTAAGCGCCCGGTACACTGTGCTGCGGTGCCTTTTAAATGTAAAATCCTTTCGATTTGCCAAGGCCGATTCTTTTCCGACATTCCTCGGCTCAGTCTGTGGCGATGATCGATAGTCATGGAGAAACGGTCATTATATAACCTGGTTTCTGATTCAAATGTGTTCATGCATGGAGCGGGTTAGCGAAGCGGTCCTTTCCTCGCTTTGCACCAATGAGGCCCGGGTTTGAGTCCCGGCTTGGCCCAGGCTTTAAGTGCATTTGGTTTCCAGTCCATAGGCCTACTCGCTCTTGCAGGTTTTCTCCGGATACTCCGGTTTCCTCCGGATACTCCGGTTTCCTCCTGCCTCTAAAACTGGACCTTCTTCCTAACTCCGTAATGTGATGCTGATTAATAGAGTATATGAATAAACGTACAGTTATTGGCCCAAATAGCCCGAGTTGCTGAAAGCGCCATTTAAAAAAAAATGCGTTCATCACAACTACATGTGGGCCTACAAGACACAGTCTTACAGCACAACACAAGACGTAAACATCGCCAATATTTTCATGAGCGCTGAATTTGCATGTGCAATTTTCGTTCCAAAATGTTCACACGTGTAAGAATTCCAAAAAGTATACCACTAGGAATCTTTCTCGACACGGCAATGCTGCATACGCGAACAAAGACAGGGAATTCCACAAAATGAAACATTTCCTCAGCCTTTGGCGTCACTCAAGTAACTGACGTGCATTTATTTTTTTCCAAACAAGATTCCGATTCCGCAAACTCTGCAAGGCATTTCTGAAATTTTGGGAGTTTAGCTGTTCCCCGAGGAGGCTACTTTTCTCTAAGAACAATCAAACTGGGAAAAAACATAAAGCACTGCACACAAAACGTCCCTCCTGATTAATTTTACCCTGCTTAGCAGAAGCATTAAGTTAAAGGTAGTGAAGTACGGAAAAAAATGTATTTTTATCATATCTGGATGACTATGAATATTTGTGAGAATTATAATGACTAAAAACAAAGTACAGAGCATAAATTCAGAGCATATCTCCCTTTAAAATAAGATCAAAATTGTTCAATGCTATCTCTCCACATGACCATGTGTTTTCAACCTGGATTTCTCTTGTCAGCCAAGTTTTTTTTTACTTTTGTTAGTAAAATGCATACACATTGACTCCGACTTAGTACCACTGCCACCGCAAATACCTTGAAAGGAAGTGAAAATGAGCTACAAAAATATACATAACTAAATCAGTACAAAATTCTTATCGGTCCAAAAATATCTCGTGAGATTTAGTAAAGCTGCAAAGTCAAGCTCGTTATTTTAAGACGCTATAGAGGAATGTACATGAACTACAGCGCACATTCGTGACTGGCAGTGAACAAAATGAAGAGGGAGAGTGTAAAGGTGTCCCCAAAATTGAGGATGAATGGGTAGCGTAATCAATAGATTATTGCTCCAACAGCCCATGGCTCCAATTGTCATCAGCTGCCCTGTGACTTTGATAACTATGATGGCACTTCAGTGTCCAGTGATGAACGGCGATAAACACTAGATGACAGCAATTGAAATCTAAATATGAATAAAAAATCAGGAAATACCAGTCTATTATTGTATCAAAACATTCTGAATTAGTCTACGGATGTTAGAAATAACTAACACACGATTAGCGCTAGATTCACAAGTGACGCCAAAGAGGTCCCATGCGTTTTCTTCCCTGGTCTTCATGATGACGTGGCCTCTGCTCGATCCACGTTTAGAGGCGATAGTGGCCCTCGCGATTGATAAGAAGGATCAGGAGCGCCCCGACGACAACTGATGGCACGATATTCTGTACGGGGTCCCCTAAGGCCAGGATGGTGTACAGGGCACCGATCATTAGGCACAGCAGTACCAGTGAGCTGCTGCGATGCCAGTGATAGTTCCCGAACGCCAGGAGAGCGCCGAATGTGATCTCGATGACACCGACGACCGTGCGGTACAGTTCGGCTGTCGGCTTGTAACCCGTGAAAGACTGGAATGGGAACACCAAGACGAACCTGTTGAAACTGGACACCTGTGTGCCAAAAAAATTGAAATGCAGCAGAAGTTTAGGATTACAGTGTTGATCAACACAAATTTTCATGAAGGTGTAGTTCCCGGTCTCATCTTCTTCTTGTTGATTTGATGGTCTCAGCTTCTTCTAGAGTCTGCATCATGTAAAAGAATTCCGACTAAAATGATGTGATGTACATTAAATTGTTATAGTATACCTCTCGAACTATGACAAACCATGGAGGAAGGACACACCCCATAGGTCTAGAATCTAGATTCCAATTAATGGACTAGTATTGGCAACACCTTTAATAGTAATACAGCCTGGTGTAACATGTAGGCTGAAATTACTGATATAGGCCTACCGTTGCAACATTGTTCTGAAACATTATTCAATCATGGAGGTTGGAATTCCATAATCAATCAGACTCATGGTAATCATAAATAAAGGATGCTGTTGCTACAGCTCAGTTCAGATAATTTTGAATAATCCGGAAAAAAACACATATGGACGGGCGCCCTCTACGGCTCTAAAAATATATTACATGTCACACCACTGGTAACACCAACCATGGAGGAATGCTCCAACCAATTTCTATACTTCAAAGTGTCCACAAATTGTTGTTTTGATAGCTGATAAGTTCCTCACCTGGGTGCTATACGCAGGCTGTATGGGCACGACTTTGGTAACGCCAAAAGCGAAGAACACTATGCCCAAACCAACCGACAAATAATAGATGGTGTTCGCCATTGTTGCAAATTAGTCCAAATTTGAGGTTGTAGAGGGCGCTAATTCGAATGACTATCGTAAACCCAGTACAGGTTAGTGGACGTGACAGCACACAGCAAACCGGAGTCTGGGTACGGTGTCTCTTCGAAGAAAAAACATTAAGATTTTGTAATAAGGGGAACAACTTTTCAATTTCCGAATTACAAGTTTAAGTCATTTGCTCAAAATGTCCTCTGCTTTCTCCCATTTTGTTTGTCCTTTTACCCTCCTCATGTGATGTAATAGAAAAAAATTAAATAGGCCATAGGTAAACCATTGTCTTATCGCTCCCCTAGGCCCTATTCAAACCCTGGCAAGAGGGCTAGGAATAGGATTGGGCTTGAATTTTGTAAAAATAATTAGTTTCTTCATTGTTTGTCTTTTTCTGGCTCTTCTGCAAAATGTTTAAACTCTTGCCGTTCTTTGAAGAAATATTATAATTAAAGTCGATAAAAATTATACTGCAGATGCACGCGCATGCACAGAAATTTACGCAAATATGAATGGATGATGATAATGTACATATCATCAGACTACGTACGTGCTGCTCAGGCGGCGGTCGACCGCGGCGGCAGTACCAGTGAAAAAAGGCGCGCTTTTAGTTGGCCGTTGCAAACAGTCCCGCCCCCACACCCATATATGGTAACAACCAGTGAATGAAATTTACATATTAAAGGCAGACATTCCTCCGTCGCATTACGCATTACGCACGCACAATTTTTACTACAAGACATCGTCGACAATTTTTTCTGCCTGTCCACGTTGCCAATTCACATCAAATCCGCAGCATAAAATGATGAAAAATCGCTTTGGAAAGGGCAGACATCGAAGTAAGTACATTGTGGATAACATTTGGTTAGAACTTGGAAACGGTTAATGTGTATTAGAAGAAAAACGAACGTTTGAATCCATTGTTTTGGTTTGTGTTTTGATACATCATGGACGTGTGTGAGTTCGTTGCGTTGATGCACATACATGTACTGTATATGTACTGTAGTCTGTACTCTACAGTGTATTATGGGGCATCACTTGTACATGTACACAGCAACCGGCTTGCCAACCGGAACCGGCTTTTTTTTCTCACGTGGCAAAAATAATGCAATGCCGGCATATGTGGTCGACTAGATCGTGTACGTGTACTCTGTTCATTCCTACCTCCATGGTATGACACAGCGTTAGTGGCGTTCTTAATCTTAATGATGAAAGTTTCCATCGCACATAATATTTTGATAATGTTAAAAAAGTAGGCCTAGCAGGCCCAGTACTCTAGTAGTAGTAATAGTAACAGCTATGGAATGATTAAAATCAAATACCATGTTGGAACAAATAGTTCGGACCTAATTGTTTTTTTTCTGTCGCTGCCTGAAAGGCCAGCGATTTTGTCACACGTTTCTTCGTACCCGTGCCGGCATGGTCAGGGCGTAACAATCAGCCTGTCATCGAAAATGTCGAACTTACTAGCTTACGAGGAAGCATTTCAGGTTTTTTTATTTGGAATATAGCAAAGTCACAGTGACTGCAGTTCCGCGCATTCTGACTCTTGATATAGTTTTCAGTTTTATGAGTTACAAGTAAACACTTCGTTTATTTTTTACAAGATTTTCCCTTTGTAACCTGTATTTTACAAACTACATGTATCAATGATTCAACATGAATTATTGGATTCGCCTCTTCACACAGCACAGGATCTGATCTGGGATTCATTCCAGCCACAAATAAGCAATTTGGGGATTTTTTTTTTCTTAAAAAGGGACTCTTATTCTTATAAGTCCCAGCCTGCAGCTTTTATTGAAAGAAAATTTGATTTCCTTCATAATAAGTACAGGGATGATTATAATTTCATGTCACTACTCTTGTTAAAATATAAGCTGAAGAACTCTAAAAAAAATTAAGTTTCCAAAATGGCATTCCATGTGTTATGCAAGTGAAAGAGGATATAACCACGGAGCTGCCCCCATGGTACAACTAAATGCAATGAGGTTTTAAAACATCGCTAATTTCTTTTGTTTTCACAAGTTACTCACAGAAGAACCTGACAATCGTGTCAATATGGTTCTGCAACTTTGAGAAATTATTGGGATTTGTGTAATGAGAACTGTTTCAATAATAAATTGCCATGACTTTGATGCAAACTTCTGGACTACATTTGAAGTGTTCATTTACATGTATTTTAACCTACTGGTAACTGGACATATCATCTAATCCTGAATATTTCCACTTGCTTAGTTTTGGACTGTGCTTTTTGTGTACTTGTAGATGTCTAATGACCATAGATAAATGTACATGTGTATGCATATGTTGTCTTGTTCAAACTGGTTAAATTCTCAATATGAAAATTCAAACCCTAGTTGAAAACGTTCATTTACAATGTGCATGTTATACGTACCTCAATTTAATTTATATATTGGCATAAGACCGCTTTTAGACTTGGTTTGAAAAAGACAAGAATGACTACATGTACAATAAAACAGACTTCATTTCAGTTGTCCCATAAATTCCTTCAAGCCTTGTGTGTGAAGACTGTGCAGGCACATGTTTTCCCGTTGTTTGATATCGTAGATAATTATGTTATTTCTTTGAAAACTGCGCACAAGGGAGCAGCAGGTGAATTGTGGGCACAAAGAATAGGAGGAAACAGTGATGGCCATGTGGGCAAAACCACATGATTATGCGAGGAGTCTGGGCGGCATCACTTAGGAGCCAGTGGGCCATAGCCTCCCATTCAGCAGCCTCTGACTGTTATTCATTCAGCCCGTTCCCACTTGATCCACCAATTGACTACAGCCTGTAAACGGCCTCCTCACTGACCACAACATTAACATTACCATCACCACATAGGGGAATAAAGGATTGCACAGAGCTGAATCACCTCAGTGGTTGAAACTGTACAACTGCTGTCCACAATTATTCTAATAGGCATTTTTGTGGTCTGCAGAAGGGATAGGTAGTTTGTACCAGCATAATCATCCAATTTCAGTGGAGAGTTTCTTCTTGAAATTCAGATCTTTTAAATTTGCTAACATTTACATGTCAGGCCGAGCAAAAAATAAATAAACAAATAAATAAATAAATAAATTGCTTTCTCTTTCTTTCCTGTTTCTGTTTTTTACATGTTTCTATTCTAATTTGAAGTCATTTTTATTTGTAGTTTACAGGTATGTAGATTTTGTTTTTGTCAATTCTGCTTTGTCAGAATTTTTTTATGATTTAATTGAAGAAAATGATATTGATCATGGATTAAGAACCTCATGCAAGTTTACCCAAAGCAATTTCATTTGTTGCTCACTTGACCAATAGGTAAACACAGTGACTACTCACAATGACAGAAATCTCTTTTGTTGAAAAGTTAGAATCCACCGCTGTGCAAGTGTATGATTACATGATGAATGTGACTGCATATAATGGAGCTCTAATGCTGGCTGATATGGGACACAAAGCTGCTCCGTGTGGGTCTTTTTGGACTGGTTCCAAGATGCAATACAAGCTCTTACTAAATAATGTAAGCTGTCTGGCTGGCACCAGTCCAACAATCATTGCTCTGGCGCTCATACTTAACCTACCCCTATCTGTAATTCTATCATTCGTGGATCATGTAGAGGGGGCCAATCTAACCTGCATAGCGGCTCCTGAAGGTCTCACCTAAACCTGATACAAACAGATACTCAAACATCCCAACAAACATACAAAATTTGTAGAACTGTTCCTTCCTATTAACATAATTGATTCTCCTCAACAATGACATCAGTAGTGCTGCATTTGAATAAATTAAAATCTTAAATTAAAATTCAGTATTCCAACAAAATCTCTCCGTAATACAGAGGGGAAGTCACCAACTTAAAACAGCTCAAAATAAAAATGTGCGTTGATGTGACTTGGTCATCTAGAAACTTGGGGAACATAGAGCTGTGAAATTGGTGTACACTTGTAGAGCCTACCCCATTTGATTCCTTGTTGAAAAGAAAGGTGGAGTTCCTAGTACCGATTTTGTTTGTTCATTTTTATCACCCAAAACTTTCACTGCTAATGTCGAGACAATTTCCAGATGATAAAAGTGCTTGCATCTGTATAACTATTCAGTTGTTCCTGGAAACAACATTTAGATTTTTTTAATTTCACAGAGTGTGACACGGAAACATACATGTAGCATGGGGTACACTGCATGGGTAACATTTTGAGTGGGAAAGCGCTTTCTGTGTTGTAACATGCTTCCTTTGGAACCTGACTGTGTGGTAAAAGATACTGTATATGTTTCCACCCCCCCCCAAAAACCAAACTTTTTTCTCTCAACTGTTCTTAAGTTCACTGCATGTTCTTTCAAAACATGCTCTTGTCGAGATCCCAAAAATAAACTTTAAAAATGGTCCCAACCAAGTCATGCGATGGTCCCAACCAAGTCACGTGATGGTCCCAACCAAGTCACGTGATGGTCCCAACCAAGTCATGTGATGCCATAGTGAATGGTGAGGGATCAGAGGGTTGAAAAGGACAAAATGTGCAACATGTTGTTAAAGTTGTGGGCAAAATGGAAAGACCGTCTTGACATGCATTAGGATTTTTCCCCAAAAATCTTAGTTTCACCTCAGTCTCCAGCGACCTCAAAGTTGCCCAACGTACATGTACTGTACATGTAATGTAACTCCAAGTTTGGAGCATATTGGCTTGGTTTTAAGAGTAAATATGTCAAATGAAACTGACTCTTGAGCTCAAGATGAAGTAGAAGAAAAAACTTGACACTTTGGAGAGGGCCCAGTTGGCACTGAAGTGACCAAAACTGAGCAAAAACCACCCCTGCTGTTGGTTATCCAACATCTTGTATGACATACATACACTGTCCTTGTGTTGTCACATTATAAAGTGATCAAGTACCGGTTATCGTATGCATAATTTGTAATGAGTAAAGATGGAATTTGTTAAGTACCTTCAAGAACGATCAAAATGCTTGCATGAAGTAAAACGGGGTGAAGGTTGGTGGAGACGACATGATGCTAGCATACTGTAAGATTTGAGTTTTCTTAAATTGGCTTGGTGCCATTTGTCCACATGCAGTTTGGAGTTAACATAGCGTGGAACAGCAAACACAGGTAAATGATGAAACAGTGAATCAAGGCCGTTTTCCAATACTCAACTTCGGCTCCGTCTCAGGCTTCAACTGTTTTTAACTAGCTGACATTGAAGCTGTAAGCGCAGTAATTAGTTTGATAGTGCCACAGAACATCAAATAAGATGCAAGAAAGCCAGAAATTACAGCAATCCAATGTAATAATTCAAATGCTTCAGGCCCACGATCGGGGATTGGATTTGGGAACGAAGCCTGAGACGGAGCCCAAGTCGAGTATCGGGAAAACGGCCCAAGAGTGATGCAGTTTCAAGACCACGTGGGATTATACGTAGACCGGCTTTGTGCTGTCAGGGAAAGTGCACTTGGCACCAGTTTTGATGTGTTTGTTTTGACGAAGGGACCATTTGTCAAGTTGTACTGGCACATGTTGGTGCACATGTGTTCTGCTTACATCCAGGGGGCAGGTGTAGGGGTCGAGGCATGACTCAAACTGGGACCTACATTCCTTGACCTTGTGACCTCAAGTGACCGTGACAGATTTCCCCAGTCTTAATACCCTAACCAGACAGGGGGGGAAATATCTCATTAAAACAATGAGTTGTCGCCCCTTCCCTACTGGCACTGGCTGCTTCCATATTACTCAGAGATCCTGAGATGTCCTGTTTCAGACAACTCAACAAGTTCCTGATCATCGAGTTGCATCGTGTACGAATACATGTAGTTTTGGTTGCCCATCTTTGGCAGTAAGAAAGTCCTCGTGACAAACTTACCAGCAGAGCTGAGCATAACCTCCATCAAACACCCTGACAAACTTGGCCTTCGTCTCTTGTTTAGACTAGAGCTCATCAAGATTCTTCACGTTCCCCTCATGCCACATCTGCACATTTGACTCATTCCCTGGACTTCTTTTGATCTTATTTTGGAAGACGCCATTGAAGCTTAGCTCAGTACTTTACTTGTTAAGGCAAGTTGTGTTGAAAACGGCCATGAGCGTTGAAGATTACTCCTCTAGTGATGCACTTCTAACAGCAGGTAAAGTTTATTTGTCAGCCCATGCACAGAAAGATAACCAGCAGCAGCCTGCACCATCATCTAAAATTGAATTTAGAATATTATATTAAGCTTCAGAAGAACTTAATGTATGTGATTCATTCTCAAAAATATTTTTCATTTTGAGAATGTTGGATAAAGTTCTTCATAGTTTCAACTAAACGTGAACGGGGAATTTTTGTGATCCTACACAAAATATTCCACTGTCTTTGTTTTTACTAGATGTTGCACTGGGAGGCATCCCCCCCCTTCCCGCCATAGCCAAACCAGCCAGTAAATTTCTTGCCTGCATCCTATCAAAGTGCTCCAACCTCTTTGTTCGCCAGCCCTCTCTGCTTCTCCCTACATTTTTCTTCTTGTGGTTAGCCACAAGTCCAAGCCGGGGGATTATTGACCCCTTTGTTTCCTTTTTGAGACAAATCAATATTTGGTTTTTTTTCTTTACTGGTGCAGCTGTACTGCCAGCTGTGCCGTGGACTTGTTTTCTTTATAACCACAGGAAGCGGTCTGTGACGTTACAACTTCAGTTAATCAGTGTTGTTATGAAGCCATTACTGATATGGATGTGGATTTTATGATGTATGATCATACACTGATCTATATGTATTTCAGATTCAAAAAAGATTGTACGAAGTCTATCCACCCATACTAAAAACTTTGCATAGTACCCTTTGCAGTCACCCTAGCCATCCTGTGGCATGTAAAATTTCACAATACAGACAGTTCTTCAACTCGAGTTGAATTCTCCGTGGGGTTTATCAGACTCTGAGCAGCCCTCCTTGACTATGAGTTCCAAGTGATGGGTTAGCTTTAGAGGGGTCCTGGCTCATCCCTCATCTCAAAAGAAGGCGGGTGACCACAACTATGTCAGATATGGGAAGAATGCAGTTGGACACTGGGTAGGCTCATGAAAAGAAAGCACTGTCTGTGAGGATGGCCTTTTTAATAGCTCCGTGGTGTAACAGAAGGTCAGCTCAGTACACACTGTTGATGATACAGGCAAACCAGTGGGCGTCACTTGAGCATCAAGTTACACTGGTGTACTGATTTTTGAGATTCTTTCAAGACACATTCAATTTGTTAAGTATAGCAGTGTGTGTACGCACACTCCCACAAAGATACCGAAATTTGTATCCTTGTGGAGACATGGCTTTGTTCTCTTGTGCTAATTCAGCCGCGTGTGAAACGATGTTTTCAAAACTGCTCCCATTTCAACATGAATCACTCTCCTGGACTGAATTTTCGACCGAATGTCCCTCAATAGTCAATTGAAACACTTCAATTTGCAACAGATTCTTACACATTAAAAATTAATCCTTTTTGAGCAATTTCCAAATATCATTTTTGTGAAATCCTCGTGGAGACCTATACACCTTTAGAAATTCCTTGTGGAGACCTATACACCTTTAGAAATTCCTTGTGGAGACCTATACACCTTTAGAAATTCCTTGTGGAGACCTATACACCTTTAGAAATTCCTTGTGGAGACCTATACACCTTTAGAAATTCCTTGTGGAGACCTATTAGAAATTCCTTGTGGAGACCTATACACCTTTAAAAATTCCTTGTGGAGACCTATCCAACCCCTTCTTCTGGGTCTCCACAAGGCACCATATTTTGAAACACTGTACTCGTGGGGACATACACTCGACATTTCGCCTATTTTGTGGGGACCGAAAATGTTGTGGGGACTCAGAAATGTCTCCACAACTCGGCTCAAATTTCCCTCCCAAAGAACTTGTCCCTTGAACGCAGCGTATGCCTACCCACACATACACTGTACCACATTGTTCTTTGCGAGCTCAAACAAAGTTACTAGCAAGAAGGTCCTGCATTGGATGACTTGTTCTGCTGATTTCAGTGACATACCCAAGGGGAGGCTTGGGGGAGGGGGGAGTGCATGCCCTATGTTGTCCCCAGTTGCTCCCCATGGGAAATTGGGAAACAAAGAAAGTTATAGTTATTAAGAAAATACTGGGACTTGCACCCCTCCATCTCCCCCCCCCCCCCGTGATATCCAGCTCTCCCCACTGGCATCCCCACGGTGAGAACCCATGGCTAGACTGCTAGCTGATTTCAACGCTTCAAATAAAGAACACTTTAAAACCAGTGAGTGTTAAAACTTGACATGAACTTACAAGAAACACCAATGACACGCATGTTTCTGGCCAGTGAATATTAAAACATGTACAGGGAGACATGCAAGTACATGTATTAAGTACCCTTCTGTCTGGAAAATGTCTTCCAGAAAGTTTGTCTGATAATCAGTGCTTGCAATGAATGAAACTTGAAAGGAGAGAGAGAGACCAGTTTGTTGGACTTGTTTGCACCTCCAGTTTATCTTTCAGGGGTGAGATTTCTCAGCTTTTCAGCTGATTTCAGCTTTTTTGTTTGGGATTTCAGCTTGTTTTCCTCACTGGCTGTGTACAAAAGTACAGGAGATTTTCACAGTTCAGCTTCTTTATGCCTTTTTCAGCTGTTTTCAGCTGTTTTTATCATTGGTCAATCTCACCCCTGTTTCTTTCCACTTTGTTACGTGCGTGCTCTGTTACACTTGTGACATCAGATGCAATTTCCTGATGTGGAAGTGGGATCGTTTGTCAGCTCTATATTGCACCTGGTGGTTACCATGGCTTACCTTTCTGAGCAAACCAACCCAACTTCTGTGTACTACAGACTCACTGAATCAGTCCTTGTTTTATAACACGGGGCATGATGACTCATGTTAGTTAATGCAAGGATGTCACCCATACCAAATTGTACTAGGAGTGTAGATCTAAGGGTACGTGATTAGTACCGGTAGTTAACACTACTTCCCCCAAAGTTTGATGCATCATCCTTATTTGTATTCCTGGTTAATGGTAAATGGATACATGTACCAAATAAAAAGCACATTGTTTGCTTTGAGCATGGAATTAAATACACACGTATACAGTTTGGGTGTGTGACTTCTGGTTTTTAGTCACAGGTGATGAACTTGTGCATATAAAAGAAGAGTGACACCGAATCACACCATGCCAGATTGTCTCCATTTGGAACGTTTGGCAGGACTACGGGGGAAAAAAAGACACTGAAGCATTTTTTTCATTTGCGATAAAAAAAGGCTTGTAACTTTAGTTACGTCGGCTGAAGTTGACCGTCCTGGGGGGGGGGACTTTGTATAAGTCACTGTAGTGCGACACTTTTCTAAATTGAAAGTATTGCAAGACAGACAAGCTTTTGTGAGAAATAATGCTGAGGAGTTTCTTTCATCGGAGGCGAGAGGCACAATGGAAAGGTACAAGTCTGCTATTGTGTGCCGCTGCACAGACTGGAGGCATTGCCACAGCAATTTCCCAGGCAGGGAGATAGGAGGACACGGGCAAACAGCCAAAAAAGAGAGTGTGAAAGGGCAATGTTTAACGCGTGAATGGACTTCCTTTATGAAGTGTACATGGGAAAAATGTTGCTTTTTGTCGTGATTGGTGGCATGTAGCATTAGTTTCTGCCAAGGCATTTTCCGCCGTAGCAAAATGTTCTTTATTTTTTGTGTTTTCACAATAGATTCTGTTCAAGAAAGATGTCTGTTCATATTTCATGGCAATCTGGAGTCATTGCCATCTTGTTATTTCCGCTAAATTTTTACTTGTATAGGCCTACATGAGCCGCATAACCTGTAATAAACTAAATGCGCCTGAATCAACCAAGGTTATTACTGTGGACAGATTTCCTTGTTTCTGTTCTGAAAACAAACAGAAGAAACTACCGTGTATCGAAAACATCCATTTTTCATGGATGGTTGCCAATTGATCCGGGTACATGTACTGGTAATTATTCGGCTCAGAATGAGGAAGTTTTCTTCACTTTGTCTCTCTCTGTTTCTCTCGGTTCTGAACTTCAGAGTTCCAAGATGACTGGGAGAGGTCCAAGGAGCCAGTCTTGGAAGGGGTCACCTTCTACGCCAAATACCTGGGCATGTGTCTGGTCAGCCTCTCCAATGATGAAACCCACACTGCCGAAGCTGTGAAGCGAATCATACACAACGTAAGTGCACTTTTTTTCTCTGGAAATCTTATCATGGTTGTCTACATGTGCCTCCGCTTAGTAGGCAAGTGAGCTGTAAAACGTGGAAATGTCAATTTTTATCACAGATTGTGTTTTTTCTTTTATTGGAGTGTGACAAAGTGACCTTTAAAATGAAACTTAAAGGTCAGAAAAGGAGACTGGAAGTATGCGCCCCACCCCGTACCCACATTCCTATGTATATGGCTATTAATTTATGGGTGTATGGAGGGTTACGTGAATAAAGCTGAGTTCTAGTTGAATCCCCATCCCTGAAGGTTTGTGGAGCTACATGAATGGGGTTACCACATTTGTCAGGATTTCATTGTTTGGAGGAAACAGAGGAATTTTACAGGGTTGGAGGGAACGACTTCAGGAAATGAGGTAGTGAAAAGAAATCCAGTTTTCACGGAATAAAAGCTTGTGTAGGGGTGTATGTGGGGTGATAATTGGGCAGTCTCGGCACTGACTTTGCCGTCTCTTTTGAGTGTAGTGTGTGTGTCTTTATGGAAAGATGCAGCAACTGCCCGCCGGTGGCTTCAAGGAGAGCAGTGTCCAAAATTATATCCATGGCTAGTGCTGATGACCTGCAAAGTGAATAGGAAAAATAGGTTTAACTAACTGCCAAGTAGCCATCAAACTCCAACAGCAGGTTTCGCTACATGTGGGTTTTGTCAGGTTTGGTACAAAAATCGATGAACTTCTTGTTGAACTTTGTCGGACGTGGTGTCAATCTGGCCCAGGGTGATGGTGTTGGATTGTTGGGACACGCAGGAGTCGATTTGCAGGGTCTGCTGTCTGGCTTGCTGTACCAAGGGTTGAACCATACTTGATTTTGTCAGGATTGGTACTGCTTTAGTGCAAGTCATCCTATACTGCATAGACCCATCCATACCATATCACTCAAACTCAAACGAGTCAGTTTATTGGAGTTCAACAGGTTTGGTACAGTGACCTGCATGTACAAGTACATGTACATGTACAAGTGCCTGTTGAAGTTTGTTGGGGTCAGTATGCTTCCTAGTAAAAGAGCCTAGTTACATGTAAGCTATATCCTGGTACCATCTCTTTGCTGTGTTTGCTTGGATACAATGCGTATTGTTTCTTTGAATTGACATTCAGGTACGTGTATATAACAAGTAAGCTGGGTCGTTCACCTCCCCTGATCCCCCCCCCATTCCATGTAAAATATTTTGCAAAGCTGCTGACCAGCTCATCGGAGGTCTTCCAAAAACTGCTGAGCTTGACAAAAATTCTGATTGTGAGTCCCACTCTATTCCAGCTGGATCCAACTGCTACCGGTACATGTACAGTATTCTGTACAGGTCAGAGGTCATTTGGAAAAAATTGAATCAGAGAAGGTCTGCTCAATGCTGCATTTTCTTGCATACAGCAGTTTGCAAAATTGACAGTTTGTGGTTGATATGCAGAGAAAACTCCACAATGAATTGTATATGAGCTGTTTACTCCCCAGGGAACTGAGATGGTATTTGGAATGTTTCATGGGCCCAGTGAGCAGGGGTAATAATAATGGAATTGCGCCTTGATCGGTTTTTCCGGATAAATGCGCTATATAAAACTGTATTATTATTATATATAACGGTTTGCCCGTACCCAACGTATATTAATAAGCACTGTATACGTTGGGTACGGGCAAACCGTTATATATAATTAACATCTCCCCAACGCAAAAATACATCTTGAAAATGTATTATTATTGTTACTATTATATGTAATGTACATGTAAGTTACGAAGTCCATTTTTCTTTTTGGTGGGGTTTTCTTCCAGGCAAAGTACCACAGTAAACTTTTGTTCAAGAAGGTTTCCCTGACAGTGACGCCAAAGGCTATCATTCAGACAAACCTCGAGAGGCCAGAGGATGTCCAAGAGGTTTCGATACACAGGTACGGTAACCACACCAGCCCCTAGCTCCCACACCTGTCTCCACCCCCGTCTCATCACATTGGGAGCATGACACTTTTCATTGGCAAGAAGTTCTCTCTTCCAAGTGTCCTGGAACCGAGCATGATTTCATTTACCTGATTCTGTTTTTCCTTGTTCTGTTAGAATGGCCTCTTCTCTTCTATATATAAATTTTACGTCAGTTTCAAAGTTGGCTTAGGAACAGCGATTGTTTTATATTTACATGTAGCAAGGCATTTTACACAGGAACAGAAAAAATAAGACACAGGTAATGTGCCAAAAATAACCCCATCATTTTACAAATTTTCGGGGATCTCTTTTGCTTTGTTTGGTTTAAAATAAATACAGGTTTTGTTGTTGTGTATAGCTGGATGCAAAGGTTTCTGTACGAAATTATCATATTGTCCATTTTTTGTACATGTTCATGGTCGTTATCTTGCAACCAGCCGGACAGTTGGAGTGAATTGAAGCGTGGTAGATTTTATTTTCAATCCACCCACTCACAGGTATAAATTACATGGTAGGAGGATTGCCTCAGAGGTTGTTTGTACTTTTAATCAGTTTTTTCATGTACATGTAAAACTGACATCTGGTATTGCTAACAAAAACAAAGATATCTCAAGTACTGGCATATATGTACAAAGTTATGACTGTGCTGCTATCACAAATCTGTCCGGACCTTTGAGAGGACGGAGAAATCAAACATTTTCTGGCTTTTTTTTTTGCTAGTATTTGACTCCAGAGTACATGTATGCTCAGCAATATCCAGAGGTATTTGAGAGAGAAAAATAAATCGTCCAGAGCATGTACCAGTACATGCATATAATGTGTAATGAATGCCAAGTTAAATGCCTCGAAATGTTTTCAGCTTCATAAACTAAATTTGATATGCTTCCTTTTGTGCATGGCCAGGTATTTTCCATTCAGATAGCAAAGGGTAATTTTTTTTATTAATTACAGGTTTTTCCTCAACCCAATGTACATGTGTATATGTATTTATATATGTATTTATTTTTAAATGAATAAGTTGGGGCATTTGTATTGTAAATACATGTACATGTGCAAGTGTTGACTTAAGGGGAGACATCTCCAATGGTCAGTGCTCTGCTCTGTCCCAGATGTGCCCTTCATTGATCATCATTACCAGACTGGTATGCAGACAGATGCTGTCTTAATAGAAGGCAAAAGTAGTGACGTAGTTGTAGACGTGTACGTAGTAGTAGATGTGTACGCACTGTATCACCCCGACTGATTGACCGCTGCATGACCCCGGCTAAAGGAAAATACATGTACATGATGTACACACGTACGTACGTGTACACTCACATCCAACACTACAACACAGCCCGCACACGGGCCCCGTTTATTATGAATGACATCCAACCAGCCAATCATTTATGCAGGGATGCCAGAGGGTGCATCAATGGCATGTATACATTGTAGCATGTACATGTACGAATGCAGGCAATGGGAGGGGGGGAGGCTGGAAGCTGGACTCAAGGCTGCTTTTTCCCCATTTGCTCAAGGTCGTTGCATATTCATGAGCACAGGTGTCAAAAGACCTTGACGTAATTGGTCCGTACAAAGGTCTTGATGTACATGTACTGTAAATTGCTGGGAAAGCAAGTGTAGTGCAGTTCCAGTGAGCTGTCTGTTTTGATCATACATGTAGGACATTTCCTTGTGCCCCCTGTGGTTGTGCATAACAGAAAATTCTGTTCAGTCTAAAAAAAAAAAAAACAAGCCAGACCAAGCGTGATGAATTTGCATGTACAGTGCTACTACTTTTAACTACCGGTAATGCGTAGACAAATGTACTCTCGGTTTAAATTAAATGGCTGTAGGTACTTTGGGGACATGCATGAGAGAACACCACATTCATAACCTTTGAAAAGAGAATGGATGTACATGTACACGTACATGTACCCAGATGAGCTGAGGCTAGCTCTCCTCGGTTATAGCATTGAATTGCTTTCCCAGTCAAAACATGACCTGCTTTTTATAAGTTCACCCTAGACTTGCGCCAGTATGCCGAGTGACCATTTCACAGAATGAAGCACATACATGAAAGAACCATACAGGAACTTGTAGCAGGGCTGCAAAATACAATGTATCTTTGATCCCGTCGGAGATGAAATTTCATCTTGTCATGACTCCAACCTTGAAACTTTTTGTGCTTAATCTTCCTGGGGCCAATTTCATTGCGCCGCTTAAGCGAAAAATTTGTTTAAGCGTGAAAAAACCTTGCTTGACAAATCAGGTTACCGACCAGAACTTCTTGTGATGTGTATATTGTTTTCATGGTGTTTACCTGTCTTTTGGTTAGCATGACAATCACATAGAGTTTGAGCTGGTAACCTTTGTTTATTAAGCAAGGTTTTTTTTGTGCTTAGAAGCAAATTCTGTGTTTAAGCACCTCTATGAAATTGGCCCCGGCTGATGAAGATGGTCAGTTGAATTTTTAAGTAAAAAATTGTCCTCAGCAATTCTAACAATTACAATGTACGTTCCTTTTTTTGCTGGTTAATTTCTGACGGAATGTACGTGAAATGTAGCATTTTTGAATTTCCGGAAAAGTATTTCCTTTTTGGAACTGAGATTCATGGTTCAGGATGTTATAAATGTACCTGCAAAAAGGAGGAATTTTTGAAAACCGGCATGCTGTGAAAATAATTTAGGTTGAAATATCACTCATTAAACAGGAAATCAAAAGTGAAACATTCCCGTTGGTTTTTTTGGCCCCCAGAAAATGAATGCTGCTAACATAATTTTGTACAATTTCACTTAATTTTGTAAATGATTTGTGTGTTGGTGTTTAAAGAGACATAAGTCAGAAAAATGGGCAGGGTGGGGGGGGATTTAACTAAATTGAAAAGCTCTCCGCTAACAAGAACCACTAACATCATTTGCACTGTGTAATGGTGCACATTTATGTATAATTATACAGTGCATTTAGTTGTTAGAAGCCAAGTTCATGTAGGCTTATTGTGTACGTACAAGGTGCATGCTGCCTTCTGGCGGCTGCCAAACTGTGTCAGGTGAATACCTCCCCCCCACCCTCTGGGAGATTTTGTGCTGGTAGTCATCCCAACCGCAAACAGCAGTAAAATTTCAGATTAAAATTTATTGGAACTCCTACACATCTCTTTTCCCCCGCCCCCTGCCCCGGCAGGATATCCTACTGTGCAGCCGACAAAACCAGCGATAATAAGGTCTTTGCGTTCATCGCCAACAACAGCATCACCGAAGCGCTGGAGTGCCATGCCTACCTCTGCTCCAAGAGGAAGATTGTAAGTTATCTCGCAGTTATGAACGTGCCTGGGATTACCGTGATCAATCATTTGGAACTTTGATAGCATCTCCATTGAATCCTGAAGGTATTGGAAACTTAATTAGCCTGAGCAAGAATTTCAAACCCTTCAAGGATTTAAAGAATTTTTTTAAAGGGAATAAACATGTCCTGGGTGATCTAAACATTGCTTTAGAGTCAGGTTTTAAAATGGTCAGGAGATTGGACGCTGATAATGTCCAAGCCAAGGCCATTTATTTTTTGAGTCACGGTCTAAAAAGAGATATAAATTTGCAACGATTTTGTTGAACAATTTTACTTCATATTTTCAAACATCCCTCTAGTTCATGTTATGGTGCATGTATACATGCTCCTCTCACGAGTGGTCATAATCTCGTTATATGGAGATTGGCGCATGCGGCGTGCACTGTTTATGACTGGCCACATGAGGGGCTTTCGACCAGTAGGAACGGCTAACTTGTCTGTATGAATAAGAATTTCTCTACAGGGAAAGGTATTTGAATTTTTGTTTAGCACAGCACTTGTTTGTTCTTGGGTGCGTTCGAACGAGTTTCTCGTGTTAACACGAGTATACTCCTGAGTGCTCGAACGGCTTGAGTACTACCCGAGGGTCAGCAAGAGTATACTCTCACTAGAGGCGGAGTATACTCCTGCACCCAAGTGTAATGCACATGCACCCTATTCATGTAAACAGGAGTAACCGCGCGAATGTACCCCTTGTTTCATAGCCATTGTAATTATCAAAACCTTTTTTTTTTCAATATGCAGGCTGAGGCGTTGACGCTCACAGTAGCTCAAGCTTTCAACATCGCCTTTGAATTGTGGGAACGTGAAAAAGAAGAGCAAGACATTGTGTCAGACGACAGCAAGGATGCGCCACCATGTATGATTTACGAAATTACTTTATGAAAAATTAGATAAACAAAACTAAGACTACTATGCATTCATTGCGCAGCCAGCGAGAGATTCATGCACATATTTCTGGGCTGTGTTGACTTTACATTGTGTTTTAAACTTGTGATGGTAACCATTAATGAAGAAATTAGGAACATAGAAATCCCCTGTCAGGTTTTGTTAAGAAGGGAATTAACGAAAGAAAGTTAGTTTTTTGGTAAATGCGGGTGGAATTTATGAAGAAATCAGTTGAAAGACTTTGGAAAGATTTAAACATCGAGGGCAATTGTGGTTCCTTGAACAGTTTCACTGATGAATTCAGCACTCTCTTAGTGGCATTAACTTCAAACATGTGATTTGTCCACAGCATCGCCGCTTCAGAAATCTGCCCCTCAAAGCATACCCAGCTCCAAATCTACCTCCAGTAGCAATGGCAGGGATGAGGCGTGTTGGTCGTCGGGTGCCTCACCTGCCCTGCCACCTTCCTTGGATCCTCCACCTTCGAGTACGAGAAAAGGTGAGCCAGTTGTAGATCTTCACCGGGCCTCTTCAGATTATCGTAGAATCACAGAAATATGATTAATCTGTTATCCCAAGTAAAAGACAAAGGAACTGCGTGCAGGGAAGAGCTCACTATGGCACGTGCGACCCTGTTTGGGAGCTATGCGTAGGATGGCTGCTATGCAGTATGGCTTTTTATGCATCAAGGAAACCATCTGACATTTTCATTATGTGGTGAAACTGTGCAAACGATGGTTTAATACCATCAGTGGAAAAGATGGATGTTCTTGGGTTGGGCTCAAATCTTGGACCTCTTCCAGCATGTTGCAAGGCAAAGTCTTACACTACAGGCAAAGACCACACCCGGAAGTTCTGACTGTCGTTATAAAGATTATGTGTGCTGGGAAGCCATTGGCTTGGGGCTGCGGCCACTTCTCATTGACAAGTGTGTTATTGTGAGCCACAGCCAGTTGATTTGAACGATGGCCTTACCATAGAAGACCAAGGGCAAAACCCTGTAGCTCACTATCTCTGTAGCCCGCCCACATGGTTCAAATCAAAGTCCACTGGTAGATTTTGGAGGAATTTGTAGGATTGAGGAGGGCAGAGCTCAGCCACTCACCGTAATTGTACATGGAACTCGATGCTTCTTTAAACATGGAAGTACAAGGTAAAAACACTGGTTACTTACACAGTGGAGAATTTTGGAAGATTGAGGAAGTTTCCCTCCCAAAAATGGCCAGAGGTCAAGGCTGACTGTTATTTGAATATCTTTCTCCTTCAGTGTTGAAGGTGCAAGCAGAGATGGACCCAATATCGGCCTCCGCACCCTGCACGGTCCCAGTGGTCCCCCCTCGTCGCCCCACAGGCATGCCTCGCTTCTCCCCCTGCATGGTGAATGGCAATGGCCAGCATGACAGCGGCATTGACTCCTCTCTGGATTCCAAGGAGATGGACGCCACCGCTAAACTCCTTGAGAATTGGGTGAGTAGGATGTTTGTCAGTGACTAGTTTAACCACCGGCCCATCATTGCTCATATATTGCTCGTGGCCTCTGACATAAGGGTTGCTCATTTTAATATATACAGATACATACAAAAGCCCTCTGTGATCTGTGATGTGTCGTACACAAGAGAACTTGATCAATTAGAATACATGGAGGTCATGATTCATGTGGCACATGGTAGACATCACAATTTCAGAAGACATTTCCTGCTCTTGTATGAGCTATGTCCGTAGTATTGCTATTGCTGGTTTTAGGGGCAAGCTACCACAAAGGGGCCCAAGTCATGAGGTACTTCCTGGGAGTGTAGGGCTATAGCTGAAATTTGTGGTTGTGGCCGGCGGCTTCCAGCCATCAGCTACTGGTAGCAACTGAAAACAAGGGTGTGTCTTAAACGGGCTTCGAGAGCTACGGCTAGGTCTGTTGTCTGGGCGTCTCCACGCATTTCCAATGGAGCAAAGACCTAGACCTAGCTCTAGACAAGAGATTTGGATGCAGCCCAAGTATTGCCATTGAAACTATTTCACTTGAGAAACAGACTGCATTCATGTGTCGGCCATCTTGGATTGAAAGTGAGGTTTTATGTTCATTTGGGGAGCCTGAGAGTGAAAATAACACCAACAAAATACAAGTTCATTACAAATTCATGCCAGTTTATTTTTAAAGTAATTTAGAATTTGTAATAATTCATGTCTAAATGTATCAAGCCATGCACACTTTAAAAAATGAAAGTGAGGCTTGGAACCCAAAATAGTCCGGGACAACCCCATAACAGATTACACTGAACATGATAGATTCAGAGAACAAGATCAAAAATGGCTTCCCTATGAATAAGGTCTATTTCCCGTGTGTGGTTCCTCAATGTACCGGTAAGGTACATGTAAATATAAGGAGCACAAGATGGCTATTTAGACCATGCCTGATCTTCCCTATTCAACCAAGATAGTGTCACAGTGATTTACAAAGAAGTTGTGCACCTCAAACAACGATTTTCATTATTTCTTTTTTTAATCATTTTTTTTTGCAGCATATCGGAGAGGATGTTGACCTTGATGAGAGCTTCTCAAAGTAAGTGAATTCCTTTTTTTTTATCAAAGTTGGCCCATGCTGTAATGATTGCTGTAATTCTCAGCAGCCCATGTGTAAAAACGTCTTTCATGAAATCCTCCAGCACTGCCCACACAAGGGCTTAACTACAGGAAGAGGGCTTTGAAAACCATTATTGTTTATTTAATGGATTTTGCAGATAGAAACACCCGCCATGTGTTTGAATACAAATGTGGGTTTACCTGAATTTAAACAACCACTTCTCGTTTCGTATTGGAGTTGTCCCGTATTGGAGTTGTCCCGTCTACATTCCAACGTGGCCTTCCTTACTAATGAAAGTACAAAATATCTAAACTAGGGAATTAGACCTTTTGTGCTGGCAGAAAATTAATGACGTGTGACCAGTTGCTGCAAGGGGAAAATGAAAGAACAAAATGAAGCTTATGACAAAAGGGAAACGTTTGCAGAACCCAGCTTGCAAACAAGCTGACTTAGAAATAATTATTTGATTGGAAAAAAAAGGAAATTTTTAAAAAAATTTCCAGACCTATTTCACAAGCAACTGTGGAATTCTTACAGTTTGGAATTTTTACTGGTATTATTTTTCGGTATCAATCAGGTTGGCGGAGTGTCGGTCTAATCCTCAACTGCTGGACATCAACGTACGGAGGACGCAGTTTGATGCCGACATCATTGTCCATTTCCAGGGGAACAAGACAGAGCGCGATCAACTCCTCGAATCCAGATCGAGTGAGAACTTTCAGTTTGATTTGCAGTCAACTTGAAATTTGAAGAAAGTGAAACTCATTATATCCAGACGTGAAAACTTATTGATGCACCGGTAAATATGGATGTAAAGTGACACTTCAAACTACTGTTATTTTTTCATGGCACGAAAAATTACCGGCCTATAAAAAAAAGCAAATTCACAAGCTGTAATTATCTGCATAATTTGGAGTGAATTGAAGTCATTTCTCTCCTTTGGTGTAAAGTGAAAAAATTAGCTGTGTAAATGAAAATTGAAGAAGTTAATTGAAAATGACGCATACTTGCAACATGCTACGTGTACAAGTTTGCATGGAACATGTACTCTCAATCTTTTAATGTGAAAATATTTTTGAGGTTATATTAATCTCACTATAAGCATGCCAAGCATGTGTTCATGGCTCAATATGTATTGGCAGAATTAATGTAGAAAAGAGCCGGAATAATTTTTGTTTCTTTTGAAAATTTAAAAATGTGGAAGCATGGCTGATGTGCTTTAAAAACTATTTATTGTACTGGTATGGTGTTCCAGAGGTCGCAGGTTCAAATCCCGCTCCAGTCAATTTCTTTGTTCATCTTTATAATAATATAAACTATTTATTTGACAACATTGCAGTCAAACCTGCATTAACCATGCATAGAGAGCCAGGTACATGTATGTGCACTTGATGGTGTTTTGCAAGGATATGCGTGTACCTGTCCGTACCTGTTATCTTGCCCTCAAAGATAGCGTTCTCTTCATGTGTATTTTCGGCCCATGATGCTGGAGTTTGGCTGCGGTTTCACAGGACCTAATTTCATGCTTCTGCTAACCACAGATTTCCGTGGCAGTGGATCTCCATTGAGCTCTGACATGGGCCGTGTCTAAGTTACATAACTGTGGCTTGAAATTACACACTGCATAACGGGAAGCCGCTGCCGCTGCTGCCACAGATCCAAGCATAATTTAAAGATGCAGCCAAGTAATTCGGACATGGCCTAAGGTTGCTAAGCAAAGAAAAAAGCACAGAAAATACTCGCTTAGCGGGAAAGGCTCACTTACCAAAACGCTGTGAGGTTTATATTGCCTGTGACTGGTCCTCTGCTGATTTTTGCTTAACACATAAACCTCAAAGCAGTATATGCTCAGAGCTCAAGTGTAGAATGTTATTTTTAATATCTCCTTGAGCATAGACCCTTTTGTTACAGGACGTCCCCCCAACAAATACATGTCCACCAAAATTCTGTGCTAACCCATGAAATACACCTTTTATATGGCCAGTTTTTTTTATTCAGCCAGGGTACCAGTGAACTGGTCCCCCTAGGGCCTAGAGAAGGTAGACAATTTTGTTCAGTACTGCCGTAGAGGTGGGAAGAAAAACCCCCAGGTACATATAAACCCAGGGAATCAGTTAAGGACCGAAAACCCAATCCAAGTGTCTGCCTTGATGGGATTTGAACCCCAAGCAGCAGAAGTGGAAGGCGGGGAGGGTAAGTGTGCACTTGGCACATTTTGCTTTCCTTTGCTTACTTTTGTAGTAGGTAATTTTCCACCCGAATAAGCAGAGATTCCTTTGCTTACATGTATGTGTAAGCGGAATCATGAGTTTGGGCCCTGACCTGGGCTCCTTTTGCAGTTGAGTTAGTAATGCTTTTTTTCTGTAGCTCTGTTGGTTTAACGAGAGCCACATATCATTAACTTTTAATCAGGTCTGACTGGTAAGAATGGACTTTACTTGGGAGTCGGACATACTGAAATTGAAAGTGAAGTTACATGTTATTCTTGATATTGAAGAATAACACGAAATATCCTGTGAAAGCTAGTGAGTTCATATTTGTGACAAACACACTTTGATTAATACAAAATGAAAGTGAGGCTTAGAACCTACATGAACTCAGAATTAGTCTGATACCACCTATTCAACAGTTAACAGTTTATGAAACGATTCAGTGAACAAGACCAAAAATGACTTCCTCAGGAATAAGGCCAATTGTTAAAGCACACCAGCTTTTTTAATGCATCCAGAGAACTTGATAGCCGCAGCATGTAGTAACACAAGACCATGGCAAAGGGCTGTGGCTGTTGGCTAGCCACTTTCCTAGGCACATGTGCTGTAGGCAATCAATGTAAGGATGCGGCTGTGGATTTGGCCTAGCAAGAAAGAGGCTTCTAAGCCATAATACTGTGCTGTTTGTAACATGACACAACACATACATGTACATGTATGTTGGCAAACTAGAAACCCCATCTGTAGAGTACGGAAGTGTGATATCCTTTTCAACCAGGAAGTGTAATGCACATGTATGGAGTTTGCATGCATGTTTGGTTCACATGCTAATGCCTTTTTTGCACATAAATGTACCAGTGACATATTCACCTCTATACTCTGCCTTAGGTCACAGGTGTATGTTCATAGAAACTACCCAGCGCCTCATTTTCGCTATAATCAAGATGGACCCTTTGCTTTGCACAAGCAGAAAATTAAAGTAACACCAATCAAGTAGAAAGGGAAAGTGAAATGTATAATCCATTGTAAATAATTGCATGCTCGTGCACATTGTTCATTAATTGACACATTTGATTGTGTGTAAATTACTTCAGAGAGGAAATTGAAGTTGCTTAATGCTTAATGCAAACTGCTGTATAGTGAATTTACATTTGGACTAGATCTGATCTGTTGTTATCAATCAAAGGAATTGACAGGGAACTTATCAAGAGTCGATTCATATATTTTAAAAACCACTCAACCATTGATCTTTCCACTTCGAGTTGAAGCACTCCCTCACCGGCCAAAGAAAGACAGGCTGGTGGGAAGTTTTCCACTCAGGCTCATGCACTAAAGACTACATTCAAATGCTCTTGCATGCTTAGCGCATCCTGGGCCAAAAATGCATAACAAACCTTCACATGTATACACAGGATTTGCTACTGGGCAAAAACGGCAAATACTGAGATGAGCCGGAGATTAACTGGACATAAATCTCTGAAGACAGCCTAAACTAATCTGAAGACTTGTGTTCTCTTCCCCCCCCTCCCCGTCCCTTTTGCCCCTCCCTTCCACTTTCAAGTTCTGAACCTTCCTTTAACCCAGTGTACACCTTGATATGTTGAGAACACTCAGAACTTAGGACAGACATCATTGAGGCTGTTAATTTTAATGCCGGGGGGGGGGGGGTTGTTGTTGAGAAAAGACTTTTGGTGGTCCAGAGTATTTTCCTTTTCTTTTGTCTGTTTCCTTATTTTGTCTGTGTCAGTACCTGCAAAGTGTCTGTAACTTTTATTTAGGTTTTAAATTTTTGAAGAACAGAAATGTCAAATTATTATTTATTGATATGCTTGTCTTTTCTGTTAGTTTTTAAGTTAGCCCTGAATTCACCTTTTTCTGATATTAGGTTTATTTGAAAGCAAACTACATTCAGGTGAGTCTCCTCTACTGTCATTGAATTTTTTTTTGGAGGAATTATAAGAAATGCACATTAGTTTATAAATTTCATCACACAGTGAAATAAATGCCGTTAGCGTGGCTGTGTGTTTTCTTATTTATGGATTTGCAGAGTAAAACTTTCTGCTTGGAAAGAAAAAAGGGATTGTTTTTTAGCATATTTGGAACCATTTCTGAGCGCAAGTTCAGCACGCCCCCGAAACAACTTTAATTTGTAACACGGATCATTAGGGTGTTGGTTATCTTGAATTGCACTTAACGCCTGGTCAACTTTCTGAGAGGGCATTGTTCTCAGATGTGGTAAATTTTAGAAGTGTAAATTCTCAATTTAATTGCTGGACCAGGGATTGGAGTTAAACTCAAGTTCAAACTAGCTTTTTTGAGGATTAGTTGCTTTTGATCCATGAAAAACTCTAGAACAATGTAATGTTCACATGTTGAAAGAATGGAATGTAAATAGTATTTCTTAGGACAGTTTCTACCTTCCCAAAAAACCGCACAAAATTATTGTTACCAGTTCTGCCACCCCACTTTCAATGTTCATTATGGTTGGAATGTAAGGTACATGTACATTTGTTCTGTTATTGAGTGCTAATGTTGATTTTTAAAAATACCCGAATGGAATATTTGTATTTCTTCTATAAATGTCATCTCTAAATTACAGGAACTCCAAAATCCTTAACCCTTTGGATCAGCTGAAACTCGCTGCTATTAAGGTATATTTTATCCTCTGAACTTACTGCTTGTGTTTTTGTGTTGCGTTTTTACGAGTTCAGTGTGTTTTAGAATTGTATTTTTCATTTTATTTATTTTACTTTAGTTTACAGAGGTATGAATGTATCCTGGAAAAGACAATAATAATAAGTTATATTCAAGTGCTGATTGAATTAAATCCTGGAGGAATGAGGCATCGCAGTTTGCTCTGAGTGGCAGGGGACATTTTTGTCGGGTGCAATGCAGTGCCACACCTGGGGGACCCCTCAGAGACTTGATTTCGCTCGTCGCCCAGCACTACGTTGAGCAGAGCAGCGAGGGTAAATTTCTGCCAGGCGTGCGAGCTCGCTCAATGTGGCGGTGGGTTTCGGTCTGAACCCCCCCCCCTTCAGCCTACAAAGGCATACCCACAGCCACAGGTCCCTTGTGACTTCTGAAACGCAGGTGGTTATTTCGTATAAAATTATAACGGGTTCGGGCGTGAATGGCATAATCTTGCACAATCCAACACTAGCAATGTTTCCTCCAAAAATAATGGAAAAGAAACGACCCTCACAAATCAAAACGACAGAGGAAGAGTGAGCACACTAAAGCGGAGGGAATATCAATGACAAGATTGAAAGATCTCGTTCAATCTGACAGTCTGCTCTGTCGGATTCAGATTACATTTAAAGCATGGAGGAAGGAACACATGTGTTCCTTCCTCCATGTTTAAAGCAAGATATGGGATCGAGAGAATCCCCTTCCCATTGTACTGTGTTGGTCCATGGGTGGTCATTGTTCGACCAGAATTTTAGGAATTCTTTTCAGACATCTAGGGGGGATGTTTTAGGTAACAACAGTCTAGAATGTCTGTGTATAGAATTTGGACATGTGGGGGGGGGGGTACCTCTCTGTTCCATATCTTTCCGGGTATATCGGATCACAGCAGAGTTTAACCGTTCATTGTTCGAAACGTCATTCTGTAACTCTTTATTAGCTGGGCAAGTTTTGTTTTATGTGCTGACCGTCTAACCTGGTTAGAAGTCTGACAACCTATCCCACTACTATCCGACAGGGGAGAATATTTATTTGGGATATTCGATTAGTGGACCGACGTATCAGTTGCACTTTTCCTCCTTAAAAAAAAAATCTAATCTGTGTCGAGAAGGCCAACAGAGGGCGGTGCACTAATTTTACCATGGCCGTCGTTGATTTTTTTCAGTGGAAAAAACTCTGTAATCCCCGTGAGAAACAAGACACCAGTTCACGCTGTAGATTTGTTTGCCTTTATTGATTACAGTCATTATGACGCGTCCAAGGCCCATTGACATATTTTAGGGATATTCGTCATAAAAATGTGGACAGTTTCTATTGCGGGCAGTATGTCCGCTCCCTGAAAGGCTCGATTTCAAGGCTTGACGAACCATCCCTTCCAAATTGGGGGAACAGTTTTTAGAAGGGATTTCTTTATCAGGGTGGTTCAAATACGGAATAAGTGACCCAAACATGCCGTTTTACGTACAGTTTTGGCTATGAAAATATGAACAGGTTGGAAAACGGTAGTTTTGTCATAAAATTGATAAAATCACAAAATGCTTAATCTTCAGGACGAGCATAAAATTAATTCCTAAGCTTGCGAATTCGTCATAACAGTCTTGACGATCATATTTAAAAGTTCCAATTGACTAAAAATGAACCATCCAAATCTCTTTCTGGGTATAAAGCATGCAATGTATTCACTATCAAACACAATAGGGCATTTATCGATTCGTTTGGAATCAAAAACAAAGAATGAATATTGATTATTTCACTGTCTTTATCCCACACCTGTCAACTTACGTCCGCCTCAGCACAGCGACAATTTTGTATTGCTTCATCCATCAACACAGCGGAAAGGACGGACCCTTCCCAATTTATAATCATTTCTCCTTTTGAGCGTTTGGGAGTAATAAGATAGGTAAGAATTTTCATTCTTTCGCCCATTTTTTCATCACGATGAAGTAAATATTATTTACTTTAAAAACGATATCGAAAGGAATAAAATAAACAAGGCAATTTACTTTGCTCGACTGTGCGTGCAGTGTTATGAGAGTTATTTTTCCATCGATTGGATGATATCGATTTTGTTACATCCCTTTCTAGACATTTTCAGCGCTATGATTTATGTAGTTTTACGCCAATCTTCAGATACTTTGAACGAATAAATGCCGTCGATAGGCTTTTGTGGTTTTGTCTGTGAGTACAGTTATTAATTGTAACCACTTTGTTGAACAGAAAGAGCTTAACTTGTCGGCCAATTTAGATGTGCATTGAATTGAATCAGAACGATTCCATGATCTGAGCGAAGTGTTTTCGGAAAACACTGCACGAAATAAGGAAAATGACATCAATTTTATTAATTCTTCCAGCTTGCCAAGTGACGCCTGTCCCTCAACTCAGCGTCACGAGGCAATGATGCCGCCGGACAAGTCCCGACTCAAGCCCAGCACTTTCCTGCTGGCAGCCGTGCTGATCGCTCTTGCCCGTAAGTACATCGATAAAATGACATTATTCTATCGTTCGACAGTAGTTAATGATGCTCATTTTCGATCAAACTGACAGGCAAAGTTCTGATGAATTTTAATTACGTTTGGCCTTTTCCAGCCCGTGCCCTAAGCATATTTTCTTAAACTATCAAGCAAGACGCTCTTTGTTTTAAAATCGAAGCCAGTTCATCGACAAAATAGGAAGGGAAATTAATATGAGTTGATGGTTTCTCACGGGAAGAAGGTCACAAATAGACATTACAAATCGAGATGGTAGACTGTAAAAGAAAGGTTTTCTTTCTCTCGTCTTGTCAGCTAATTTTATTAAAGGGTTAAAGGAGGATTAAAGACAGCAGATTGCTTCCGACGAACATTTTCAAACTTATTTAAAAAATAAAGATGTATTTTGTCGTTGATACCCGCCCCGGCTCCACCCCGTCCAGGAACCACGGCAGGTTTCGTCAACATGCAAATTAAATACGCCTGCGAAGGAGAGATTCTCCGCCTGGACTGCGGAGAGAAGTTCATCAAGGTGTGGAGCGCCCTGTACGGCCGTGCCAATCCAACCATCTGCCAGGAGGACCTGATGGCACCCCTCCCCGCCCCCTGCAGGGCCGACAAGTCCAACTTCGAGACGATCCGCCACTGTGACGGCAACCATACCTGCGAGGTGCAGGCGGCTAATTCCGTCTTCGGGGAGGCGTGCGACAGCATCAAGAAATATCTGCAGGTGGAGTACTACTGCCGCAGCGAGACACCGTCGGAATGCAATCCAAGAGGTACCCTGAAATATACTGAGCTCTTTGATCTGTGATTATGTTGAAATAATTGTGATGGGCAGGACCATTGAGGACAAGACTACTCCTCGACGGTACGAGTTGTTCGGCAAGGGTCCCCCTTTGGTTAATTTAATAGAGCTGGACAGACTATAGAGGGCGTTCTTCTGTCAAAACTCAGTACAGTACTATAATCTTCCGGGAAACTTGAAACAGGTACGCGGTGTCGCGACATAATGACAAAATCCAAGGAAACACTGCTCTTCATTTTGGTAACCTGAGAAAATTCTGTTATTGTCTGCTCGAAGCAGTATATTCGGAGGGTATATCTTAAATGAAATGATAGATATTCGGTTATTATGGAGAACCATGATAACATGTTTCCTTGCTCTGCCGGGGCCTGCGTATAATTATTGTAACGCCACGTTCGGTTGACACGGAGGGGGTGTTCCTTCCTCCATGATTAAACTTAGAGGGCATTCCTTTCTTCCTCTAGGATAGGCTCGTGGGAATCTTTTGTGCGTTCATTGTCATTAAATCTCAATAACAAAGCATGTCCTCTGGGAGGGCGCTCCATGCAGGCCCTCTATTTTTCCTATGCAATCCACAGTGAAACTTGGCCTGGCACACGCTGACATCACTGAGTACTTAGTAATAGTAAAGTTAGTCATGGTACTAGGCCTACTGCCTAGTGTGACCACCTTCATGGTGTGACTGGATGTACCTGAGTCCTGGTGAAAGTTCCATGTACGGTACAATAAGATAGATGAATGCCGCTTGACATCCTGTAGGCTGTGCAAATGCTTGCATTATGATTAAATGGTCTGAAAAATTGTGTTTTCCCATGTGAATCCCTCAATATTTTCCGTGCTAAATGTTTATGCTTTAACTTAACATTGCTAATCGGTAAATTGGAGGAAAAATTGGTTGTGTCTGTTTGTAGAATATTTATTTCTCTTTCCAAATTGACGTGTTCTACAGTCCTTTCATGACTCAAGAAATCAATGTCATTTTTTATTTCAGACTCTCCAACGTACAACACCAAGTATGCGTGCGATGGCACCGACTTGGTGCTGGAGTGCCCCAACCCAGGGGAAGTCATCAAGATCCTGGACGCCAACTACGGCCGGCAGGGCTCCGACGTCAACTGTACCTACCGGCCTGGCATTGATGACATTTTCTGCGACGACGACACGGGGGAGTCCTTTGAGCACGTGTGCCTGGAATGCCGCGGCAAGGACGAGTGTACGGTCCCTGTGGGCCCCCAAGAGTTCAAGGATCGCTGTCTGAACACCAACAAATACCTCTCGGTGCAGTACGTCTGCGTCTCGACAGATGCTGAAGAAGAAGGTAATGGATGACATGTGTAGCTGTGATGTGTAATGGGTGTTCTTGGCGTGTTTCATGAGCTTTCTTTACTGAAGCACATTGTATCCATGGGCAAATGTGCTATGCAGATCTGTTCATTAATATTTTTATTACTGTCCATGGACTTTAACTTGATGTTAACGGTAGTGAATAACATTCGTTTTTTTTAATGTAATTTCACAAAATTGCCTGATTGTAGGGTTTGTAATTTTTATCATTCGCTTTAACATTCAAGTCGACGGATCACATCCAACATAGTAGGCAGTAATTTGGTGGCTTTTGGAATGAGTGTGTCAGGACAGCTCTACGTACATGTAGGCTTTTGATTGTGGGAAAAATCATAGATCAAGCTGACATATTGGGTCTTTAAGATGAATGGCGCTCTAAAGGAGCGGTCTGGGACTCCACACAGGGAAAAAGTTAAGGAGATATGTACGATCAATCAGACCATCATTAAACTATCACAAATTTACAAGCTTTCCAATGATCTGTAAGCAAAAATGTCTCACTTATGGCGGGTCCTATAACTGGTCTATAACTGGATTTGTGTCCGGCAGTGTTACCCAACCAGATCTTACAACTCAGGCAACCCTTACGGGACCTCCAGTGGTTATTTGACGCCTTTCGTTTTTTTCTTAAACTTGATGATTGTACAGACGAAGAAGACGAGCGCGATACGCCTCAGGGAAGCGAACTCCCTGAGGAAGAGCAGCCCCGACCTGAGAGACCAGGACGTAAGTTCCTTAGGGAGAGATCACTCATCCACACATAGTGCAAATTTTATCACCGTTGCCCACATGAATCTTGTGACGACGTGGCGCAGATTTGTTGCCGTTCATTGAAAATGAACTGTAGCATGTTCCTTCTAAGTTTCAAATTAATTATTTGACTTCAAGCAGCGTACAATCAGCGCCATCAAAACGGTTTCTGATTTTTTTTGTTGACCGGATTGTTAAGTTGAAGAAAAGTTAATTGCTCTCACTACCGTTTTTTTTTTACAGCGTTAACAATTTTAGAAATCATTTGGAAGAAGTGTAACTTTTTGACAAAATGTGATTTTGCAGCAAATGGCAATCCTGCTGTGGAGACGACCTCCGCCCCACGCCCACGTGGCCCCCGTGAGTACCTTGAATTTACCACTTGGAGTTGGTATTACTTCAGTTGGAAAGTTTGAGTTTCGAAAAGGCAAGATATTGAAGCCAAATGGCACAACAGCCAAATACCACAAAAAGTAACGCACCGGGGTCATTCGAGTAGTATTTATTTACTGTTTCTAACCCCATGCTCAAATTTTTCAACAGTACAGGTTCAAAACTTGAATGTCATCACCGTGAATAATATGCATAATTTTTGTCTGAATGGGTTGATTCCCCCCAAATCGGTCTCTGCAGTGATGTTGCGTTTGAAAACTAAAAAAGACAAGACAAGAGAAATAATTTTTTTTTTCCTTTCTTTCCTAGAAATTTTCAGCCTTCTGAAGCCCGGACAAGGTAACCATGAAAAGATGTTATTGTTTGTTTTGACAAGTTTGATCACCTGTGACTTTTAACCTGATTTGTCCCATCAGTTACCCTTTTTAGAAAACCCACAAACTGCCATGATTGTTAATAAAGTGTAATTTACCTTGGGCCACGTTGAATTATCCAAACTAAAAGCATGAGGTGCCACATTTCAAACAATTCGTGTTTTTGCAGGTTCAAGGATATTTTACATTCTCGCACAAGAGCTGCAGAGAGTGGCACAGTCGTGTTGGCATCTGAATCCTCTAGCTCAAACCGTTATTTCTTTAGTTAAATTTAGTGGTGTTATTTTTCGAGCGACTCTCACTTCTTGGTTTTGCTCCCAGCTATTTCTGCTTCTGGCAGCATTGGAGTGTCTCAAGGAGAATCAGGCAGTAAATCGTTCATTTGGAACGGTGGCCTCCCAGCCCCAAAGCCGGGTAAGAACTGGTGTCCAGTTTCATCGATTCTTAGCACATCTTCATTTTCAAATTCAATTGAAGCCTCGTTAGGGCAAGATTCACCTAATTGGAGCGTTTTGTGGCAGAACTCATAGAGTTTATAGAATGACCCTTCTAGTATTTATCCCTCCTTGCAAAGTATAGCAGAATATTCCCTTTTTTTATCAAGCGGCTAGGCAGCAAATGGTCTACACTGTGGTTATACTGTTCCTAACAAGAAAAATGTGAGTCGGTCGTGATCCAAAGAAATGTTGCTTTAAGGTTGGTGCAACTCCTCAGAAAGAAGTTCAGGAGTTCCCCCGGCGGTGGCAGTTTGATTCAGAGAAGGTCTTTCTTCCCAACGTCCACAGGTAAAATTACAGCCCAGGGCAGCATCAGCTCCACCAGGCCCGACGGTACAGAGAGGAGCTTCACTTGGGGAGGTAAGGGGTAGTTAAGATTCAGTGAATGATTGTGAGAACATTGAAGTGGGTTCAAACCGTGAGAGAATGCGGGTGACTCAATCTCACACGATGAGTCTTAAAACCAGCCACCCACCCCCCCCGTAATCTTTGTTTCAGTTTGTGTTAAAGAGAGCAAACTGAACTCTTTTCTTTGAGGCGTCACTCAGTGCCCAAGTTCATGAGGCTCCACGCATTTCATGGAGACCGTAAGCAGGGGCCAATTTCGTAGAGCTGCTTAAGCATGAAAAACTTTGCTTGACAAATCAGGTTACCAGCCAGAACTCCATGTGATGTGTATTGTTTTGGAATGGTGTGCACCTGTGTCTTGGTTAGCACGACAATCACATAGATTTTGAGCTGGTAACCTTTGTTTTTTAAGCAAAGTTTTTTGCACTTTAAAAGCAAATTTTGTGCTTAAGCAGCTCGTTGAAATTGGCTCCAGCTGTAAGCACAAAGGCATGCTAATCTTGGACGAAAGATTGGCATAAATTTAAGTAATGTAACAATGGAAATCTCTATGCCCATGCAACGGTTAGTACTTAACGCAAACACCATCATGAAATAGTGCTTCAGGTTAGCCATTTTTTCCTGCTGAAGTGAGTACGACTTCTCTACTAACTGTTAAGCAGCTCTGTGAGATTGGGTCTAGGTTAGTACCCTGATAAATATGGACATCAATGCGGGTGAAAACTGTTGAAGGCTGCTAAATTGACATTGTGCAAGATTCTACTCAAAACTGGCTGTGGAAATTATCGACTCTTTTTTGTCAAGTCGGGTCTTGAATCGAGAAGTTTTGTTCCACAACATCACGTTAACCCTAACCCTCCTCAATCCTCCAACAGGTGAAGGATTGAGGAGGGTTAGGGTTAATGTGTTATTCATGAAATTAAAGTGGATTTTTCCTCCTGCAAACGTTTGTTTGGATTTCAATAGAGCGTCTTCTGTACTGTCATGCCAGGGCCTTCATGCTTCTTTTGTGTCTTTGCGTGTGTTTACAAACGAAGTTTCAACTTTCCAGAAACCCGTATTGAAACTGAAGTTCTCTTTGCCTTTTCTTCAGGAGAGCCTTTCGAAGGATTTGCCTCCCTCTTCAGGCCTGTTGGAGGTATTTCTTCTGCGAGGTTTTAAAAACGTTTATTCCTGAATGTTGGCTCGTGGTTAACCAAAATTTCTGTAAACATCACTGACTTTATTACAACTGAGTTTTAAAAAGTGCAAACGATGTTATCTGTGACATAACTTCAGATGGACAAAACTGGATATCGGCAGTTGCCAACGGAGTTGGATTTATTTTGAAATACCTGCTTAAAAGAGTTTTCACAATTTTAAAAATGATTTCAAGATTTTATTTTGAGCTTTCATGAATTGTCAAATGAATAAATGAATTGATAGCGCTATAATCCTTCACATTTTCATGTCAATTGTGGTTCGGATTCCTTTGAAGTTTCACCAGGTTCTACTCAGGTGATCATGAAGATCATCGTGAAAACAGACTCCAACGGACAGAAGTATTTCACTTGGCAGCCACTGTCACCCGGAGAACCCTCTGGTAATTAACAGACATACCGACTGACAGACAGACAGTCTATGTGACTGATTAGTCGTAATCTAGTTTTAGGCCATCTGTGACTCAAAGGTTGCACAGGTCACCATTTTGAACCTAGTCTTGGGAGTTCTGCCCCTTCAAGTTCCCTGAAAAATGTCTTTGCCTAATAGCGCGCCCCCGTGACTCTGAAAAGATACGCTGTCTGTGGTCAAATTCAAGTCCTAAATTTGAAACCCTCTCGTGTGAAAAAGATGCCCTTGCTGTTTGCACCATAACTCTCCAAGTTCCACTAACTCTGGAATTATTGTCTGTTTCATTCGTTCCTCATATCAGGCCGTGAATGTGCAATATTATTTATTTGTCTTTGCGATACATGCCTCAATTGCTCAGAGGTGCTGCCCCGGGGATCCAAGTTTTGTTACCAGAGGCATTGTGTTGACCTTATTTGGTCCTAAGCGCTGTCTGTTTTTAGCACATTTCATCTTCCTTCATCCCCAGGTGGTGCTGAGTATTTGATGAAGATCGACTTGAGCAAGCTAACCCAGTACACAGAGCAGTTCACATTTGCTCAACTGATTGAAGACTTCAACAAGGGGCTCACGTTCTACAACATGTACAACAGTATGTCTTCACCTCACGAAAATCTTGCAGTTACTCAGGTCCTGCTGGGAGTATGTAGGAAGAGTTGTTTACTGGTCTGTTGACAGAGTAATTCACTTTTAATCGGTAGCTTTCACACTTCTCAGAATCTCTTTTCCCTTAACTTCCCAAAACTGTCGCCGTGGGACCACATAGGACCGGTTAGCTCCAGGTGCTAGTCACTGCATTCTTCCAGAGTTCAATCCTGCTGTCAACTTGCTCTGTCCAACTGAATGTCCTCTTTTTTTCTGATTTTTCACCCACAGAACCGTCGGACATCACTCCGCCCTTCCAGTTCTCCATCGGCAAGGGTCTCACCGCTTTCTTCCCGTCGATATACCAGCTGATCACTGAGGTGGACGCCACCACAGGAAAGACCGGTTAGTTTCTGGCCGTCGCGAATTGCTCGAAGAGGCCGTTTCACGGCAGAGCACAAAGAGCCGGACAGTGCAGTCGATGTGCAGTTGGATCATGGCTGAAAGCCCAGCTACTTGTCCCAAGTTTTCCCCACAAACGAAGTTCCCGAGAAGTTTCAAAGAAGAGGCAAATGTTATTGTTAAAATCGTCTAGGTTTTCACACAAATCGTTTGCCCAGCAGCACACCTGCAAATTCTGTCTGGAATGCCAAGCGTCGTTCCTTGCTCCACTATAACCAGCTTAGGAAAACTAAACCCAAATTTCTGTTGTTTTTTTTTCTAATCTTGCAGTCACCGTTCCGTCCCCCTCCTCATCAAGTTTCCAAGTTCTCCTGGATGGCGGCAACCGGCAGATTATTGACTACCTCTTGACATTTGCCAACATGAACCAACAGCTCCGATGTAAGTCTCCTTTGTATTTCTGTAAGCGTTGTGCTAACTGTTAGTGATTCCGCCGGCCTGAGGCCAGTGATATGACCATTTTGTAATCAGCCGTATATCAGGATTTCTAGGTCATTTGGATTTTGTGAGAGCATATCTTTGCAAATGTTTTTCAACTGTGGACTTGGTAGTTGGAACAGTTTTGAAAGTGGCATTAGGGCCAACAGAATTAAACATATTGTTTTCATGTTTTTCTCTTTGTAGCTGAGCTGCAAGATTACAACCTGAGAATACCGCTGAGGTTCTACGACGAGACGACCAAACAGATTCAAGACATCAAAATCCCTTTCTACGTCAGCTACAACGGTTTTGAGGGCACTCTGTCGTCTGTGTTCAGTAAGTCAGAGCAATGGTACATTTGCGTGGTCTGAACTCCCCTTCATGTGCAAGAGTTTTCTGTGCCAGAAACCAATGTTGTAGTCTAGACTACTTGAAGCCCCCCACCCACCCTGGGAAAAAGTACGTTGCCCAAACCCCTTCTGGGGAAAATCCTTGCGACGCAAGACCGTCACAAGACCATCATCAGACCAACAGACCTCCAGCCTGAATTCAAGTCACAACGTCTTCCAATGAACTGTGACGAAAGCATTCGTTTCTCATTATTCACCCAGTTTCTTGTGTCTGGCCTTGTGGTTTCCTCAAAGACAAATCCGCTAAAGAATCTTTCTAAAACTTTCTAAGTGCTTTTCATTTCTGAGGAGCATCGCACACCACAGCGGCTTGAAAACTTCCTGCAAGACTTTTGAAAGATGTCGGTGGGTGGAGGGTTGAAGGATAACAGAATGGTCTTGCTTCCTACAGCAGAAAGGCTCGGCCTACCTAAACTAATTTTCATGGTCTTTCTAAGGTTTTCATCATGTTATGTTTGCACCATTGTTTACAGATTACAGAGCAGATGGGTTTAATTATAATATTGGTCTATGTATGATGAAAGATTTTTGTAAATGTCTTTGTAGATGTGATGCCGAAACCGTCAACTCAGTTCGGAATGAAATTCCAAATCGTCGGGGAAGGCGGCAACACACAGCTCATCACTCTGCCGTTCACCCTGATCGAGTACCAGGGACGGAAGATGCTGTTCCTGAGTGAGTTGTTTCAGATTACCAGTGAAAACGTCGGTCATCTGTTCTCTTAAAACAATTTTGGGCATCACTGAACATGTTTTTGTAGTAATGTGTGTTGATTGGTTGCCACTTTCACTGATGTGCAAACACAGCGTTGATGATGAGGACTTTTCCCAGATTTCCTGTTGATCATTTTTCCTGTGTTTAGCCCTGCCGACCTGTGCTGCCTACAAGATGTATGGCTTTGTCGACGACAAGGAATATCTTATCGACCCCGATGGAGTCAATAAAGGAGAACAGCCGTTTGTTGTGCAGTGTGATATGGACAAGGGTGAGCTTTTGTTTACGTTCTTCATTGGTATCCACCTTGAGCAGAAGCACCCCCTCGTTGGTTGAAAAAGCCACGTTGGTAGGGAGTGTTCATTTTGTTGGTAGTTACGCGACCGCAATGTGTTGCATGTCATAGTCGTTTGTGGACCAGCGAAGTGCAGCAGCCAGCAAAGGAGCCTCTGTTGCTAGGGAAATTGCGCCCTCTCTTGGTCCGCTTGGGCATTTGCCGTTTGTAACATAAGGGTCTTCACCATTTGTCAGCTGTCCAGGCCCAGGTCCTAATGCAGGTTATTTAAACGAATGAAAGACATCCCTTTGATCGCCGTTGTCCACTCGTTCTTGCAGGCAATCAGCCTGGTGACTTGTGCCGGTCACAACTACAGCTGTACTGACCGTTGCCATAGAAAACAGTGATGTTATTGTAATTAGTTCATTAAGCCTATTTGAAGTGTGGCGGACACAATAGGGGGCGCAATTTGAAGTGGGTAAATTTGGAGGGCGTACAAAAGATTTTACCCAAACCAAATGGTTCCTTCCTGTTGTGTCGGCCACATTTCAAATAGGCAGATGCATCAGGCCTACCTCACTATGTGCTACCACAGACCAGTGGCTATGTCTGTTGACTGAATGAGCCCATGCATTTCCAGTTGGCAAAGACCTAGCCTTAGCCGTAGACCCATTTTTTTTGACCCGGAGTCAGTAGCCGCACTTCTTGCAGTCTTTGGGGAAATCTCGTTGTGTTTAGACACACTGGTAGTGTAGATGCGTAATTCAAATTAAGCAGTGTTCAAGACCATGCGATAAAAACTTCATCTAATATTTTCAAAGAAGTGTTTTTGGAATTTGTTATTGTGTGTGGTTATTTCCTATTGTTACTGAACAATTATTTCTTATTGTTTACTGTTAATGTCGAACAAAATATTTAGGTGAAACCATTATCAACCACAATCGCAAGGAGTCGACTGTGGCGACATACCCGGCCGGTGAGGACCGAGCGGACGTCGACATCACGTACGACGGTGCCTCGCCAGCCCAGCTCGCCGCCCTGCGGACCGTCTCGGAGACATGCGAGCAGGAGCTGTCACATGAGTGCATCCAAAAGTCGGTCCACTTTGTGGGCGGAGATGCGCGGATCTGGTGGGAGAGTCTGGACGGGACGAAGAGAGACAACTGGGGTGGGGTGGATACCGGCGTCAGCAAGTGCCACTGCGGACTAACAAATGGTGGGTCTTAATTAATGAGCACTCTGAACTTTAATCGGTAAGCTTAGAACATATTGAACTTCTGGGGTCAACAACTCCAGTTTTTCGTGTTTTGGTTTTTTTTTTGCTAATTTTACTAACTTTTGCTCCATAGTTTTATTGTTCTTAATTTATCTTATTAATGAAGGATTTAGCTACAAGTTGGTCGACCTGAGGCATGTCAAGGTGTCTTAAGGTGGGTTCATACTTCAGGCGAAACTGAAGCAAATGCGATGTCATGAAACACTTGCGGTGAAATTTGCCCCAGTTGAAATGGACTCAACTTTGCAAATTCAGAGCACGAATTACATGATCTGATATCACAGCGTAAAGTTTGTAGTTGTTTTTAAGTCAAGCTTGAACCAGCCTAAACCAGCCTCAAGGCAGCTGCCAAATATGCCATAGCTGTGCTCATGCCTCATGGCTCAGGACAGAACCAGTGAAAAACCCCACTCACATGACCGGGGCGGGGAATCAAACCCAGGCTGTGTTGTTGAGAGGCAAATGCTTTGTGCGCTAGCCACCTGCGCTGCCCGTGCTGCCTGTGTATGGTTCCCGACTTGACTTTTATGAAGTGATCTTGTTCCAAATGTGACTTGCGTTTGGCTAAGCTGCGCGATGAGGATTTGCCTGTAACTCACTCCATACAATGCCCCTTTCGGTTCCTTTGCATCGTTTCACTTCAGCGTGCTTCATCAAAGGAAGCGCCTGCAACTGCGACCACGGCCAAGGGACGAGCGATTGGGGAGCCCTGACCGACAAAGACACCCTTCCTGTCCGTCGGGTCGTCTTTAAGAAACCTGCCGCCCAACAGGGGCAGGACAAACTCAAAGTTGGCCCTCTGAAGTGCAGCGGTGATCTCAGTAAGTGTTCTTCAATGGTTTTTTTTCCCTACGTAGAAGTTTTGTAAAAGTTCTGTCATTTAGGGCTTTTTTCTGTTGAAAAAAGATTTCACTCATGGCACTCCATTTAAATGTTTAAAATCGGCTCAGGATAATGGATGCAACTTATTCTCGAGCCGCAGGCCTTCATTCTCTTAACCAAACAAATATTTATTCCTATTCGTAAATACCATTTTAGTCACAGAGTCTAAAGAAATCAATATACGATTAATTTCCCAGGATTTTGTTCAAGAATATTACTTCCTTTTCCCTGAACACCCCCGTCCATTTGATGGTATATTCCTTGTGCAAGTAGTCCAGAAGAATCTCCTTATATGGACTCGGCACGCGCGTGGCAAGTTCTGCTTGCCGCGTGCACACAGACTCTTGACCAATCGGAGTCGATGAAACTGTCTTGTGTCCAGGTGCCAGAGCGTGCTTTACGTAGTGGGCCTTATCACATAGCAGCAAGCATTATCGAGTGTTAATTCACAGTCATGTTGCAAGTGGTTGGATAAGGAAACTATCTCAGGTATTTATCAATCCTGTGTGAAATATTGTCCATTTCAGCCAGAGTGTTCATAAATTTCTTTGAGCACACTTTGGCCGTGTTTGTACATTTAATAAATCGAGATGTTTGTCGTTTTTTTTCAGGTTCCAACACCCTGCAGTTTTTCATCGTGTTAATGCAAATGCTAGCTCGTGGTAAGTTGGACGAAAACAAGTGTGCATTTCACATGGCTGTTTCATTTGAAATAAATTTTGAAGCAGCAATTATTGGCTTAAGTGCAACTCTGATGCCTTTATTGACTGAGGTAACCGGCACAACACGTTGAACCCTTGCTTTTGCTGACAAAGTGACATTGTAACTATTTTCCATAATGGTGCAGATCCCCGCGGCAAAATTCTGAAGACATGCGACGACTACAAGAAGATTGGCTACGAGCTGGACGGCGTGTACCTGATCGATCCGGACGGGGGCGGAGGAGAGAAGCCATTCACTGTCCATTGTGACATGCAAAGCCAGGAGTACGGTAGGCATTTCTTGAAAACTTGATACTTTGAACTCTCCAGAAATTGGACGATGAGGCCATCTGTGTATACAGGCACGGCCTGTGCGTGTTGAGCAGGAACTTGGTAACTGTGTGCAGGACCTGTTTAGGTCGCAAATATCGCTCTGTGGATGTGTGAAAAATACGAGGTTGGGGCAAGAAATATCGAACAAATAATGTTCAAATGCCTCTCAAAAGTAATTATTTATGGCATTTGGCTGTATATCAAAAGTCGGTTGCTATGCCTTTGGTTTTTTTTAAGTCCTAATTTTGTGGGCCAAAAATAAAAACGTACGTGAGTAATCAAGAAATAGCCTTTACACAACAAATCATGAGCGTTAAGTTCCTTAGCTCAGGGTAACGAGATGTCTTTTATGGTTGCGCAGGTGTCACCCTCATTCACCACGAGCTGAGTAACGAGCGGACCATGGTCAACAACTTTGAGGAGCCCGGCAGCTACAGCATGGACATCCATTACGGCGCCACCTTGAGGCAGATAGAAAACCTGAAGGCGGTGTCAGGCGTCTGCGAGCAGTCGCTCACCTACGAGTGCCAGCGGTCGGCGTTTCGCGTCGGCGGCGTGCAGTACCACTGGTGGATGTCGTTTGATGACGAGAAGACAGACCCGAGTAGGTTTGACACAGTGAACCCTGTCCACTCCCGAGGGGCATAGGCCCTCCACGCAGGACTTGGGTCTTGGCCATCTTGTCTAGATCTCTTTCCAAAATTAATCCAGTTCCTCCCTCTCTGCTTTCCTCTGTTATCTTCTCCAGCTGTTTCTAGGTCTCAGAGGTTTGACGTAGTCAATCTTGATGCTGGGGCCAAATCTTTAGAGCTGCTTAACGCACAAAGTTTGCTACGTAGAGAAAATATTTACCGAGCAAGAACACGTTACCGGGCAATTTCGTCACTGTCTTCACCAAGAAACAGAAGTCTATCCAAAGAGTAAAATCCCGGCTTTGAGAAAACTGCATTTAACGTTGGTCTCTTTTGCAAACAATCATTTCCCCAAGACTTAACTTTCACTTGACTATAAATAAGCTACCTCATTAAAGATCAGATCTTAAATGACACATAAACCACAAAAGATATTTATAGGAATCAATTACAATTGTTTGTTTTGTAAACAAACACATTTGTCATGTTCGCGAAAACGTTGGACTTCGTGTGCATTTTGTCTCTTTGTGAAAACGGTCCGTGTTGGCGAGTGCCAGGTGCAAATTGTTACATTTGTGTTCATTTCCTGAGTTACTTTTGTCTCTTCTTGAAGATGGTAAAATGGATTTTGCCCACGGTTTTGCCCTTTAATGGTAACCTCCATGTCTGTGGAGGACTACTTTCTCTCTTCATGAAAGTGGTAAATGTGGATTAAGTTGCCTTTTGCCCGTGGAGATCATCGTGATTTGGCTGATTTGAGTAGATTTGGTAACAAATGATTACACCACCTTGTAGGCAGCAGTTAGCCTTGCTGATTTTGAAAAAAAAACAGAAATTTGAAAAAAGTCACGATTTGGGGCACTTTTCTCTCTTCTTTAAAACGGTGACAATTTGTCACAACAGTTTTTATCTGCTGTGGCTGGTTCGTGGCTGACATTTGCCTACCACATAAATTGTTTTAGCCGGATTTTCTGCTTAGCAGGGGCCAATTTCATAGAGGTGCTTAAGCACAAAATTTGCTTAAGCATGAAAAACTTTGCTTGATAAATCAGGTTACCAGCCAAAAGTCTTTGTGATGTTTATTGTTTTGGAATGGTATTCACCTGTCTTTTGGTTTGCGTGACAATCACATAGATTTTGAGCTGGTAACCTTTGTCTTTTAAGCAAGGTTTTTTTGCCCCGAAGCAAATTTTGTGCTGAAGCAGCTCTATGAAATTGGCCCCAGCTCTTTAAAAAATGGACCCCAGGCTGGTCAGAAGCTTTGGATTGAGCAGTGACGAAGGAATTCGTCTGTTGCGGTCCACTTGAGTAAACTCATAGCTGGGATGATTTGTGAGGGAGTTTTAATAGCTTGTGACAGTGGGCTGGTTTGGGTGTTTCAGAAAGGCCAAGGCCATCTGAGAATGATGCATGCGCTGGCAGGGCAGCATGTATTGCTGGCCTCGGGTGCACCAAACAGGGACATGTTTGAATACCGAATTGGCCAATCGTAAAGTAGTATTCAAACGGCATCCGTCAGAATTGTTTGAAATGTTACGCTACTGTTTCACGGCCCTATTGTGGTAAAATGATATCCAGGTAATGCGAGGGCGCTATTTCTGATTCTGAAATTATCACAGCCGAGAAATGAAGTGCTTTGAAGATATAATGTGTGTCTCAACATGAACAAATCGTCTGTGAGACTTTTTTCTTCAGACAAATGATGCAAGTCTAACTTGCATCTGTTTGCAAGTCTTCCAAAAAAAAGCACATATTCTTTTATAATTATCCATAAAAAGATGACGGATAAAAATATCAAATTCTTGGGTCGCTAGGACATTAAAAACATCTTCACGACCTTCAAAAACCAAAAGGACAAGACGGCAACAGGGTCAATATTTCAGTTGCTCTTTCTCGAAATGTACATGAAGAGAGCTACATCATTTTACCAAAGTCGGACGGCGTGACTTACATAGTGCTGCTCGTTTCCTTGACAGCTTGCCTGGCTAACAACAACTGTGTCTGTGACAAAGACGACGGTGTCTTGCGGAAGGACGTGGACGTCTTGAAAGACAAGAGCAAACTGCCCGTCATGCAGCTGCGCTACGGCGACACGGGAGGCAGTGACGAATTAGGCTACTACACGCTGGGCCCCCTCAGATGCTGGAAGGACTCGGGGAAAACCGTCGCCACCCGGAGTAAGTGTCCTAGTGAAATTGGAGTTCCTGATGACGAATGTGCCCTTTCTTGTGTAAAGCTTTCAGCTACCATATTGAAACATTTTGTCCCAGAGTTTTTGGAAACTGTTCAAAAAATGTTATTGAATCGTCTTTAACGGACTAATCAGTGGCAGTTCTCAAGAAGTCCTTTCGTAAGATTTTGCTTGAATGTTTTGGAAGGTGCTGAGATCTTTCCAAAAAATTGTACTAGCTTAATCTAGAGGCAGTGTTTTTCACAGGGATTAGGACATCAGTTAAATTGTGGTTAGCAAAAGACTTTAACTTATACAGAAATAGTTGCTTGCCTTGTCAAATTTTACAGCCCAGATGTGCTAACAGTTGTGCGCTTCTACATGGTGCCTTGTGGGGTACCGGAACAATGGAAGGTACCCCACAAGGCCAGTTTTGATCCTTATGGGGTACTAAATTGGTACCCCACAAGAATTTCACAAAATAGATATTTCAAATTTACTCAAAAAGGAGGCATTTTCAAGTGCCATTCATCGTCGCAAATTGAAGTGTTTTATATAAGGGACATACGGTTGAAATTCCAACCCAGGAAACTGAATTTGGTGGAAATGGCAGTGATTTGAGATTTTGTCCGTGTTGTGTGGGAGTTTTGTACATGAGAACACAGGAAATACCCCACAAGTATACACATGTAAGGGTATGTGCAGAGTCCTGTTCTGTCGCATCAGGAAAGTGGGCCCGTGGAAGGGGGCTCCGTCAGTAGAAAATTGTGTTCTCAACAATTCAGTGGAACCTGGCCCTTCGCTTTCCCCAGGACTGTTCCTCCACATTGTGATGATTTACCTTTTGTTTTCTCAGTGGAGCTCAGCTCGTGCGATGCCATCAAGAGGGCTGACCCCGCAGCGCGGAGCGGCAACTATTACATTAAGCCGTACGCAAACATGGACCGATTCTACGTCTATTGTGACATGTCCGGAACAGAGGGTAGGGAACAGTACAGACCGCAACTTCGGTTGAAAAAAAAAACTCAAATTACGGTATTCCTACTTAGTTTCACCCAAAATTCAAATGATCTTCATCATCACTGTTTTCAAGAACTAAAGTGCATGTACTGCGTGTGGACGCTTCACAATAAAAATTGTGGGTTTCTTGAACTGACAGAGAGGTGTGCGTGTGCAGTGCAGAAACTGACGAGTTGTAGAATAACCTTGATTTTCACGAACTAACTTGCAAGCAGATAACTCCTTTTTAGAGACAAACGCTTTGAAGGGCTTTGCACCGGTCCACTGCATGGAGTACCTGGAGCCTGTCTGTTCAGTGATCCTAACGCTGGTTTGCACCATCCACTATGCGGGGTTTGGTGTCCGTAAATGTCACGACGGATCGTCGATTGTGATCCAGATTTTTGTGAAACAAACACAGCCCCAGAGGGTTAAAAAAAATTGCAACTGGAAACCATTGGACATGGGAAGTTCAGAAAAGAGTCACTTTGTGAAAACAGAAATGCACTGAATGTAAAGCACGCAGCGCTTTGTTGTAACTGTTGAAAATGAGAATTACCTTTTTTTAAAAATTTTCAATTGTGTGTCAAAGGACTGCACTCGAGTACCACCAAGTGTAAGTTTGTGATGACATAGTTTCTGCTTGTGACTCGTCTGTTTTTAGGAGTGACTGTCGTCTACCCCGATGCCGTTCGCACTCTGGACATTGATGGCTTTTACGAGGAGCCTGGCACCTGGGCTCGGGCCGTCCGCTACGGGCCGTCCCAGGCCCAGCTCCAGGCCCTGACGACTCTGGCCGCCTCCTGCAAGCAGTTCATCAGTCACGGCTGCCACGGCTCACTGCACAACGACGACGTGACGGGGAAGGTCTACACCTGGTGGCAGTCGCGGCGGGGGGAGAAGATGACCTACTGGGGAGACACCAAGGAAGGTTGCCAGTGCTTCGCCGATAAAAGTAAGGAGAGGACGTGGCTGATCGCAAGTCATGGAATTCTCACTTGGGTTGCAAGTCATGGAATTCTCACTTGGGTTGCAAGTCATGGAATTCTCATTTGGGTTGCAAGTCATGGAATTCTCATTTGGGTTGCAAGTCATGGAATTCTCATTTGGGTCGCAAGTCATGGAATTCTCATTTGGGTTGCAAGTCATGGAATTCTCATTTGGGTTGTAAGTCATGGAATTCTCATTTGGGTTGCAAGTCATGCAATTCTCATTTGGGTTGTACTACCTGACTGTCCAAGGGAGGCCGGTGTAGAAATAACGAATGATTATAAGTGCCATGGTGAGAGTACTTGTATGAGGTGACAGATGGAGCGGTCATCGTCCATTGCATTAAATTATTCTGTCCACTACACAAATGCGAAACTTTCTTGTAATTTGGAGCATATGCATATTAGTTTAAAGGCAAAAAAAGGTGGACAGGTCACATGCGACGGGAATGTTTGCTGCCACCAAGTGCCTCAAAAAGTCTGCTATACTCCACTTAATGACACACCAACAAAGATGAGAATGGAATAAAAAGGGAAGAAATATAAGTTAATGATATCAAAAATACCTACAGTGCTTACCAGTCCTGTCGTACACAAAGTGCTCCTTTATGTACGCGTAAACCACTGTTTTCTGATTTCCGAAGCTTCTCTTTTTTTTTAACGTGTCCGTCTCCAGGCTGTCATGATCCGAGCAAAAAGTGCAACTGCGACGTCAACGCGCAGAGTCTGAGCTCCGACGAGGGCTACCTGACAGACAAGAGTGCGCTCCCGGTCTCCGCCGTACGCTCGGGCGACGTCAGTGACAACAACGGCTGGGAATACGGCACGGTCAAACTGGGGCCCTTGATGTGCCAAGGAGGTTGGTTTAGTGCACCAAGAAAAAATGGGAAAACCTGCAGTTGTGACTGTCAAAGATTACGTGAAGCAAACCCACACTCTTCCACTTTTTGAGTTCTAAGATACCGCCCAAAGGGAGAGTTCTCCCAAGCACACTGACCTTTTTGATGAAAAGACACTCGTAATTACCCCCACGGTTGGTTGATTTGAACAATGCAGGCGATTCACAATACAGTGCGCCACCAAGAGTTTGCTGCAGACAAGCCGTTTTTCAAGTTTACTGTTGACGTGCCGCCTCGATTAAGTGCACTTTGCGGTACGTAATTTGGGGATATTTGATTGATTGAGCTGTTGCTTGCACGACACAAAACCATTATCTGGACTACCTAACACCCATTCTTTACAAGCAATTTTGAATGTTCAACCAAATAAAAAAAAATTCAAGTTTTTAGCACCTAGCGCAGTTAGCGAATGAGACTTTCAAGTTGCCAACCATTTATCCCTTAATGCACTACGAAAAGGCCTCTCCATGCTAACCTCTTGGTGGCGTACTGCATTGTGAATCGGCCATATTCTGTCAAATATTCACTAGCACTGAAAATTCATTTCCTCGTTCGGGATTGAGACTTTCAAGATTGTACGTCCATGCAAAATGTTCCGTTTCAAGTTGAATAACTGAAGCATTGACTCTTTTCTTTGTCGGCAGAGCAAGCATCGTCCGAGTCCCGTGAAATTTCCACAGGTATGCACACTCTATTCATTGTTTGATTATATTCAAGACTGTAACAGTGGGAGAAGTTGAGTAGTTGAAGATTAAAAAGTTGGTTGCGAGGCAGTTTTGGATTTGTTGAGCTGCCACGGACATCTTACAGTCTTCTTATTCATGGAAAGAGAAACGTCCGGAAAAGTCTCTTTTCTTGGCTGCTCCTGGTGTGTTTATCGTGTTGGAAGTTTATTTGAAAAGGAAATTTGCCAAGGTTCTTTGTGTGATCGCGAACATGATGAAGTAGGTTGCTGAAGTCACCGACCTGTTACTTGGATTTTCATTTTAGACCAAGAATGCGAGTCAGTCACTACAGCAGATGGAGAAATCTATCGTAAAATCAACGAAGAGCAGACGTTTTCCAACTTTGATTTCAGCGTGCAGACCGTGGGAACTGCAATTCTGAAACTTGGGGTGTATAGTGGGTCTGCCAGCGCTTACTACAAAATTGGTAAAATTGAAATTAATTGCTCAATTAAAACTTTTTTCTTGTGCAATTTCGGTATAATTTTCCTTCATTACATACACAAAACTATCCCGGTAGTGACATATTTCAAGATTGTTTGTTCCACATGCTTTGCATTTAGAAATCGAGTCCGGGAACCACGTGAACTTTTATCGTTGCAACTACAATGCGCAAAGGGAAGACTGCGGTACTCCACAGACGCAGTCCTTCACTAGTTCCCCGCCCGGTTCCTCCGTGCCCCGCAATTTCACCCTCAACTTCGTCAGCCCCAAGCTGGAGCTGACCCTGGGCGGGGAGAGCCTGACGTTCACAGACGGAAGCCTGCGAGGCCTGAACGTCCGCTACTTTGCCCACAAAACGGTGGGCGGGGATGGCAAGTGGATCTTCGACAGCATCTGCATGGGGAACGTCAAAGGTGCGACGTTGTCCGGCAGGCATAAACTTTTGGGGAAAGATTCCTTTTACTCCTCAGTCGAACGGGTGTCAGTTTAAAGGAGGAAATATTGTAATCTTTTCTCACTTCCTGCTCAGTCAAAAGGACAGCGCAATGCGGCATGAAAAGCTGTGCCCAAAATTGAACGCCATGGCTTTAAGAGGGCATGCACGATATTGACTACCGGCAGAAGCCCCCCCCCTTCCATAGGTGTGTGCATCATTGCCAGCGACAGCCAGTGCGTTACCTGGCAAAAAGTGAATTTGGACACAGTTTCTGTACATAGTTTTTGCAAACCGCATTTAGAGCGTGCAGGTTGAATTTGTCTCTTTGCAAGAATTGTTTCCTTCGAAGTTTTTTCTATTATCTTCCTGTTCGTTTTCAGTTTTTTGTAGCAGAATTGGCAAAGTAACTTGTCCTGCTCCGATGAAGCCGTACGTCCTGAAAGCCCTGTACGGACGGATGGAGAAGGATGTGTGCCCGATGGCGAACGACCCCACAGACTATCCGGACTGCCTGCTGGATGTCACAAAGAAGTTGCAGAGGCTGAAGCACTCGTACTGCGTGAACGGCGACCACACCTGCCTCTACCCAGTCTATGATAGCTTCTACGCATCAGCCCTGAGCAAGGCCTCCTGCCGGCCCAAGAACGGGTACCTCCATCTGGTCTACGCCTGCCGGGCGCAGGCGCCGCAGGAGAGAGCCCTGGGCCCCTGCAGCTCGGACCCCTGCCAGAATGGCGGAACTTGTGATGACTCCTCGGATGGGTTGTCATATGCTTGTCAGTGCCACGAGTCATTTTCAGGCGAGCACTGCGAGACGGGTGAGATGGTTGGAACTGTGGAAAATGCTCACAACTAGCTCTTGGGCCCTACCTACAAGAATTTCATGGAAATTCTGAGAAAGTGCCGTCCTTGTCAGAAATCTTTTGGTTTGGATCTAATGTTTCAACTACAGGACTGCGTTTTGACAAATTCATGACAAATTCGCTAAGCGCATTTAACTCTTGCTCAGCAAAACAAGTTAGCACCTTAAAATGATGGAACGAAGTACTCGGCTTGTAGATGGCTCCCAGCAATGTGTTCAGATCACCACTCTCTGAAATTTGTTTCCTGATCATACGGAATGCTGTTTGTTCCTCCAGAAATGGTCCTCTGCAGAGGGCTGGGTGACCCCCACTACAGGAACTTTGCCGGCCACACGTTTGACTTCCAGGGCAACTGCACCTATGTCTTTGCCCGTGACTGCAAGGAGGACCCCGATTTTGAGGTGCACGTGGTGAACCAGTCGCCGCTGTTCAACATGGCGGTGTCCAGCACAGTGGAGGTCATTCTGGTATTTGATGGACGGGTGAGTTGTATGAGAAAAGTGCTGCGGACTCCATGCAAAAAGAATAGACATCTGCTTAGCACAAAAACATCATGCTTAGCAGATTTACAGGTTACCAGCCTAAAAATTAACGTAGTAGGTTTTGCTTCTTGACTGGTTCCCCGCTGGGTTTAATATGCTTATCCCACCAATATAGCTAAGCAGTCATTTCGGCTGAAATGGGGCCCCAGTCTCGGCGCTCGCGGGCATCATTTGGTGCGCACCTATGGCACAAAGTGCGCATGACCAATTTTCATTTGAATAAGCACAAACCAGGCATTGAGTTGGCAGGGAGGAGCGTACCCAAACATCGGTGCACAATGCCAGTGGCGCTGAACCAGTGACTTCTGGCAAGGAGTCAGATCTGCTTTCAGCACTTTCCATTTTTCCTGTGAGCATTTCTAAGAAGTTGAATCATCTTCGGTCGCCATTTTGTTGCCAAGGCATTGTGCGGTATTGCACCTCACCTCCAAGAGGTACAAGTCCTTGCCTTGCAGGATTAAGGGGAGTTAGTTGTGCTCCCCAGAAAAGGCGCATACCTCGCCATGCGCGCCACTCCCGTTTTCTTGGAGTGGGCATTTCTGAGCTTGTTCTTCGCTGCACGCTTGCCCTGGTCCACGTTGCCATTTGAGACGTCCTCCAAATTTGAATCCGATTATTTTTCGTCTTTTCGCTTCCGTGCCGGAAGACGATCCTCCTGAAGCAAGCCAGGGAGGTCCTCATCGACGGAGAGAGGCAAGACTCTCTTGAGAGACTGGAGGAAGATTTCACCCTGACTGAGCAAGGCTTGAAAGTGGTAAGCTGACATTAGCTGAAACGGCAAACTATCCGACAAATGCATTTGACAAAAGGCCAGTGCTGCCCTGGCGCCGAGCGCAAAGTGTCTTACTGTTCCCCCTGATGTTTAGAAGTATGAGGTCTGGAGACAGATATGCTTTCTTTGAGGTGGTCAAGCAAGCAAGAAGATGAACAGGTTCCTAGTTACAAAATCTGGATGCACTTTATAATGCACAAATGTGTACCAAAGTGGACCTCATTCTATCCAAATCCGTCTAATCCCCTGCATTCTCAGTTTTTATTGAGTCGAAGGGAGTACGGTCTTCTACAGCGGGAACACAATTAGAGCAATTCCTTTGTTCCCAGTGCAGTCTGTCTGTATAATCTGAGATAGTTTGTTGACTTTATTGCCAGGTGTTTTTAACAACTACTCTTTTTCAGC
>NW_019091628.1:203492-238993 GCF_001949145.1 Acanthaster planci
GATTTTTCTGCCATGGTTGTTGAATATTCAGGTGGTGCATGTACCAAAATACAGCCTGACAGTCATCTGGAACCACAAGGACATCGTCGACGTGAGACTACCTAGGAACAGCGGCGGAGACGTGTGCGGACTGTGCGGAAACACCCGCGTGTTTCAGCCCATGGGTAGCTACCAGATGAAGTCAGGAACGGTAGGGGTTGTTCTTGTTGTTCGTTTTCTTTTTCCAGTGGGTACTAAGTTGACCAAAAACCGTGGGCTGTGCGTGCTATTTGGCACCTGGCCAATTTCGTGTGATGTGCTCTGTCTGGACCACAGCTGTTCATAGAGAGATTTACGTCAGGAGTGTCTGAAGTGTCAAAACTAAAAGGATGGTTTATTCGTCAGTGCACGTAGATGATAGCTGTAGGCTGTGCTGCACACATAATGAACAGCCAGTTTGGTTGCCAAGGCTGAAGTTGGCGCTAGTTTCTCTGTGTGCTATGACTAAGCTAACTCCACACAAGGGTCATTCTTGGAAACAGCATTATTGAGAGGCAGTTTAGAGGTTACTTAGGAAATTTATCTGTTGCAGAAGAAAGAGAAACTGGTCAGGAAGCCATCGACATATTGCAATTAAAGCAGCGTTCCCAGTTTTTAGAAAAATCGGTATTTGCTTTGAGTTTTCAAAGTCAGGTGAAACCAAGGAAAAATCACAGAATGTCGTCACTGCAGGCACGTGACGCGAACGCGGGTCGCTTACGCAGTGCACCGTGTTCAGAGGTGCCCGCAAGTTGGCCACAAGCCGCAGTCCCACTGCCTGTCCCTGTCACATTTTGCACAGGTTGTCCAGGACCCGGTCGTTTTCGGCAACAGCTGGCAAGTGGACGTGGGCACGTGCGAGGCCAACACGCACCCCAACAACTGGGCCCAGCTCGGCCACTCCCTCAGCAGCAGCCAGCTGATAATCGCCCAACGATTCTGCAAGTTCATCTCGCAAGCTTTGGGTGGGCCCTGCCTCTTTTGTTGATTTCTTTTGCTGTGTGAATGAATTTTGTTTTGCCGTCGACCGACAGAAGCTTCAAAGTGAAATGCGCCTTTCTCTTGGCACACTTGACATTTTTACCTACCAGTAATTGACCAGCTATGGTAGGCCTTTGGTACAAAATTGAAAGAATAATTCAGTTTTTAAAAAATCGCACTAGCATCAAGACATCAAAGAACGAATGCGGAGAAATTCCTGATGAAAATTCATCCCTCTGTAAAACTCTTGAGACGTGAGTGTCTTTTAAGGCGAGTTAGAACTAAGGTTAAACTTCCTACCCATGTTGGCCACCAATACAAATAAAAGTCCATATGAGAATGGTTTTAGGCAATGCACAATTATGCGTACGACAATCTTAATACCAGTCGGAAATGTTCAGAGTTAGAGGCTTGATACCTGGTAGACCTACAGAAATCCTGCAAAATTGCCACGAAAAGTGATCACACTGTTCAGCAAATAATGGTTCCATCACTGACTTAAATGATTTTTTTTTTTTAAAGTGAATTATTATAGGTGTGGCCTGTTACCACATCACTCGAATTTTGGACCATTTTCGCTTAGCTTTAAACTTAACCATTTTTTTCATTTCATTAGTACCTATGACATTGGCCATTCACAATCACCCCTGGCGACGCGAATCCAGGTTATTCAAATTCTGATGCGAAGACAGACACCATCTGGAACTCCTGCTCAGCTTGCCCTAGTTCCATTTGGACTTCTCTAAATGACATTTCTCGCAGCTTCCTTGGCAAGCGTCTCATCCTTTGGCTGGTCCCCAGCTCGGTAAAGGTAGCTCGAAATCTTTTTTTTTTTTTCTCTTCCTCGCTTAGTTTCTGGGTGCCCAATCACGGCAGCCACTGCCGACTTCAGGAGGCAGTCCTGTGAGCTTGACCACGGCAGCGGTCTGCGGGACAAGGCCTGCAGCATCATCAACGACTTCCGAGACGAGTGCACAGGAGAAGGCGGAACGGTTTCCGAGAGTACTAACACTCAGTGTAGCAGTGAGTCCTGTGTTGTGTTCTGCCATGGATATTAACCGAGCCGTGCTCAAAATGTTTCACCCATTTTATCCACGTGTCGAATTCCGCAGACACACAAGTAATCCTGAAATCGCCTGATGTCTTGTATTTATTCTCTTATTTTCCATCAATAATTCTAAAGTGCTGGACAAAGTCCAATACAGATTTGAATTTCCTGTTGGCTGACCTCCAAGTTGCATGCCCGGTGACAGGGTTTCCCCTGGGGTGCTGATATGTGTCAGGTGGTCATAGTTTGCCAAAATTCTAGTGCCTAAAACAACAGCGAGTGTTTTCAAAATGGACGAAAAGTTCTGTATAGTTGAATAGTACATTTACCCTCAATTTCCTCTCTAAAAGAAATTGATCTTGCATCCTGTGTCCCTCTTTACCATTCTGAACGATTTGAAACTGATCTTATTCAAAGGATTAAAGTTATTTTGCTTTGGTTTTTCCATTCCTGCCTATTTTAAGCGTCAGGTGGTAAAATTTATCAGAAAAACTTGAGGTGGTCACTAAATCATTGAAGTGGGCTGCCTCACAGTTGACAGAGTTTTTTTAGTGTTTTGAAAAAAAAAAGGGATTAACGTCCGTTTTCTTCCTCACCTTTGACCCTTAGATAAGCTAATTGGAAGAGAAGAAATGGACCGATAGAGTTAGATTCTTTGCAATTTTCGTCCCTCCTCTGACCCTGCAAAATTTCCTGCTATGTTCGTAATCCAATAAATAAAAAAAAAAAAAAAATTGCGGGCCCAACATGAGAGAAACAGAAAGCAAACATTTTACATAAGTGGATTGGAGGCAGACGTTCGATCATCAAGTTTTCAGTAAACCTAGAATGCTGACTTTGATATGTTTCCCCCCCCCTCCCAGCTGAGTGCGCAAGCCACCTGAATCACACGCAGTGCGTCATGCCATGCAGCACGTGCTCCTCGCTGCGCCTCTCGCCGGGGAGCTGCCAGGGAGCCTGTGCGGCCGGCTGCACCTGCCCGGACGGGAAGTTGGACGACGGCGACTCGTGCGTGGATGAGGACAACTGCGGCTGTGAGCACGAAGGGAGGTACTACAAGGTGAGAGCATTTCAGGTTCAACTCCGGCAGACGTCCGACTTTGGACGTCCAGTGGAAAGGAAGACCATAGAAACGTTTGTCTCAGATGCCTGACAAGTTCAAAGAGGAATTTCTGTTTCTCGGTCTGCCTGCATCTATGCCAGCGTTGTGATCAAGACCCCAAAACCCCTTAACGCCGGGATTCTTTTGACCGTGACTTCTGGGCTGCGGTACATGTATGCCCAGTATGCAAAGCTTTGTCCAGCAGCAGGCCCACATTGAACCAGCAGCTGCATGGTGAATAGACTGTATGTGTGGCATGCACTAATCCTCGCACAAAGCCGCAGCTGTCGACGTCTACCGGCGTTTAAGGGGTTATAAAACCACCACAAGACCCCACAAGACTAACACATGACCCCCCCCGTCTAACTTCAAGTCACAAGCTATTCCAATGAGCTGCACACTCCTTTGTCTTTTTGCGCCCTTTTACTGGCATGATCTTTTTCTTATATTAATAGGATTCTGATTTTTTTTCTCACTTTTCATGACTTTTTTATTTCTTCCATTTTCAACATTCTGCACTGCATAGTTTTGGGGGTCTGCAGGGAACTTTTGCCTATTTTTCCCTCCGGGTCAGGTACGATGCCTGCTTTTACTCGTGATTGGTCTTGTGACTGGTCTTGTTGTGACTTGCCTTATGGCTTGTCTTGTGTCTGGTCTTGTGTCTGGCCCTGGGACTGGTCTTGTGCCAGAATTTCCTTTGAAATTTGTTTTTGACGAGACGGAAAACGGTTACATGAGTTCAGTGCTAGCATTGAGTGAACTATTGTACTCGACAAGTGGTTGTTGAAATCTGTAAGTTTCTCTCCCAAACTTTTCAGCTGGGGTCAACTTTCATGGACATTACCTGCACCGAAGAGTGTACCTGCCAGGGAGGGAACGTGGTCCAGTGCGGCCCACCGTCCAACAGACTCTGTCCCGTGTACCAGACGGAGTTTCTCACCACCTGCACGCTCCACGACGGCGTCTACGAATGCACGTGCATCTCAGGCTATGCGCCAAATGCAGATGGAACGGCGTGTCAAGGTAACGTTAGACGGCCCCGCCCGGACTTTGGCAGTGGAAACAGTGGCCCCCTGTCGTCTGTGGTCTTTGCCATGACGTCCCTTGAATTGTGCACATAGATTTATCTCACCGATGATTTGCCCTATGGTGTGCCCGTGTACTTCACGCGTACCGATGTGCACAACCGGCCTCTACTTGTCGTTTTCATCCATGGGGTCACTCATTTTATAGCATGGAATTGACACTTCCAGTAACAAATGTACACTCGGTTTGCTTTTGTACACGGACAGTCTTGACACATCACCAACACACACGATTTTGTAAATACTATAATCTACAGAGGACCCTGTGACACCTTTTTCCGAAGCAGCAGAACCTCGCTTCATTTCACTGATGAAACAAATCAATATTTACTCCTTTCTGTTTCACGCAGCGATGCCCATGGACGTTATAGTTCGCCCCCCAGGTAAATAAAGCCCCTCTCTTTCTGTGTTAACTTTAATACACTCCCCTCAGTTTACTCTCTTGATAATTTGTGGGATTTCAGAGCCAAGGCTCTCAGCAGCAAGTAAATGACATTGTGTCCACTGCTGCTTGTACAGTCACCAAGATATTTGGGTCATTCCATGAGGTTGGGGCACAATTTGTGACAGTGTCCTTGTTACATGGGTAACTTTTACCCCCTGTCACGACCTGTAGAGTGGGTCATTTACTCTATAAACATAACACATCCCTCTGTATTCAGCCTTGCAAGATGTATAACAATGTCGATTTGGAATCCACAGGCAGGGAAATAGCTGTTCATTTTTCGTAACCCATGTAACAATTGACACTGTCCCAAATTGTGCCCCAACCTCATGGAATGACCCTTTTGCCAAGTAAATAATGTACATTGGCTCTTTGCACGCTGCCGCCATAAGCATGCAGAGCCTCGATCTGGCAGCTCTGCACAATGAAACATAGCCGGTTCAGTGATTCCCATGTATCTGTGGCGTAGTAATTTTGCGCATGCTGCGTTACTTCTTATACCACGCGATTGGACAATATTTCAAAGAGCTGCGTTGACGCGATTCTGACGCGACTGTACAAGCTGTCAGTCCGAGGCTCGGCATGCCTATGGCAGCAGCGTGCAAAGAGCAAAGGTACACTCATTTGTCCATCCTTGTGGGCTGTGTGCTTTAACAGTTTAGTGAGGATGCCTGACAATGGGGGCGAAGGCCTCACCCAACACACGCGGGCACTTTCTCAGTCCTTACAATCCCTCTCCTGAAGACAGAACCTGTTTAAAGGCTAGCTGCAATCAATGGTTTTGATTTCAAACCTGTAAAATGCCCCTTTGGGCCTCAGCAAACCTTATTTTCAACTTTGGTTTCACTATTTCAAAGGGTATTTTAATGCCTGGTTGGTGTTTATGCTAATGAGTATTTCCATAGTCATGAGCAAAACTGTGATGTCATCTCAGGAAGAAGCCTCAATGTTGCTTTAGTTTGCACACAGAAAGTTCTGTGTTTTTTAGACTTTTCTGGACTAAGTTTTTCTCTTCTTTGCTGATCCATCGTTGTTTATGTGCATAGCAATAAGAAACCGTCAATCCCTCTCTCAGAAACGTTATCAGTTAATAAATCTGGGCTCACAAATTGAACAGAAATAGCTATGCGCTGTCTTCCTTAGATGATTTCATAGCAACAGCGCCCTCAGTTGTCCAGGAAAGCATGGATAATTTTGGTTGTTTAAAAGTGTACACTTTTCAATGCATTTAACCAAATAGGAGTGTGGCAGAGTTTTCATACATTGAAGAAAAGTATAAAGAAGCAGAAAAATTGTGTCGAAGAGAAATTCATTGCAGCTACACTTCCGTTTAACAAAATCCTGCAGTTTGGTTGAATGGGGGGGTTTCCAGCTGGCGATAAAAGCCTTTCAACCCTTTTTGTATTGCAGGCCGTCGTCGCCGAAGGGACGTCAGTTGTAAGTAGAATCGTGGCATTCTTGCATAACAATTCTCGCTAAGATGGCTGACTTTCACATTTAAAGGGCTTTAAGTCATGGTCTGTCTCATCAATGATCCACAGATTTGGTAGAGCCAGAATCAAGCCTTCCCTTTTGGTTCATGAGCCAGACTCAGCTAGTGGTATACATGCTTGTCATCCTGATAAGCGTGATGTTTATGAAGAGAAACCGCTCATGTTATTGTTGGCCAACTTCAGTGCAGTGGGGTTGTGAAGTTGCTCGAGGCAGGCATTACCTGCTCTGTTAGACGAATTTACGCACTGTTTAAAAAATTTGAGAGCAATATCAAGCTAGTTGTAGAAAAACATGAGAAACTGCCTTTACTGTATGATTGTATAATGCCGTTAGACAGTAATATGTCGATGATCAGCTGGGGCCAAATGTCAGAAAGCTGCTGAGTGAACAAATATGCTAAGCTGAGCCGAAACAGGTTACCAGCCAAAAGGTCATAATATGTATATTGTTGGTGACTAGCAACTTGCTATTTTTGCTCAGCTTGTAGCTTTGCTAAGCAAGATTTTGCACTCAGCGGCTCTGTGAGATTGTACCCTGCTTACTGTTCTTTGTTTCGATCTGTCGCTAATCTCTTGTGCTCTGACTCTCTCACAGTGGATGAATGCAACGTGGATCTGGGCATGGCCTCCGGACGCATCGCCGACAACCAGATCTCCTCCTCCTCCAGCAAGGACGCGTCCAGTCTGGCCAAGCACGCCAGACCCACGCTGGGCGGCTGGACGGCACAGCGCAGCGACACTGACCAGTGGCTGATGGTGGACGTTGCGGTACCCACCGAGGTGAGCTCGGTCTATCTTTTACCCTTCTCGGATCCTTCAAAATCAACCAGGAATTCTTTTAGGATTTTGTAGGGTTGAGGAAGGTAAAGCCAAGCCTCTGTGTCATTAGTTAGGGCTTAGTGATCCTTGATGGTTAACCTTGACAGACCTGAAGATTCCCAAATTTGGTATGATTGTTACACACCGTAGCGGGTTGGGGCTCAGTGACAAAATGTGCCCCTGGATTGAAACTTAATGACGATTGGTTACGACAAAATCACTTGCATAATTTTGATGTACAAAGTACAACAAAAGTGCTTTCATTGCTTGATTTGGTCCAGTGGTCTAGCCGATCTGTTATACCCTGATTTTGGCAAGTGTCTCAAAACTTGGAACATTCCTGGCCCCACTGGAATGCTTCTTGTTTGGAACGCTGCAAGTTTCCGATGAAAATTTGTGATTTTCCCACTCGGAACTTGTCATTCCTGAGTTAAACATGCACATACCTAGACCACTGTTCCCGTTTGGGTACACTCTTCCAACTGCGAGAGTTCTCAATTAGGACAAGCTCTATTCTCATTGGTACACTCTCTAGCATTCTGACTTCTTAGATGCTCCTTTAAGAGTCTCAGTTTCAACAGCACGCATGACAACCTCGCTCTGTGTTTACCGTTGGAATGAAGTCTTCATCCACGGGAAACATTGTTTTTTTAATTTTACCTTTTCCAAGATAACTGGCGTGACGACGCTGGGCAGTCGTCAGAAGGTCCACGGCAGGTACAAGCAAGCATGGGTGAGCGCTTACGGAGTGGACGTCAGACTGGACAGCATGGATCCCTGGACGGCAATGCGTGATACAAAAGGCAGTGAGCAGGTAGGCAGCCAAACTCTATTTTAAGGGCGTCCAAGTCGTCGGTTGCAAGACGTGCACAAAGAAGACAGACTAGCGAAGTGAGTTCGTGCTAGTGGGTGGGCCTTCTCCCCACTCTGGAGACTTTCGTCTGGAAAGTCAAGACAGCTTTGCTGGGATAAAAAGTTGCCCCCATCGTGAGTTTGATCCCCAAAACATCTAACGTTTGTCAGTCTATAGTCACCAGGTCCATAATTTCATCTTCTGTTGCAAAGTCTTGTTTGTTGACACAATAAACGGCGAGAAGGACGGACCTAACGACTAAATGGTCACGGACGCTTTACTTCAACACGTATGTGTGACGTTGCGTTAGTGCTTGACTTAGATTACTTGTTTTGATCTTGAAGTAAAATCTAAACAGTTGGAAGTAATTTTGACCAGCGTAATTTGTGTTTCAACACCACTCTGTAATGGAGCATTTCATTGGGCTGTCAAAAGTTTTTCCGTTGAGACCAAACAGTTCCACCAATGGGAATAGAAATCATTTGATGTGAAATAAGTGGCTTTTAAACACAAATACTCAGTATGGTACACTTAGGTTTTATCTTTGTGTAAATTCGGCCGCTTGAGTTCAGATAAAGAATACAAGCAAACCGTTTTCAATGTTATGCTTAATGGCACATCTATTTGACGCTTACGGGGAAGCAGTCAACCGAATCTGCGATCCTTTGTGTTGCAGTTTTACGGAAATAGGGACACGAACACCCCGGTGACAAACATGTTTGCCGAGCCCATGCGGGCGCGTTACGTACGCATCAAGCCCATCTCGTTTTACGGCGAAATCACCATGCGCCTGGAGGTGAAAGGCTGCAAACGTAAGTGCAATATTGGTAGTAGGGTAGTGAAAATATGTGGAACTTCTGTTGACGAGTGTTATCAGAAATTAAACTATGTTACTATGCTTGAGTACCAATGTAGGATGACTTGAGTCCAGACTCGGTCCCATTTCTTTGAGTCATGACTCGGCATGGCCTCCAGGCTTTTTCAACTTGGCCCGGCTCTGGCTTGGATCGAGTAGATTCAGCCATGTCATTGTTAAATACTGCTTTACCATATCTTAACCACTCCTACTCGTCCTAGTTAAACAGAAAAATGGGATTTTTTTGTCAAAATTGCCCGTTTGTTCTGTGATGTGAGCATGTTCGTTTGATTTTCAGTGGTTTGATTTTGTTTCGTCTGCTCAGAGCTATGTGATGCAGAGATCGGTTCTTTCCCGGTCAAGCGCCACGTTACATCGGACAACTGGTTTGTCGTCAACGCTGGCGACCCCATCAACTGCATGGGCCACGTCGTGGCCTGGAAAGTCATCCACGCCCGCGAGGAACCACTGGAGGCATGGGTCCTGCGACCCCTGAAGTCGGAGCCGAATGGTTTCACGCTCATAGGGAGCACCCACATCCCGGCCGGCCCCGTCGACAAAGAGATGGAGTACGAGCTGAACGACCAGCAGCAGATACCCGTGCACACCGGCGACGTGATCGGTTTCCTGTACGAGCGCAACCCGCTCTACTCCAGCGAGGACGGGGAAGAGACGACGGACTACGAGTGGCTGCACATCCGCGACATCTCCAACTATGAGACCATGAAGCCGGGGTTGTCGCTGCGCTTCAACGGCGGGCAGGGCAAACGGGCCTTCTCCGCTGTCGCAGTTCTGCAGTGTAAGTGATCACTCTTGGGGTCATCCAAAGTCTTGTCTATCTCTCCTGTATATGACTTCCGTGTCACGAAGTGAGTCCTTCAAGTTCACGGCCACAAGCTTATTGCTTACTGTTTATACGAGGCTAAATTGAAGTATCTTTTTCACTGGGTTCCAGCAACAAATGCTTGAAACTGATCGTAGAGCTTGAAATATTAAAGAGGAGTTTGAGGCCAAGGACTTGGAGCCACCAGACGTCCATGTTGTTCCATTTCTGACAGACTTCTTCCGGCATCTGGATTTCATTCGTAGAAGTTTGGTATTCTATCATCTCTCGTCTCACTACCTGAAGCTGTTTTTTTATTTTCATAAAACAATTCATCCTGCAGGTTGAACTAAAGATCGTGTGACTAGTTCTACTGAGTCCAAATTTGAGTCCAGCTTCCAAGGTTACAAAGTAATTCCTTTGCAAAGACACCCTAGCACCTGTCATGTTTCAATTAACCTTTTCCACCAAAAAAGGCAACATTGAATTGTCTTGAACTTATGAGGGAGACGGTGTTTGAAATGAAATAGCGACCCGATGAAGATGGTGACACATCCAAAAATATCATGGTTTGAGCGTGGGTAGTCGCTTTTAGCTCCTTGAGATATTGGGAGTTGACAAACTACATGTAGTTACCTTGCCAGCCAAAAGAAATCGTGTTCAGGTGCCATTAAAATTTCAGGAGCAAGGGCACGTAGGTGTGCCACCGTGTGTTCATGTTCTGTGTGCATTTAGCATGGCTAGGGAGAATGGTCAGGGGTGCCTTACCTGGGTCACGGTTTCACTGAACTGTGCGATGGCCCTGTTTGACTTGTGCGCGGATCCTCCGGAGGGCGCCTGTGAACAGCAAACGTAGCGCCTGGCATGCGGTAATGAATGGACCAATGAGAGGTGGGCTCTCAGTCATGAATATGTACGAGGTAGGGTGAGAACGGCTGAGCCCTTCACAGTTCCAGTTTGGTTTACGTAGGTTTGCTATTTAGCTATGCGTTGGCATTCATGATTTCCATTATCTCTGTTTTATATCACAGCTTCCAATGGAGTTCCTGTACCGCCAGGTGTGTCTTTTTTGTCATTGACTGAATCGAGAAATTTAGCTTCCGTTCAACTATTTTATCACATAATGCATTGCAGTAGGAATGTCTTAATTCAAACGTTGACGTAACTTGTTAGCCAGATCTTTTTCATGTCGAATTTCGCATTTCAGCCCAATGCATGGGTGAAATGGGACTCAGTATGGACAAGATGTCAATTCCTGATGAGTCGTTCTCGGCAAGCAGTCATGTGAAGGGCCACACCCCAGCCCGGGGCCGCCTGAATACGCTGTACAGCCAGACGGGCATGCGGAGCGGCTGGACTCCACGACGGAGGGACAGGAGACCATACCTGCAGGTGGGTGTGAAATTTGCCCGTTGGTGTTATATATGACATTGCCTCAGGGGCCCGGTTCCAGATGGTCGGCTAGATGGTCCAAACCATCCACGGGTAACTCTCACTCAAACTAGCCCTGTATTGGAGAGCAGTTCAGAGCAGTTCCGAATTCCAATTCAATGCCAGTTTTCACACACACACCCAAGAGAATAGGAGCTGTTAGATTGGGCTTCATTTGAAGTGGACGTATCCACCGTGCCTCTTCCTTCGCATCATTTTGTAAGGTTGATCTTGGGGAGCAGCGGCACCTGTCCGGGATCATCACTCAGGGCAGGCACTCGAAGCATGACTGGAGGAGCGTGGTGCAGCAGTACTTGGGACAGAAGTGGGGCCGGCGCAGGAGACGACCCTTCCGAAGGCAAGCTTGGCTCATCGCCTATTTCGTCAAGCACAGCTTGGACTGTGAGCACTGGGACTTTGTGAGGATGCCCAACGGGCAACGTCAGGTAATCATTTTGGAATGCTGTATTGGAAGACAGTTAGTATGTCAGGTCATCAAAATCTTTTTTTTAAGTTGGGGGAGGGGAAATTTATTTTGCCCTGGCTGGCTGGTTTTAGCTAGATGAGCTCCCCTCGGTAAGCTTGGTAGTCGATTAGTAAGAAGGTTACATCAGTACAAAGCAGGAGGACATTGGTTTGAGGCCCACCCAAGTGAATTTGTGAATTTTCTTCCCAAACCGTAGGTCAACACTGAGTTAACAGGAGTTGAAGAGCAGTGTATTGGGTAGAGAGTTGTACATTGGTTACCTTGTATTTCATTCATGAAAGAAAAGAGCTGTTCAATTAACCTCCAACCCAAAATCTGGATTATAAATGCAGAGATTCTGGAAGACGCCTAATGAACGGCTTTGGATGATAGCGAAAGAGCAGCTTGTAGAAAAATTGTAGGCATATCACGAGGAATGCTCGTTTGGTCGGACTTGAGTCTGCTACATAGATGACTCGCAGTTTCCAACCGTCTATGTTTTTTTCTCTCGCCAACAGCTGTTTGAGGGCAACGTGAACCCCAGCACCCCGAGGACCAACTACCTGGATCGGCCGGTGACGGCGAGGTGCATCCGCATCCAACCCAAGAGGCAGCGGGGCTTGAAGATCGGGCTGAGGCTGGAGCTCCTCGGCTGCTCAAGTGAGTTCCTCTGGTTGAAATTGGTCGTCCCAGTTTCATCCAAGTAAATAAATATCCTTGTATTTTTATTTTAATCGTAGAGAATACAATCTCAAAAGGTCAGAGGAACGAACTGTTGGCATATTTTTATCCATAGTTCCCACCCGTACGTTTTGGTCAGATTTTTCTGGGTTGTAGAGTTCTTAAGTTGGGGTGTCGTAGTGAAGACCCTCGCAAGGCCATTCCCGAAACCAGTCACAAGTAACTATGGTGGCAGGGTGGATTATGACAAAGGAATGCTTTTGTTGCTGTTCAAGTATTTTGAAGTAGCTTGTGGCTGGAATTCAGGCTGGATGTCGAATTTCGGTCCTGTGGTGGTATTGTGCCGGTCTGACGGGGTGTCAAACGCAACATTGTTAAGTTGATGAATATGGCTCTTAGTTGCACATTCATAAGTGTGACAAGCTGATGTTAATCTGTGCTGTTGCTTGTTCTTAAGTTGTAGGGTTGGATGAGTTGGAAAGCTCATTCCGTAGAGTACTATCCCAGTAGGATTGCAGGTTCAAATCTCGCTACAGTAAACTTCTTTGTGCAATCGAAAGTTGACCTCCTCTGTGTCTGTTTGGGTGCATTTGATGCCTTTTTTTAAAGAAAGTGCAAAGCAGTTTTCCTCACAATGTCTCCTACAGAACATAAACATAGCAACCAATAGGTGTATCTAACTTTCTTCGGAAATGCTCGGCATGCCAGTATTCCACTCACAAATCAAGGCAAACTTTGCAACTTTTCCGCACACACTTGTTACAAACTCTCTCCTTTACAGTTGACCCGTGCACCAGCAGCCCCTGTGAGCAGGGAGGCACTTGTAAGCAGACGTCAGGCTTGGATGCAGACGGGTTTGTCTGCCAGTGTCCGCCGGGGTGGACGGGAAGCAGATGCGAGATCGGTAAGGCTGCATCCGCCAGCCCATTGGTTGACAGACTGATTGATCTGTAGCCTTAACTCCCTCTGAGTGCGCGAAAATAATCGTGCGAGATCTACTGAGGCTAATATTTTCAGTCAGCACATGGGCCAAATTAGCGTGCGTGGTAGAATGCTTACATGTGTGTCAGTGGTTAGAGGTTTGGGACTTTTGGGGTGCGTTCGAGCAAGGTACTCGCGTTAACACAAGTATACTCCTGAGGACTCGAATGGCTGGATTACGACCTGAGGGTCAGCGAGAGTATTCTCTCGCAAGAGGGGAGTATACTCCTGTACCCGAATGTAATGCGCACGCATCCTTCTCGCATTAACCGGAGTAACCGCGCGAACGCACTTACGAGGTTAACAGTGCTTTCTGCAGTAGTGCATAGCCCCCGTGCCCCCTCTCCGCCAGCCCCCTCACTGGGACCTCAGAAAAAAACGAGAACTTCATTTATTTTTTTTTTCAATGCTGGGGTCATATTCTTTGAGGTACCTCCCTCCTGAATAGATGACTTCACCCGCATTTATGCCTCCATTTGTCACTTGCTGGGCAAATGAAGTTAGGTGTCCATTTAGAACATACTATAGAAGGCGGAGTAAAGGACAAACTGGGTTCTTGTCCTTACCTGCTTCCCATCCTTGTTTCCGGTTTCAATTTTTTTTTTTTTTTGGCAATGTCTTTTGAGTTTTTACTTGTGTTATGACAGAAAGTGTAGAAAGAAAACTTAAGGGTGGAAGTTCCTTCAGTGTCAACAAATGGGTAAAATAAAATTCCATCGGCCATCTTGGAAAAATCTGCCATCTTTAATGTTAAAAAATGCCTGCTGCCCTCTTTTTCAGAAGCCTGGACAAAAACTTGTTTCATATTCAGCTTCGCCTTACAACGTTTTTCAAAACTTTGTACGCAGTGGAGGGCTCGTGTCGCAGTGCGGGAGACTCCCACTACCACACGTTTGACGGCCGGCATTTCTACTTCCCTGGCGAGTGCACATACACCCTGGCCAAAGACTGCGCAAACGGGGAGACGCCGACGTTTGACATCCTCACCAACAATGCTGCTGCCGGCCGCGAGATTTACATCTTCACCAACAACATAGTGAGTGGTCTTGGGCAAAGAAGTTTGCATTCATTTACTGTTCTTTCCAATATTTAAGTAATTTTTTTCTGTGTCTAATATCATTTGCCACTTTGTATTCTGAAGGCTCAGTGGTTTACACTGTTCAGTGAATATTTTGAGAGACCTCGTACCTGGACGATTTCTGGACCAGCGTTTGTTCCTTATTGCAAAATAAACGTCATCTAAAGTGGAGAGGCATATTTGCATGTTTTCTTTCAGATGTTTGAGTTCAAACAAGAAGGCGTTGTACATGTGGACGGAGAAGCTTGCGAGTTACCCGTCAAACGCAATGGCGTGTCAGTTGTCCACAACGCCTACACCGGGGTGGTAGGTAGACCAAACTTGACTTCACAAACCAATTTATTATTTTTCTTAATTATCTGCCTGTTTGTTTCTACAGGCTACCTGCAGACACGCAGCTCTAGAGAACACATTATCAGCAGGTCCGGAAAAAGTGCTGGAATTTGATCATGATATGGCAGTCCAGGTCATGTTCGATGGAGGTCTAGCACAGTTATCAATGTTTAATCACCAACGATTGCCTCCCACCAATACGATACTTTGGAAGTGTTACTGTATATGGCTCAGATTAAATATCGAGTTTATTTGCAAGTGCGTCAGAAAACGTTATGTTTAAAAAGTGCAGTAAGCCCAAATAAAAAACTGAGAACTGGGATTTTTTTTAAGTGAGCCACTGTCAGTCACCAACTTCTGAAGAAAAACAATGTTTTTATAATCTTTTACTATTATTTTTCTTACATTGTCTGCTTGGATTCCGCATTTGAGGGTGGCAAGTTCTAAGAATGTATTAACTACGAGTTGTCATTTTGCCACCTGCTATCAGTTGCTGCAAACAACGTATGGTTTCACTGTGGAATGGGATGGCCACCATCGGGTCATTGTCAACCTGCCGGAGTCATACGCCAATGCCGTTTGCGGACTGTGCGGCAATTTCAACAGCGACAAGGAAGACGACATCCCCCAAGTAAGTCAAGGGGCTGCTCTCTCTCTTGCGAATGCCTGGCCGGTGCATGAGTGGTTATATACAACCCTTGATTTTACATGTCCGAAGTGGTTAGGTGCTAAAAACCATCTGAAATGGGTCTCGATTCAAAACTAGCTATGACAATTGAAACAAAACGAAATAGTTTTGCAAGTTTGCTGTCTAACCACTGCTGCTGTCGCACAAGTATTGCTCGCTGGCTTGATGCCACCAAGTCGGCTGTTGACATTGGCCTGTTGTAGATTGTAGGTTATTTGACGGTTATTTTGTGAAGAGACCTGGGTCTGCTCTTTTTACGTCACGGCCATGTTTTTACCTACAAGTGGCTGCTAAAACTATGGCCAGCCGTTAGTACAAAAGTGAAAGAATACTTCACCGAACTAAAACTCTATTGCAAAATACTAGGTGAAAATGTAACCGTCTTTAAAGATAATACGGCAAATGTGTAATTGAAACCAACTGAGGCAATATTTTTGCAAACGTTGGCTGCCCGTACCAATTGTTGGCAAAATGAGAGTGGTCTCTTAATCAGTAGCCAAATAAATTTACAAAATCAAAGAAGGCTACAAAAAAGACACCCAACTCGTGAAGAATTCATGATTTCCTCGTTACATTTGCTGCGAATCTCTATTTTTTTTTTCTTTTGTCATCTTTGTTTGACTAGGATGTGTCCGAGATGCAGTATGGAGAGACTTTTGCCGTGGATCCCGAGAACTGCGAGGTCTGCCAAAAATGCCTGTTGGATAAACCGTACATCCTCAATCCCGGCAAACAGGCCGAGGCTAATGAGCTATGCAACCCAATCAAGGACCCACTTGGTAAGAATCTATTCAAATCAAATCTATTCACAATCATTTGTTCCTTCCCCCGCCCCCAAACTCTGAGCCTTTTTTACGTTGCGGTACCTCATTAATCCTGACCAACTCATTTCAAGTTGTAAAACGGAAGTGCACGTAGGACTTCTGTGAAAATCTGCTGGACTGCTGTACGTGTTCCAAAGGAGTACAACCGTGCTTCATAAAGAGATAGCGAGACGTTTGATGCTATGCCCATCAGGATTCACTCACCAACTGCCTGACAAAGTGTCAAGCAAAGGGAACCAACATCCATGTCTTGGAGCTCAAGCTCTGTGTACATGTGACCCATAGTGCCGGTGACCCTCAGTTGAACCAAGAGCTTCTAAAAACTTCACTAGAGATAGCGAATTCAAAAAATTCAAAGCACAAAAAAAAAGAACAAACAAAAAACACAAGAAGGGAAGTAATAGTCTTCGGTAATGGGGTCATTCCATGAGGTTGGGGCTCCATTTGTGACGGTGTCCTTGTTATATGGGTAACTTTTACCACCCGTCATGACCTGTAGACTAGGTCCTTTACTCTGTAACCATAACACACACCTCTGTATTCAGCCTTGCAAGATGTACAACAATGTCAATTTGGAATCCACATGCAGGGAAATAACTGTTCATTTTTACGTAACCCATGTCACAATTGACACTGTCACAAATTGTGCTCCAACTTCATGGAATGACCCAGTGGTATTTCACCAGTTCTCAACTGTCCTTCAACTTTCAGTTCGAATTGGTTTGTTTAAAAAAACAAAGTCACCCCCGTTATGGCCCAAAGGCCAAATTCTGGTTGTTAGTAAGAAACTTAAAACTAATTACAATAAAACTAATGAAACTAATATCGAGATAAAAGAACAAGATAAGCATGTGCTAAAAAAAGAAAAAGGAAATGTATGACAAATAGGCATAGGAACACCCAAAAAGGCTCTCTCTGAAAGGATTCCTGCATTGGTTTGGTGCACTGCAGGTCCGTTTGCGCGTTGCCACGGCGTGGTCAGCCCGGACGAGATTTATGACGACTGCCTGCAGGACGTCAGCGACTCGGACTCGCTGAGCAGTGTCCCCCGCTGTACCCAGTTTGCCGAGTACGCCGACGTGTGTGCCGAAAACGGTGTGGTCATTACGTCATGGAGGGAGAAGGGGCTGTGCGGTAAGTTCTCGCTCTCTCTGAGTATTCACCTCGAGCTGAAGCCTCCTCATTGGTCGAAAAGAGCCGCGTTGGTCGGGAGTATCCATTTTGTTTGTCGTGATGCGACTACAACGCTTGCATCTCCTAGTCGTTTGTAAACAGGCGATGCACAGTTCTGACCAAAGGAGCCTCCATTGCTGGGAAATAACGCCCTCTCTTGGTCCATCTCGAGGCCCATAGACAGTGACTAATTAATTTAAATTGAATAACTTTAAAAAAGAAATTCCATTACTAGTAATAAATCATTTATTAAGAATATCTGTACATGAACTAGTGGCGTTGTAGTTGAGACCTCTTAAAATCCCACAAGACCCCACAAGACCAACGCTACACCAACGCAAGACCTCTGGTCTAAACTCAAGCCACAAATTATTCAAATGAACTGCAACAAAAGCACTCCTTCGTCATTGTTCACCCTGTTATTTGTGATTGGTCTTGTGTCTGGTCTTGTGTCTGATCTCATGAATGGTCTTGGAATGGTCTCGGCTACAACACTTTGAACTCGCTCAGGAATAGCATGCTATTTTGAAGTTACCAGGAGAGACATTTCTTTCAAGTATTCAAACAATCTTATGCAAACGTTTTGTTAGTGGCTACACGTATTTAGAATGGGATCTTTGCCATTTTGTGAATAGGTTTTCTTCAACACATGCTTTTATCGTTATCCAAGCTTTATTGAAGCATCTGTTCTTTCCAAAGTCTTTTAGAGTGGATCAGGTATGAGCTCTTTTGGGGGGAAGCCTTTTAATTCAATGTAATGGTAAACATGACTTGAATATTTGAGTAACAATGGGAAGTGTTGTGGTGACCGCGATGTCTTCACCAATCCCAGAAGTAGAGTTTCTTGGAGAGTCGGACCACTGAGCACTGACTTGATGCCTGCCCAAACACTGAGTCCTCCTCTAGGTGCTTTGAGCCTCGTTGAGGTTGATGAAGACACTGTGAGCTGGCTATGCAGAGATATCCCCCTGTAATGTCAAACTTTGGGTTTTGTGACGAGATGCTCAGATGTCATAGAATGTTACGTCTAGATTAAGAATGAATAAAAATTTAAAAAACAATATTGACATCATTTCCAGGGATCACGTGCCCTGCTGGCATGATCTACACACACTGTGGTAGTGCGTGCCCGGCCACCTGCGGTGACCCCCACGCCCCCAAGACCTGCACCAGGCCGTGCGAGGAGACCTGCCAGTGTCCTGAGGGGTTACTGAAGGAGGGCGACAAGCTGTGCGTGGTGCCCTCGGAGTGTGGGTGCACGGATAACGGCTGCTACTTTGAGGTAAGTGTTGCATGCCCAAATTTTTGCTTTGACACAATTCACAGAACTAAGTTTCTTTGGATGATTTTCTGTGTGGTGTCATTTTCAATCCAGTGACGTCAGTATTCATAAAGCAAGCCCGAGCAATGACTGTAGTCAGTATACTATGACGATCGTCAGCTAAACGATGGGTCATTGGATTATCAAGTCTACCCTTTGGAACTGGGCCCTGAGCCACAGTTGCATCACTGGTTACCAAGAGCCTTTTTCATAATTAAATACAGAGGGAACCTATTGTATCCGGTGTGCAAACTCAAATGAAAGAATTGAACTTGACCAAATGAACAGATGAAAGGAATGCTGAAGCCTGGCCTAATAGGTGGAAACTAAACGCAAGAAAATTTAACAATTTTTGCTTCTCCTTTTACACAATTGGGTTAGCCGCCATACTGAATCACTTAGCATAACAATGGATATTACAGAACCGTTGGCATGAAAAGCACAAGATGGCAGACACCATGGTCGAGTTCGGGCGTCCTGTTCTTGACAGGGGTTTCTTGTTCTCGCGCTTGAACGGCGGGAACACGACTCAAGAACACTGTTCTCGGAACAGGATCACACACCACCTCCTCGTCAGGGTTTTATAGGAACACACGGAAAAACTCGTGAGAATTTGATTTTTGAACAGCTGCAAAAAGTAGAGAGATGGCTTCCAAAGCCATAGACAATGGGAAGTTTTGTAAAATTTAACATTTATTATTTTCCGTAACACAGAAATGAATGTTCCTGTTTATATAAAAAAGAATTCAGCCCATCCAAACATTAACTCTGAATATCTTAGCCTACATGGACGGCGCCATGTTCCATGTTGCTTGTCACTAACTACCAGTGACAGCCGGTTGTTTGTTCCCATTGTTTGAGCGGCCGACCCATGAACAACAAATCAAGCTGTTCGTGAACATACGGGAACAAGCCGCCCGAACTCGGCCACTGAGTCAAGGATAACAGCACCACCTTGAGACTCTGGAACCAAAATGGCTGATCATTATGTGTGCTGTACATCATGCAGGTGTTATGCTCTGATGCATAATCCACCATTTTGGTTCCAACAGTTGAGACACTCACAGTCAAATGGCACTGCTTTTGAAAAGTTTGTGATAAAAATGTGGAACATTTTAGTCAGTGAAGTGCCGTCATCAGTGCATGGCACTCTTGGTCATTTTCAGTCAAAAAAACAGGTGATAAACACAAAGCCGATGGGTCACTTTGGCTCTGGACGGACTAACATTCCCAATCAGACTACAAGAGTATGTACTGTTTAAGTACACGAGCGCTTAATGAATCCACTTTAAGATGAAGTTTGAGAAGGGAATGCTTTGGTGGCCTATTTGTTTCGAAGGCACGTTGAAACTCGATGCCACTGAGCGGAGAGCAACGAGCGAAACACTTTCCGCATCTCCGCATTCCTCAAATAGTAAATGATGACATTGAGCCAGCTGTTGGTCATCAAGAGGACGTCGCACAGGGCATCCAGGGTCACCGGGACATCGGTCTTCAGCTGGACGATGATCCGCACCATGTCCGGCATCCAGCCAATCAGCAATGCGGCGGCGATGATGACAATGGTGGTCAGGGTCCTCGTTGCGGGCTGATGGTGGCCGATCAGGTGCGCTGGTGCAATACGACGGGCCTGCCTTCGGGCGATAATCAATATGTGGGCGTACAGGCCCATGATGATGACCAGGGGGATCAGTGTCGTTAGAATGTTGTTTGGGCCTTGGTTTTGTCCTTTCCATGTGCAAGAGTGTGCATTTAACCCGTCAACAAGTCCAGTGATGACAATGCAGCTTATAATCGTGAAGGCAGTGATAAACTGCGAGCAGCGCACTGTCAGCATGGCCAAATATCGCAGCGGGTAGACAATGGCAACGTAGCGTTCCAAAGTCAACAACAAAAGGGACATCAGCCCAGCGTAGACAAACACCTCGTTCATAATTTTAGATGCCAAGCACGCGACCGGGCCGAAGGGCCACTTCCCCGCGATGTACTCAACCGTCGTTGGCAAGGCAGTGAAAATGCCAAATCCGATATCACACGCCGTCAGAGCTGTCAGAAACACTTTGGTGACGTCGTTGATGCTGGCTACCCGTTTGAGGAGGACCAGGCATAACGGATTCAGCGTTAGGATCAGGACGTTGGTCGTCACCATCAACACCATGACAAATACCAAGCAGGCCCTGTTGCCAGGCTCTGCTTGATTGTCAACATCAAGTTCATTATCGAGGCTCTCATTCCCTGCCAAAGGAGATTCAGACTGCATCGCTGCTTTCAAATGTCCCTGGAGTCAAACTCCCTGACCTCTGATCCGTCCCGATGTCACCTACAATCAAAATTTTCCCATGGGGCTACTCTTGTGAACTTTCGTCATGCAGGTCACGTCATGAGTGCTCTGCAAAGAAGTGGTGTGACTCTAGTTACTGCGCTCAGCTTAGGGCATCCTCTCAAAATCCTTATTACATGGAATACAGCTTATTAGGACTTCATCTCTGAGCAACACTGCGCCAAAAGAGAAATGGCCTCATCCCAGTTATCCACAGTACTGGGCACTCCAGATCTCCTCTTGTTTAAATGGGTAAAAAGGATGTCTGAATGGGTGCTGTACCAACCAAGCTCTTGGCACCTTTTTTTTCTCCAAAAGCAGGTTCCGGTGACCCCACCCCATGAAGAGAGCTCTGTCCATTGAGAGACTCTCAGTTTCATTTCAGCAAGCAGGCTTTTTCTGCAGAGCTGAGTGTCTAGTGTTCATGGGGGTGTTGAGTGATTATCTAAGAGATATGCATGTTATCAGGTGTAATGGATCCAAGCCGCACACTGTTTGTCTAGCGAGAAAGTGGGCACTTTGTCTTACAAGTCATCGGCGGACTCTACGGGCTGGCATTTCTCTTTAGCGAGACATTGTGAACTCCCAAAAAAATCAATCACCCTGAGATCAAAGAGAGTGGAGACTGTAGTCAGGTTGAGGCCTCAACATGTGTATTATCGGTGTAGTTGGACCACATCTGAACTAAGCAAGTTTTCCTTCCTGTAATTAATCAAGGTGTGGAACGTGCCACTGATAACGGCATGTCTCTGTTGCACAAGAGCTTCTCTAATAATTAACCCACGGTGGAATGAGGGAGGCTCTATCGAGGGGGGGCCAAACAATCTCCCACTCAACATTTATCACCACTGAATTACCATCTCCTCGTCCTGTGTGAGCAAGGATGATGCTTAATGCAGCTGTAAAGTTTTACGAATTTCAAATATCGATGTGTACTTTTATGCACGTGCGGCACTTTATTGCAAGTGTAAATCTCAAGGGGATTTGTGGGGTTCTGTTTCAAAACAGCTTTTTTTTCCGAATTCAATTGGTTAAGAGAGTAATCTTTCCGTTGCTGATGTAATTTGCTTCTTTATTTGGCACAATTTTGTCCAGAATCATCGAGCGCTTTGTCCAAATGACTGCACTTCTGGAGATGAATTAAAAGACACTGCGCCTCCCATGATTAAATCTCTCTCCGTTTAATGATTAATCGGCTGAAAATACCAAGATTTTGAAGATGCATAAAAAATCACCAAATTGTCCGATGGATTCAACCAAGCTGCGAACAGAATGACAACTCACGTTTTTAATTTTTTTTGTTTTGTTTTGCTTTGTCAATGAAGCGGGGAACCACTTTTTATCGCACTGGATGCACGGAGAGAGGCATGTGTGGATTGAACGGAGAGGTGACGTATCTGCCGGGCCAGTGCGGACAGAACGCAACCTGCGGATCAAAGGATGGCGTGTACGGTTGCTTCTGCAGTGACGGCTTTTCTGGTGATGGGCAACAGTGCACCAGTAAGTTTATGATGATCAAGATATCTTACCTATTTTTTTTATTTCTTATGCGTAACCAGTGCAAAGCAAAAGTACTGGAGGAGAAGATTATGCCGAAATGTTTGAGTTTAGAGTTGGGAGAAAAACCCTGGATCAGTAGTCCAGGGGAAAACCCATGGAATCAGGTAGGGACTGTGAACCCAATCCATGTGTTGGCCTGGGTAGGGTTTGAACCCAGGCCCCCAGAGGTGGAAGGTCAGGACAGAGTACCAGTAAGCCAACCTGACTTGGAAAGTCAAGTTGACAGTCGAGAATGGTAAATGCAATGACAGAAGCTATAATTTTTGATATTGATGACTTGCCGACCTTGACAAGGATGACTAGGACAGCAGTGACCAGGACAGTGGCAAGGGTAATGATATAAATAGATGTGCGATTGTAAGTTGGATTCATTTCTAGAGTATGAGTGAATTGGTGAATGTTGCCAATGGCAAATACAAATTGTGTGCATTGACATGAGTGTCCTTACAGTTGACGTCCTCTGCTCACAGATATCCAAGATGATAAGGCTCTGCTCACCTGCGAGAGTGAGGTCTTGAGAATCGATTGCGGCCCCGGCAAGTATATCGACATTGTGGAGGCGGTGTACGGCCGTAATGAGGACTTTGAGAAGTGCCCCACCCAGGCGCAGCCCAAGGGGGAGTGTTCGGCGCCGTCGGCGATGAGCGCCCTCGTGGCCAAGTGCCAAGGGCGGGAGGACTGCAGCGTGGACGTCACGTCGGAGGTGTTTGGAGACCCGTGCTATGGCGTCAGCAAATATCTAGAGGTGGCTTGTCTGTTTGAGGCATTTGGGCATGTGCCGACTGTAGTCAAATTTCTGGTCAACTAGAATTTTTCGACACATGACAGAATTTAATACATCAATTATTACCAGCATTGGATTGAATTCGGGCATTTCACAGTGGCGTGCCCCCAAGAGTTTGCAAACACATTATCCAGTCACGAAATCTGTCGACCCAGCGTGCGTTTGGAAAGGGTCGACAGATTTCGCGCACTGTGATTGGCCGACGTACTGCAAACTCTTGGAGGCGCGCTCTTGTGAGCTGCCCGTATCGTCTGAACTTCCTTGATATTCAAATTATCTTCGTATGAATGGCTCGGCGTGCAGGTGGACCTCCAGTGTACTGCTACCCCAAAGCCCAAGAGTGTGTCGGAGGAGATCATGAAGAGGGTGTGTCAAGGAGACAGCATGGAGATTGACTGTGGAGACTTGTACATAGAGGTGGGTTGATAGCCGTGTCCGAATAAGCTGGCTGCGGCTTGGGAGTAACACATGTCTAGGGGAAGTGGCTTCAGTTTATAGCCAGCGGCTTCTATTACTATGCACGCTATGTCAACCCACAGCCATAACTTTTGGTATTCATGAGATGAGACTTTTGCATCTGGGTGATACCAATAAGACGTCTCCGCTAGTAAACAGAAGGTCGTGTTGCACCACTTAATCCTGATTTTTTTCTTAACCATCTAATCAAGAGCAAAGGAAATGAAGAAAGTGAGTGTCAGTGCTGAGCGATAAACTAATTGCCTGCCTCTTTAACCGTAACAGCGTTTTTCCTGGAAGGCCGTTATCAGGAATTTTGCTCTCTCATTCCTCAGGTTGTGGATGCAGTGTACGGCCGGTTGACCGACGGTCAGGTCTGCCCAGGCGGCCACGTCGAGAGTGTGGACTGCACGGCTCAGACCTCCCTGAAGGTCGTCCAGGAGCTGTGCCACGGCGAGCACAGGTGCACCGGCCTCCAGGCGGCCAACCACGTGTTCGGTAGCAACCCCTGCGGCAGGACGTTCAAATACTTGGAGGTAATCATCCGCAATGAGCACTCGCGCGAAATTATCTCGGTTCAGCCACCCAGGGGTTATAAATGGGTACCTGTGAGAGCGGTGATTGTCGGTTGTTTGGTTTGGTAAGCATCTGAAATGGCAGCATCGAGCTGTGTAGACCTTTATCATGGTGCTGCCATGTTTGTCTTGTTCCTGGTAGACTCATTGGCAGTGGTAATGCAACCTCACATATTGAAAAAGGGAACAGACTCTTTTCCTTCCAGCCTCAGTTTGGTTACATTGCTTTGAATGGTAGGAAACCAAGATGGCTGTCCCATGATAGAGGTCCATACTCCCACAGGGAGCTGAGATGCTGAGATATTATTCCTGCTCACAGGGCCTATGGTATTTGTCAAAAAGCCATCCAGTGCCATTTGTGTCTGGAGCCTGTTTCTAAGTGGGGTCTCTAGATTAACAGTCTACAAAGAGGATTTTTTCCAACGGTGGTGCACCCAGGATCTGTTGTTGGGGGGCTCAGACTGGAATTTCCCCCACAGAAATAGCTTGTAATGTTCAACTGTTCAAGCCCCTCACGCCCCCCCTTCCCACACTCTTTGCTCCCCGAGGGCCACTCCTCTTGAGTGGGCCACTGTTTTTCAGGTTGGGACATATATGAATGATGCTTCAAAAGCTCTTCCTCCGACAGACCTCACTCCCTCTTCATATTATGGTTTCAAGATGGCTCGCATGCAACGTCAACCAGTCGTCCGTGTTGTAGATCTTAACACCAAGGACCTCCTTTGCGCCGTTTTTGATGCCTCTGATTTTCATCACAGGTGAAGTACAAGTGCAGCTCTTCAGCTGTACCAAAAGCCGACCTCCCCGCTAATGCCTGTGCCAAGAACCCCTGTCAGCACGGTGGGCAGTGTGTGACGGTTGAGACGTCCCGGGGCTACAAGTGCAGCTGCCCTCATGACTGGACGGGGCCAAACTGCGAATTTGGTAAAGCGGATTTGAATTCCACGCATCTCAACTTTGTGGCAGCACCTCTAACTCTAATCAATTGATTCCTCACGTTTTGATGTGTTATCAGTAAAAGGACATCCAAACTACAACACCTATGCTATGTGAACTTGCCTCTTTCTGAGTTCTCTTCTCAGCTGTGTAATTTTACAAGGTGAAATAATGAAACAATAATTGAAACAGCTTTTTTTAAGCCGTAACAGAACTGCATTGAACAATGATCAGATTCTTTGTAGCTATAACGAGAAGTGTATCCCAGTGTGCAGTGAAGAATTTTTTTTCAATTGACCACAGTTGTAAAAAGAAACTTGCTACCAGCAGCACTTATTTTGTTTAACTTGGAAAAAGACAATATATTGTTTTTGAAACTTGGCATAAATTAAAATATATTTTCAGTTGCATCCCTATTGGTATCTTTCAGATCCCTGACATAATCTGTGTATTCTTCAATTTGTCACGGAGCAGTTATTTTAAAAGCCGGCAAAATACCCACTCCCTTTCTTCCAGTTAACGATGTTTGTTGCAAAATTGCAGAGGAAGTGAGCTGCCGCGCCTCAGGAGTTTCCCACATCGTGGACTTCAGTGAGCAACACTTTGAGTTTTTAGGCGACTCCAAGTATGACTTTGCCTCGAGTTGCCCTGAGAACAAGTATGACTTCAGCGTCATGATCAAGAAGGCCCGGGTACCGACCGAAAACAGCGTCTCTGCCATCGAAGCTGTGCATGTTCATTATGATGGCAAGGTATTATGCCGTAAACCAGGGAATACAAAAAAAGAAATGCAAAAAGTACGAGGATATCACAATTTTCATTGAACAATTTAAACAAGCTTTCATCAGTGTTTCCACACTTCCTCATAAAGCATTTTTCAAGAGCGAGTGTGAAAAACTCTTTTTTGTTTTCAAAATCTCAATGAGAAGGCTGATTTTATTTGGTAAAATCTTGAATGGTTATCTAAATCAATTCGAATCTATATTTTGTGCTTTGAGATAAATGTAATTTTAACCAAGTTTTGTTCTTCTTTGATATTTTTCTCATGAAGATTATTGAGCTCAAGCAAGAATATGTGGTCCTTTTGGACGGCAAGAAAGTGTCTGACACGCTGAACCTCAACTTTGGGAAAATCAAGCTCTGTCGAGTCGGCAACTACTTGGTGAGTCACCAATCCCCGTGTTAGTTATTCTTCACTTGAAGAGTGAAATGATTGCGGTTGCATCGTGTACCAATCTCTTTCTTGAGTATGTGCGGTTCTGAGAAGAACCGGGGAATAACTCATGAAGACGAGTACCTGGTTCTTCTCAGAACCACACATACTCAAGAGAGAGATTGATACATAGTGCAACCGCAATCATTTTACTCTTCTAGTTTCTTTCACCATGTAAACCTTCAAGTCTTAATTCTTCACTTCATCCTTGTTTTACATTTTTCCTGACAAAGTTCCGCTCAGAACAGTAGGGACAACCATCCGAGTGCTGTGGGAGAAATACTTGTGGGATGACAGAAACTCTGATGACCCAAACTGTCTGCAAAGCCGCAGGGCATTTGTGAAGTGTAGAGACAGCTGAATACTTAATTGAGATTGATAAATGTTTTACGCTCAACTCTGCCACAGCTTTTGAAAACGGACTTTGAGATGATCGTGGCCTGGGACGGCCTTCACCGCGTCCAGGTGAGGATGCCGGACAGCGTCGCCAAACAGACGTGCGGTTTGTGCGGCACCTACCGCGGACTCAGCACAGAGAGCCCTGGCTTCATAGACAGAGACGGCAACAAGGTGAGACCGATCACGTCAATGCTCGTTTCCGAAATCTTGACTGTGCTTCCATCTCAGACGACAGACATGAAGCTGAAATTAGGAGAATGCTCCTGTCAGTGTAAATGGTTATGTGATGCGTACATTGCCAACAAATGCACACCACTTTCATTTATGCACTCTAATTAATGCGAAGAATCTTGGTTTCTCTTGGTTTTCTACGAAGTGTTGCGAAGTAATGAATACTACAGTGGTGGTTGTATTAAGTTCCAGTATCGGATAATTATGGTGACTGAAAAGGGATTTCACTTCTATAGTGTTCCTCAGCTTTGGCATGTTGTGTTGCCACGTAGGGTAGTGAAGACAATTTTTAGAGTGTAGTGATTTGATGTGGCAAAGCTTTGAGTGTCAGACAGAATGTGTGAAATGCTGATGTCAACGAGAGCAGTGGGCTTGACTGGAAATGGAAGTTTCCTCACTCAAGCATAAGTCATTGGTGGAAATTAGATTTTTGACTGACCGTCTGGCAGGTCGACGACATGAATGCCTTCGGGTCCAGCTGGCGTGTCGCCTCTGATGCTCCGTCCTTTGTCCACACCAATCTCATCAACCTGCACCCGTGCGTCGTGTGGCCGAGGCGGGCGTACGCGGCCGCTGGGCTGTGCTCGGAACTCAAGAATGTTCGAGGTCTGTCACATTGGTGCATTATTTGTTCATGAGCTGTCGAGGGACATCAAGTCCATTGTCTAGTAAATAATACATGGTCTGTACCTTTTTGGATCCAACAAATTCTTCAAATTTTCTTGTTGATTTTGAAGGGTTGTGTAGGGTTAGAATTGCAAATCAATAAGTAAGGTTTTGTTATGGTTTAACTACAGTTCCTCGATTTCAGAAACCATAAAGATTTGTTGAAACACGGGGTAGCACTGAGTAGAGCCTACTTTCTCATTTCGTGAGGATGACAGCTACCCTCGAGAAGCCAATAAACATAATTGGTATTTTTTTGGGGGGGGGTTTAAAACAGGTGTGTTCAGGAGCTGCTTTGGCAAAGTGAACCCGGAGGAGTACTACCGGAAGTGCATGTACGACATGTGCGCGACACTCCCGAGCCAGGAATTCCTGTGCCAGGCCTTGGCCGAGTACGCCGACATCTGCTTGGACGAAGGCATCGTCATTGACAACTGGAGGGCCAGTTACAGAGGAGGGCAGTGTGGTAAGTGAGTGCTTGTCGGTGCTATGGCTTCAGTGCGTGAATGACAGAGGGCTCATTGTTACCGGGTAGTGACATCCCCGGGGCATGACGTACCACTTTCGTGCACTTGCTCACGTGCATAGGATAATATACACACATTACGATGGTTTGCACACTCATTCTTTGGTGCTGGGTGCTCTCGGAGTGTTCTGTAATGCCTTTAATTCCTAACTGGGTCGTTCCCTAAGGTTGGAGCACAATTTGTGAAGGTGTCCATTGTTACGTGGGTTCCGTAAAAATGAACAGCTATTTCCCTGCATGTGGATTCCAAATTGACATTGTTATACATCTTGCAAGGCTGAATACAGAGGGGTGTGTTATGTTTATAGAGTAAATGACCCACTCTACAGGTCGTGACAGGGGGTAAAAGTTACCCATGTAACAAGGACACTGTCACAAATTGTGCCCCAACCTCATGGAATGACTGCCAGAGATTTCATTTTGTTTCTTCCCTGTCGTACATCCCTTGATCAAAAATAATGTTTATTTGTACTTCCCTTTGATGTTGCTTTTGTCTGTGTGACCAGCTTTCATTGATATTTGCTAATAAACATTTATCGCCATTGAAATTGCTGTGCCATCAGATTGTGACTTGTTAGTTTTAGATGTGATAAGATCATAAATCATATCAGTGATTGGCATTTCTTGTCAAAGCCATCAGAAGTACTCTGCCCTTGTGACAACTCTTTTTTTGGCCACCGTATCCTTTCTAGCAATGGCCTGTCCCAACGGGCAGATGTACAGCGCTTGCGTCCAGTCCTGCCCCAAGTCCTGTGGTGATCCGTATGCCGAAAGAGAACCCATGGACAGGTACAGAAACATCGCATGAATTCATAAAAATTTTTGCCAAAAAGAAACTTGGGCAGGCCCTTGTCAGTAGTTGGTAAAGGCTCTCTTTTGATTGAAAGGTGTGCTAAATTATTAAAATGGTCATACGTTGCCTGTAGTGTTCTTCACATGAAAGTTGCTGAGAATTTCCCTGCCAAATGTGAAACTTAAATACAATCATTCTCAACATGAAATAAACCTGATAATTCCTTGAAATTTGAAACTGAGTCTTCATAATTTTGATCCATACAACCGAGCACAGTGATAGCGTCATTATTGTTTATTGCAACTCAAGATATTGTCACCCATGCCAGAAAGGGTGTGGAGGTGTGTTTCATAGTGCCTTTGTCTCCATAGGTGCTATGAGGGGTGTGCATGTCGAGACAATGGCCACTTCCAGGACGCAGACCAGTGCCTGACGTCGGCTAACTGTGGCTGCAGACGATTGGGCGTTTATCACCAGGTATGGTGTTATAAACGAGAGAAAAGAGCAAGTTACATCAGACTGGGGGGATTATGTGCAGAACATTGACGCCAAATGCACCCTCTGTCAATTCTGACCCTTGGAACAAGCTTACTTACCCTGTCTTTTGTCCAGGTTTGTTTTTCTGCATCAATAACAACTGTTTCAAACCCCATGCCGCCGGCCTCCTCTTAAAAGACTACTTCAACCGTACCAATATTGAATCATTTCTTAGACACAAAAGTTCATTTGAACACCCTGTGAGTTGGCTTGAGATAGTATGACTTGCTGGGACTTGTTATGGACTTGTTGGGACTTTTGGTGGACTCGATTACAGCATCTGTCATCTGTTCTTGTTCTGCTCGTCCAGGCACTGGGCAAATCCAACTTGTGTATTCCTTTGCAATATTTTCTTTGGAAGCAGAGTCAAGACGTCTTGTCATTTTTACCGAATTTGTTCTTCTGCCTGTGATTCAGCCCGAGGAGAGGGTCGTCAACGAACACTGCACCGGTCAATTCATCTGCCTGCCGGGGGGCGAATGGAGCGAGAATCCACTGACTTGTGACGTCAACGCCCACTGCGGGGTGGTGGACTACAAGCAGACCTGCCTTTGCAACGACAAGTACGCCGGAAGCGGGAAGCAGTGCTTCGGTGAGCAATTAGAGGATCGTCTCATTTGAGTACGTTTGGTTTTTTCATAAGACAGGGTCATCTCGAGAACATAGTATGCTCGCGAGACTTTGCGTGGCTGCATTGATAGGGCAGACCTCGCGTGCATGCATTGCTCTTTCAGTATGACCTCAGAAGCGATCCTTTTTTGGGCATGCGCTGTTGGAATAATAAACTTCATTATTGCAATATTTTGTATCGATGCAGTTTGTTCCGTCTGTTTTGCTACCTTTTAAAGTAGCCTGGCTGTTAATTATACTTGCTAGATGACTCGGCAGCGAGAAACCTTGTCGGCTTTCTTTGACTTTCAGATGCTCAGAATGTCGTCATGAAGGTCGTCTCCCAAGGTGAAAGTCTGCACATTGACTGCGGAGACCTCTTTGTCGATCTGCTGTCGGCTGACTACAGCTTCTCCGATCCCAGCAGCGCTGGCGCGACCACGGATCCCGACTGCCACGCCCCCAACGTGATGGGCATCCTCTCCAACCACATCTCCCAGGGCGGCCGGGTGCTGGAGGTCAAGGCGTCCGCCTACCACCTGGGCGAGACGTGCCGGCAGACGGACAACGTCCTGACGGTGGGCTACATCTGCTCGGCGCAGCCCGCCCTCCGGGAGGAGGGACTGGGCCACGTGGTGAGCATGCGGGGATGCCAGGACAGGGAGATCGCTCTCAAGTGCCGTAAGGGCTCTCGCATTAGGATCCTGAAGGCAGAGTACGGCCGGCAGACTGGAAGCGAGGTGTGCCAGAGCGCTTACAACAAATACATCCTAACCACGAGCTGCCGAGCTCCCGCAAAACGTCTCGAGAAAAGGGTAACAAAAATTGCTATCTTTAATCAAGAACTTTATAAATATTTATTTCTAGTATTGAAATCAACTGAAGTGTGATATTTTCATTTGTGTATTTATTTTCAGATTTCAGTGTTTTTAACCTACACGTGTGAATTTTACTGAAATGTGATCATTTGGATTTTGCTACTTTTAAATGCTTTGTACAAAATCCAATTATTATAATCTTAATCATTTTAATTTCATTACTTTTATTGTAGTCATCGTCACCAAATGTCATGTGGATTTTTCCTGGATTTCTCGTAGTCTTTAAGTCACGGTTCTTGAGCGTGGAAGACAAATACATTATTTGTAGACATGTTGATGGTTTCAGGCCCATTTACATTGCAAGAAAAGTTGTATTTCAGCTTTGACCTACTTTCTAAGATTCGGCACGATTGAGTGTTACATTTTGCATTTGTGTTTGTCAGGTGCGAAGGCGTTGTGAGAACCGCGAAGAGTGTCGCATACAGATCAAGAAACGTAAACTGAGAGTGAATCCCTGCAAAGAGACACCCAAGTACCTTGACATCACCTACAAGTGCGAGGCCTTTGAGCCTAACTAGGAGGTAAATGAGTCTTCAATCTAAATAGTCTCCAACCCTGTTCTTTTCTTCACTTCAAGTTTCGAATCTGTGGGTAACCTTTTTCAACGTCGCATACATCATCTCTGCACGTGCATTTACTTCTCAAATTTCATTTTCTCTCTCAGGGGATGAAGAAACTCGAGATTGGCAGCGCAAAAGCACTTGGAAATAGAAAGCACTTCTTCAGAAATGTAAATTCAACTCATCTGTCGGGAAATGGAAAAACGTCAGTGCCGCCATTCCACACCAGTAGCTTCAGAAATTAAGGCACCTTTACAGTAATGGGCACTGTGATGCTTTGAGGGAAGACAGAGCAAAATAATTCTGAATGAGATTCCTCCGCTGCAAAGAATTCATAAATGGGAAACTTACAAGAAGTATTTGATTGGCCTTGTGCACAAAGAACGCATATCGCTTTTGCTTTAGGGTTGAAGAGGGGCATTCGAAGGTGTTGATTGTCTTCAACAATTTTGAAAAACAGCACCACATAGACAAGTGTTTTTTTGATGGGCTTTAAGAGGAACCAAATGATTACTTCAGTAGTGTTTAACTTTTATTTCAGTGATGTTTAAATCACAGGAATTGTAGAAATGTATTGTGGTCAATGTTTTGGGGGGAAAGTTTATGGCACTGATGCACAAGAGGGTTGGGTTAACATATTTTTCAATGCCAAGTTTGAATCTGAGATCCTTGGAGATCAGTATCGTGCACCAGTAAAGGTACTGGGTAAAAGGAAAGTGTTGATGACGTGGCTGATTGACAGTTAGGTTCAGCTGGAGACGAGTTAATCATAAAGAGGGACTTTTTGTGGAGGTCTGATCCGGATTCGATTTGAGCTATATTTCAGGGAGCCCAGCTTTTGAGACTATTCCATAGAATTTTGATTTCCAGATGTTTCTGAGGCTCATCCTGTGATTTTATTTTGAATGATATCCTTGGAATCATACTCTTGTGGATAAACCAAGGAAGCTGAGATGGTGTATTAATGCTGAGATTGAAGCAAATAGTTTGGAGCCCAGGGTACCATTCAGGATCTTCCATTATCCAACTTATTCAGACCCGCGGTACCATACCCTATAGGAATACTAAGATATGAAGTAGTAGAGATTATTTTGTTTCAACATGGGTGACAGGTTTTTGTTGTGGTGTCAGATGGATAAATAATGACTGATCATGTTTGTTAAGATGACATACTTTAAGATCGTCCTTTTTATCAGAATAAGGTGTACGGTTCCATGATATGCTGTTTTGCCATTGCTTCTTGGAATATATAATGTTGAAAGTTGACTAGTTGGGTGTACTTTGGTTTCACAGTTAATTGCTTTAACTAGTACAACTTACTGAGCTTGTTTAAAAAATCAAAGGCTGAAGTAAAAGAAAGCAGATTATTTGTTCCCATATTTTCATTTTGCTGAAAATATCCAGTTCACCCTAAACGCGAATTAGATTTAATAGGGAATATTATTTATTCCCTGATAAAATGAACATTGTTTTATTTTTATTTATAAGTCATGGGGTATTGAGAGATGAAAATTATTAAAACCTTAAAAGTCAGTGAAGGGTGTTGTGGTTTCCAAAGGAAAACAGAAATATGATTAAAATATGGAGGTTTTTGGTGGCGTTTCTACATTGTGTACAACTGTGATTGCGGTTTATCTTGGAAGCTTTGTTTTCTCGATTTCTGTGGCAGTACATGATAGGACAGTGAGCATAGAGATAATGAATTCCAAAATTACGTTCAAAATGCTGGAACATTTACGACATTTATTTTTGTTTTGGGCTAATGGCTACTCCGTCAAATAATGTGTCCAATTTATCAGTAGTAGGTTTTCCAGCATCAGTAAATTTATGAGCTTTCCAATAAAACATCGAACGAAAAAAATTCGGCCCTTGGGAGAAGTTTTCCATTAGTATGGGTGAAAATAAGAATTGCATCGCAATTAAGGAGCAGGATTTGACTCAAAATAAGGTTTCTGTTCTTAGGAAAAAAATGTTCAGCTAAGAAAAAAGAAAATTTTGAAAGGATTGAATTTTTTTTTAGTTATAGGCTTTAAAAACGAGACAGTGGGGTCCCAGTTTTTTCGGTTGGGTGTAGAGTACATGTATTTACAAAGTCTGCCCCCAAACAGTGACCCGCCCACAAAATGACGAAAAAGTTTGCCACGGAGCAAATAGTTGAGGGCGCTGTCTCGCGACAGCTGCAATATTGTCAGAACCCCAGTATCCCTTGTATGGTTTAGCCACTGGTAACTTACAGGCACCAGACTGTATGACGCACGGTCATGTAGAATGAATAAAATGATATTTTTATCCCGAAAGTGTAGAGTGACATCATTTCGGACTAAAAAAACACTTCCATACTTGCTGACTGTTATCAAACTTGGTAAGTAAAACTGAACAACTAATGCAAAATTAATTTGATCATCCAAACCATCGGTAAGTACATAAAATGGCCCATTGTCGTATGCAAATAATAGTTTAGAAAAAAAAAAGTTAGAATGTAGAAGTACAACCGAATCACCATCATTACTCGTTTCCATTTTGTTTTGGTTTGACATTGTTACTGTTAGATTAGGCCCATGACTTGTTGCATGTGTTATTTGTTTTCAGTTGACTACCTCCAGCTGATCTATCCACAAGTCAAGTTTGTAGCGCCTCCACTTCAAGAACTAGAACACTGCAAGAACTACAACTTAGTACAAGAATTCTGAATCTGAAATAGAGGAAGTAGGATTGAAGTAGCAACAGAACCAGCCATAAAATTGATACTAAGAAGAACATCTAACCTTACTTCAAAATGAGTTCGGCACTGGAAAGTATCCTTTTTGAAACTGGAGCTCAATTGCAGAATACCCTGCCACCCCACTTGACCAACCTCATCATGCTCATAGCCAGGTACAGGTCAAAGTGTCACACTCTTTTCAAGGGATTTTCACCTTGTAGGCCTACCCACGTCATTCTAGGGGTCGTTTTTCAGAGTTGCGGGGTATTCTGCAATTACCCCGAAACTGGAAATAGGTCCTTGCCACATGTTTTTTCCATATTTTGTTGTTGATTTCTTCGTAGGTTTTTGTTTTCTTTGCCGTGTTTTCAAATCTATTTTCGGCAGTTTGCTATGCATGCTAGGCCTTGTTTCCTTCATTTCGTGTTGGTGTTTTTTTACTACAGTTTGAAAGAACTGAAGGGCTCCTTCTCAGACACTGTCCGCCCGTAGAACACATTGCCCCCTCAAGTTGTTGCAGGGGTGTGAGAATTCAGCTTTTTAGCTGATGTCAGCTTTTTTGTTAAGATGTTGACCCTGAATTTCAGCTTTTTTGTATACCCGGCCTGTACAAAAGTATGGGAACATTTTACCTTTCAGCTTTTGCTAGTTGTTTCAAGCTTTATTTTTAAGTGGCCACTCGCACCTCTGTTGTTTAGTCACCAACCCTGGCTGCTTTTGAGTCCAGCGTGAATGGTGCCAGTCTTGGATGACCATTCTGTTGCAGCTACTACATGTTCTGTGCATGTAGTTTTTACTTGCGTGCATTTGCCTTGTTATGCTTGCATTAAGTTCTGTCTCTATCTGCTTGTCTGTCTCTTAGTCAATGTGTGAATACACTCCTGTGGATGTTTCTGCACAGTACAGGAAGGTGCCAGTGATGAAAATGACTTTGAACAATGTGTCATATAAAGCAAGAATATGGGGCTGTTTCCTTTGACTGGAGCCCATTAGGCCTACCTGACGAGCTAACAGGTTTCACTTTTGTTTGCAAGAACTTTTTATGGAAGATTTGAAGGTTATCGTCATGTTTGTGTATTCCCAAAGGCAGTCATAAAGTGAAAATTAAAAAGAGTTTTACGACCTTGCTATGGCATTTGTAACTAGTTTACAGCATTTCAAGTTTAGCTGGGTAAAACCAAGCTCTGTGATTCATGGCATTTGGGGGCTTATCATTTGGAGCCAAGATCAATACATGTATTGTAATAAGTTAGGCGCC
>NW_019091628.1:239185-291107 GCF_001949145.1 Acanthaster planci
CCAAAGGAGGATAAGTAAATTTGACTCTGGGGACTAGATGCCCGATTTGTCGCCCGTCGCTTGAGCCATGCTTTTCTTAACTAGTTTCCCCTCCTCCAGAAAATCTCTTTCAGTTGAAGTTCGCTGCCAAGCAAATGGACCGCAATGCCAAGAAATGCGAGAAAGAAGAGAAAGCAGAGAAGGGCAAATTGAAGAAGGTGGGTGTGTCCCGGAGAGAACTTAGAGGGATGTAATGTGGCTGGAGAAAGTGCGCGTGTACCACTGACGTCTCCGTTAACAGACGGAATCGAGAGCCTCGTTTGGCAGCAGTGGGCCCCAGAATGAAGTCAGTGTAGTACTTGTGAAGGCAAACACAAAGGGGTTTACTTGAAAATAAATTTGTATCAAAGGAAGGACTTCTGTTTCTCTCAGATTTGTAGAGCAGATGCTCGTTAGCTGCATTCATTTGGTTGGAACTGTAAACCCTAGGCATTATCAGGTGTTTCAGACGCACCTTGCTAAATGCCACAGACGTTATCACTATTGCAATAACGACCCTGCCAATTTCAACAGAGGGCAACTCAACAGTACAGAAGTGGATCGCGTTGCGTTTTGCAGTACGGTGGCAAAACACCCGTCTTACAATGACTTGCGCTGAGGGTTTTAGAATTACGCCACGGAACGCATTCAGACGAAAAGGCTTATTTTATTCCCCTGTTGCAATAGGCCATTCAGAAGGGCAACATGGAAGGTGCTCGCATCCACGCAGAAAATGCCATCCGACAGAAGAACCAGAACCTCAACTTCATGCGCATGTCATCCAGGATCGACGCCGTGGCCCAGCGCGTCCAGACGGCGGTCACCACGCAGCAAGTGACCAAGTCCATGGGAGGCGTGGTGAAATCCATGAACGCAGCTTTGAAGTCGATGAACCTGGAGAAGGTACCCAAGATCTCTCAAGCGTGAATCGAATGTTTGGTGGAGGCATCATACCATTGTTTCACTTTTCTGTATTTTAGCAGTGAATATTTCTTATCACATTTGTACATTGCAGATTTATGTATGCAAAAATTTACATTTTTCGCTCCAGAAGATCATGCTTAGATGTGCATAGAATCGTGTTACAAAAATAAATCACGAACACAGATGGCAACGTGCTGCAGTAGCCAGCCATCTCAACGGAAATTCTTTGGGAGATTTTTCTTAGAGAGAAGTATGAGACGGAAAGTTGGCAAGATTCATTGCTCATTTGGACAAGTGTTGAATTGTTTTTATATATTCTGTACCCTTGTTTTCATGTTTAAACATGTCTTGGACACCTTTCCATAGGTTTGTTTCGTTTTTTTGTCTGTTCTGTACATGCACCCAGTTACCCTGTTTTACTCCTATACATTTTATGATGCGCACTGAAAGTGTGCTTACAGAACGGTGCAGTTCATGGTATTTTTAGCATCTCTTGAGCACAACAGAAATGTGTTGCATGGCTGAGGTTGTTGAAGTTTACTACCTGGATATTAACTCTCATTTCATTTGTGGCAATCCACAGGTGATGCGCATCATGGACCAGTTTGAGAAGCAGTTTGAGACCCTGGACGTCCAGAGTGAGGTGATGGACCAAGCCATGGCTGGAACCACGACCCTCAATGTCCCCGTGGCTCAAGTGGACAATCTGATGCAAGAGGTGGCCGACGAAGCTGGGTAATTACTCTCCCTTGTTTGAGAGGTTTCAATTTGAACACCGTGCTGGGGAACCTTTGTTGCTAAAACACAAGTTTGAAAGACAAATGGTTGGCTTGAGTAGGCACGGCTCGTTCGAGTCAGTGCTGGAATCAGTCCCAGCAGACACATAGTCAGGAGAATGCTGTCCACAGTTTACTTTACCCCTCAAGCTGTTTGAAGATCCACAAATAGACTGATGAGATTCAATGAGGCTGCTCTAGAAACTAACACAGCAGATGTGACAACCTGTTAGACCTTGGTACAGTTGGCAGTCAGTATAAGCAGTGTTTGAAAGAGAGCTTGTTCCGTTCAACCATCTCACTATTAGACCCTCTTGGTAGTTGGCAGGGTAGGATTGTCTTTGGTCTAGGGATAGTCAGCCTATTGGACGTTTTTACATAGCAGGCTTTTTCTCTTTGAAAGATAGTAACGGCTCAAGGTTTTTTAGCCAAACTGGGGTCACAAGGTCAATTTTTGTACACCCAGCTTCTTTTTAAGAGAAAAAAAGCACATCACATCAAATCAAAATTTCATGAGCGTCGTCGTGTTTTTCTCTGTTCTCTTTTTCAGCTTGGATTTGAATATGGAGTTGCCGTCCGGGCAGACCACGGCCCTCGCTGGAGCCAGCGCAGCCTCCATGGAGCAAGACGAGCTGTCACAGCGACTACAGCAACTCAGGAATCAGTAAACGCAGATGCCAAGAGAGTGAGGTTTTTTTGTAAAAAGAATGAAAATGCAGTGATTTTTCCACACCGGCTCATAGAAAGGGCGCAAAGGCGCAGGACCATTGCCCAAATCTTATGCAGAAGTTGGGACTGCATTTTCCTAAAGAGCGTGTGTTGCACTAGGGTTGGTGCTCATGCATTTGTTTTTATTTGATGAAGTACCTCCATTGTCATTTTGTATAACAGTACGTTAACAATTGTTATGCCCACGCTGAATGACATAACTCACTGGAGTTGGTCTAAGCATTATTTTGAAAAAAATAAGAAAAGGAAACCAAATTTGTACAAAACAAAACCTAACCTCGAATAAATTTCTGCAGTGCATGCTTTGTAGAATGCCTTTGGCAAAACATAGTGGACGGACGACAGTAAATTTGGGGCCATCTTCATCTATGTCTCTCATGTGTGCCTAAGAATTTACCTACTGACATCCTGCACAGTGCTTAATCACAATTCCTCGTTGCTAGATATCACCACACCGTGAATATTCAACTGTCGTATCAAAGGTCAACATTTCATCAGCATGCATGTACATAGTTGGTTCCCATCAGCCAGTATTTCTCTTCTTCTTTTCTAACATCTAGGGAAAAAAAAGTATTTATTTTGTTGTTATGATGAAGAAGTAGCTTTTAACAAATCAAGAAGCAGTCTTGTAAGTTGACGCTCCAAGTTGAACCAAATGAGACATTTGTATAGCCTTGTGCGACTAGTGGCATACTGAAAAAATATCCTGGGTGCACAAGTAAAGTCGGGCACCTCTATGAACCACTGAATGGATTTACACCCTGCAGAAAGTCAATAGGCGGAATCTGTATATGGTATAGTTACTGATATACACCCTGCAGAAAGTCAATAGGAAGAATCTTTATATGGTATAGTTATTGATATATTTAATACGTGTCAAGATGTATGCTAGTTGAGTAACAGTTGTCCACAGTATGTGATGTCTTGTGTTTACGCTTTTCCCGTAAGGATAAAGGCTATTGGATCTGATTTCAGAATGTTAAAGATGTCTTGTAAGATATGAAAGATCTGGATGGAGTTCACCAGGAGGCTGTGTCCTTGTATATATACCTACCATTGTATTTGAAATTCTCTGACATGACAGGATTCCCCAAAATGAGTCATAAGGTGATTTTTTTCTGCAATGGTTTGTTTGCTATTTTTGAAGAGGTAAATGAGCTCTTTGTCTCCATTTATCACACAGTTTGGCATCCTGTCGAAAGTGGACAATATCTCGGTGGCAGAATTTAGAATTCCTTTTGATTGCTGTTATGGATGACTCTTTCAAAGACTTTCGTCTCAAAAGTGACTCTGGCAAGGAGTCGTTGAAAGAAAAATGGTGGAATTTGCCGCTATTCTCCAAATTGATGGGATATCTGTGTTGTGATGTTGTAAATTAAATATGTAATTTCTGGTATGTTCGGTATCTTAGATCATTTAGCTGTGAATAAATTCATCATTTCATTGTAAATAATTCTAGAAGAAGAAAACAAACTAATATTTTATTTTGGAAATTAGAGCCAATTTTATGTGTAAAGAGGATGACTTTCATTAACCTCTGCAGGGGCGGATCCAGGGATTTTAGGGGGGGTTCAGGCCTGTCAAATATTTTCCTGCCCAGTTGTAACAGAGAGGCAAACATAAAGGACATATTCAAAACCCTGTTCTCATTTCGGACCAACACAAGAATGGAATTCCGAATGACGAGAAACGACACGCGAACAACGTTCTCACTCCACACTGACCGGGGAGTGGATGGAGAACGTCAAGAGCAAAGATGGTGGACACACGCACATACAGCAACTTGACGTTAACTTTGTTGCATAATTAGAAAGCACTCACAATCAGGAGACTGTTACCGAAGGCTTCTTTGCATAGCTGTAGGAGAAAATTTACCCATTATATCTGGATATTTTGGGATTTCAGTTATTGCAAGATTGTGAATATCATGTTATCTTTTCATTTAGTGTTAAAATGGCGTAGTGTAGCTGCACTCCGGAGTTCGTAATCAACAACCTGAGAACACTTTTCCTGAGTCCCAGGAAAACGGGGTTTTGAATACGCCCACAGGTGATGCATTACAGTGATACTGATGTGCATGGACTTACCTTTTATGATGTCATGTTTTTATTAAGACACTTCCTTTTTGGGGGTGTCAGAGTAGGGATTCCCCCCCCCCCTTGATCCGCACGTACGCTGGAAATTTTTTTTTCTCACTTTGAAAACTGCAGGCTAGTTAATGGGAAAGATAATTTTTGCAAAAAATATTAAAATAATTCTATTTGCTTGTTTCCAAGCTGGGAAATGAAAAACTCTAGTAGAGATTTTCTGATGTGCTGCTAGTCATTTAGTTGACAGAAAGGCTCGTGGGTTGTGTGGTTATTGGTTTGTACAATTTCGAAGTGGATGGAAGAGAGACGCAGATCGAAAACGATCATTCAATGCAGTTCATCTTTTTTGTTGGAACTGGCTCTCCATAACCAGACCAAAACATCTGAGAATTTGGAAGGGCGCCCTCATCTCAGCATTGTAAGAATTTGCACATAATGGCGTCCTTCATCGGATCACGCGTGACAGAAGTAGAGAACAAACCTGTTGAAAAGCCGGTCGACCGGGAAAAGGTGATTAACCGTAGAATATTTAATGGCTGTTGATTGTTTATTGAAAGTCTTTGCATTTAAAGTGTATGATTTTCGTTTTGATTGACCGTGCATTCCATTTAAAATTGTAATGTGGATGCAGTCGTCATGTCAACGTCTCTTCTTGCACGTCTTGACGGGTGTTGGTCACTTCGCCCCATTTTCACTTGCACTTCGCCCACTGAGTTTACTATCGTTCATTCTTTTCTTTTAGCCATAAGAGAGGCTTATGAAACAAATCAAATGTTGAGGGTTTGTGTAGCCGGCCAAGTCAAAGGTTCCGATTCAAACAACTTGAGGCAAATGTTACTATTGTTAGGCCTGAATTAGCCCCACTACCACACTAGTGTGGCACGGACTCTCACTCCCGCTCCATCCTTAGCCACTCATCCGTAAATGCAATTTACGCAAAATTACGCAAATTGTGTATACGGATGTATGGCTAAGGATGGAGCGGTAGCGAGAGTCCGTGCCACACCAGTGGGGCTAGGCCTGAATAGCATGATTATCACGGTAACAGGGACATGAAAAAATGGACCCCCCAATTTCTGGGGATTGTATACTTGGCGATCCCCCATTTTTTTGACTTTTAATCTTTTAAAACTGGTAAGTCCCCCAAAAAAGAAAGGCAATACTCTCTTCATTAATGCATTGGGCTGACCCTATTTTTTGGAAATTTCAAATTGTAAATTGTGAGAAAATGTGACTTTTTACTGATAAACTAACCATGCAAATTTGAATTCACCATATGTCATGTGTTAAAACACTTGCAGTTTCCCCTCAAAACCCAAAACCCTACCCTTTTTGACAACATTAACACAACATTTATTAAGCATATTACAGTCATCTACCAATGTCAATTCAAAAGTTAAAATGGAACTCTCCCTTTTATTATAGGAGAAGAGTCCCCAAATTTACCATCCCCTAATTTCTGGAATTACCCTAATAGCCTGTTTGAAAAGGCTAGTAGCCCATTTGAACACCGACGGGGCAAAGTGGAAATGGGGCTAAGTGGAAATGGGGCACTGACAGTAAAGTCTCTCCTTCCCGAACGGTAAGGTACTACTCCGTAGACCTTACTGAAGCGATCTTTTTTTATGGTTCCGCACGCAATGGCATTTTGAAAGCCGCCCAGTTAGAACACCAGATAACACATCTGTTTGCACTTGCTTGAGCAGATCTTCCCCTAAAGACAATACTAATCATAGCTAATATGTGGAACTTCCGTCATTAAATTTTGTAGTGCTTAACCTATCGACCCAATAAGTGATATATGTGGTTCCCTGACAAAAGATTTCCCAGACGTCTCTATTCATAATCTTAGCAGGAGTAGTCGGAATTATGGGGACTGGTATCCAAACCAACAAAAACATTCGTTGCGCCTGTTTTTGTCACGTGGCCTACGGCCACAGATGTGAGAAGGTGCTATGGATGTGTGCGGATTGTCGAGGGACGTGAGGTATAAAGGATTGTAGAAAGAACCTCACTTTTTGCCAATAATATAATAGGTTAAGCACTACAAAATTCAATGACGGAAGTGCCATATGTTGAAATGCCGTGCGCAGCTTGTAATTTTGCACAACAGTTGTTGCCCTTTGATTTGCGCACAGCTATAAAAATTTTCTGGAATATAAATCAATGGCAACAGTCATACATGTACATATTAAAGACTGACATCAACTACGCAAGTTTGGCACAAAATTTAAGCATTGGGTCCATCTTCGGTTCTGTTTTCGAAATGTCTGTGTGATTTATGCTGCATGTAAAGCGTAGTAATATACGTACTTACGCGGCACAGTTGCTCGCAAGTCGGCTGTGCCATGTCTGACGCAGTTTGCCAGTTAGTTTTTGAGATTTTTGACGAATATTGAGAGCTAAGCCTTATTAGATTCCCCCGTTGATATTTAATTCGGACTTTACCTCCTCTAAAAAAATCCTCAGAGCCAATCATTAGCGAAAAAAAGAATCTCTAATGAAAATAGGATCCTAGACAAAACAAATAACAATCGGGAAAAAATATGGATTTTGAAAAGGCCCCCGAACAACTGCATGACTGGTACCCATCCCAACAATTGAGACAGCCAGTGACTTGTGAGGGAATTGGAACCAGTCTATATCCCAGCATCCCCAGAAGCCGGTGGACGTTTAACCATTTTGACTCCCTTTAAGAATCGCAAAGTTTGAGGCACAAAAAGTGCGCACATTTAAAGATCGCGCTCAACGCTATCTGCACAGTTTTAAACTATGCACAACCTAATGAAATTTGGCAAGGAAAATTGGTGCCATGGTCATAAGTCACAGCTCGATTTACTTCGCTGTGGCTGATTCTTAAGCCAGACTTCCATACTGTCGTTTGTAGCGCAGATGGTCCGCTAGACGTGAAGACGCAGACACGAACGGAAAATACAGTGCATGACATCATTCCACCCAAAAATTGAAACAAAATGACGTCTGAAACTCCATGATTTTTAATGGAAAATACCCTTTTACATGTAGGTTGATTTGATTGTACCCTCTCATGATGCCAAACCTGTCTTCCAGTCTCATACATTTCACTGATGGTCAGCTATTTAGTTGATCATAAGGGCGTAATATTTAAAGAGAAAATGGGCAAAATTCATGAACTAAACGAGAGCTCAACTTTGCAGAGTGTACATGTATGGGGGCTGGGATGTGGTTGTGTTGTGACAGCTCTGATTGGCATGTTTCCTCATGTCTGTGTCGTAGTTTGCCTCTTGATTGTGTCGCTGTGTTTCTTACGTTGATATGGAAACCAGGCTTTAAACATAAAGTTGTTCAATTGTCTTTCATCAGACATGCCCCCTGCTGCTGAGAGTGTTCTGCAACTCGGGTCGTCACCACAGAGTGGAGGAATTTGACCGTGGGAGAGTACCACCAAATGAGCTGCAGATATACACCTGGTAAGGTAGAGACCCTATCAAACAGGGTGAGGCCAGATGCTGGACCACCTCAGGATCCTGGGCCCCACCATCATGTGTGCAGTCAAGTCATGTCAATTTTAATGTCCCAAATGCAATTTTCAGTGTGGAAGGCTCCTTTACTTTTTCTTCCATCAAGGGGAGCGTCGACGACATTCTTCATACTGAGTAGTTTCCCCAATGACGTGGATATTTCTTTCAGCGTGTTTCTGCGGAGTGACTGATTTTTAAAGGCTATGTTGACATGGACTGAATAGGGGTTAACGTTCACGCGTCCTCAGAGGGCAAGAGCTTTGTGTCACTGGGACAGGCTTGAGTAAACCTCTATTGGTTGTACACATGTAACTAAATTAAAATAACGAAAACAGCCTCTAAGTCACCACGGAGATACCAACAACGCATGACCTTTATTCTCGGTGTTCTGGAAAATTTTGAATTGGCTAGCTTGTCCAGGTCATGCTGCTATCAAGTATGGTGTATCTACATATACTATGCATAATTCATAAGGCAATCCACAATGGTTGCTTTATGTCTCGACATATTATTCACAAGTTTCTTGCATGCCCAGTAACATGTATACCATTAACCCTAACAGTCCTCAGTCCTCCAACAGGTGAAGGATTGAGGACGGTTAGGGTTAATGTAACTGCAATTGTGTGCAGAAACTGAAAGGATTAATTTTTGTTTATCAGTTAGCTTGAATTGTGTCTTTCTTGAAGTGGATTGAGAAAAGTTATCCCCCCTTTGTACCCAAAAGGATGGACGCAACACTAAAAGAGCTGTCCAGCCTGGTCAAGGAGGTCAACCCTGAGGCCCGACGCAGGGGAACCTTCTTCAGCTTTGCGACCGTCTCGCCGGACAACAGACGACCCGGCTACCACCTCACCAACATCGGCATGACCTGCTCGGGGCGGAAGGGCCCCGACGACGCACTCACACTGTCCTCGACATCCTTCCAGATTGGGGACTACGTGGACATTGCCATCTCGCTGCCGACGCGAGGCGGCGGTCCCCCGCCGCTGAGACGAGACAGCTGGGGACGGATGTAAGATTCCACAAGAGCTTGTTTTTAGAGTTGGGATGTTCGCTTTTCATTGGGAGACGGCAACAGGTCATTTGCTCAATTGTCAACTTTAAACCAGCAGAGAAGCTTAAACACGTGTCACCAGAGCCACTTTCAAGTGACAGGTCATTGGTAAAGAAACTTGCACAGTGCAGATCAGTAAGTTCTCTCAACATTGTTCACTTACACACTGGGGATTTTGTCATGTGTTAACTAGCATTCCCCCAAGAGTGTTACCCTCGTCAACTGTTGTGACAAAGTTTACTGAAAATTGTGCCCGTAGTAGATTTCATGTGAACTACAATTTTTCCCTTTCTTATTCCGGTTTCTGACATTATCATGCCATGAGGGCACCGTCTGCTGCCATTTATGGACGAGGCCTCTAAACCTTGTCCGTGGTCGCCAACGACCATTGTTATAGCCTTCTAAGGAAACCGGTGATTTTGTGTGGCCGTTGATTGGCTCTGTGTCGTCCATCGCTTCCAACGCATAAAGATGGGAAACTGTCCGTTACAAGTTCCCTTGTGCTTTCATGCAGAAAAAGAGGCTACCCTCTTTTTGTCAAGGGAGCAACGCATTCTTCCTAAGCACATGTAACTTGAACATAGTGCAAACAGTTTGATGAAGCGACTGGTACCAATTACAGATTTCTTTTTGAATTGATTCGTTTGTAGTTATTAGGAATAGACGTACTTGTAACATCACTGTCATTTTTGTAAAGTTATTTTGTCGTTTGCCTTGCTCTTGGCTGGTGGTGTAGCCATGCAGAGGAGCAAGTTTTTATAAAGTTGAATGTAAGACAGTTGGTCGATTTGCTAGAAATAAAGCAGGTAAGTTTACATGTCGTCAGACGGAAATTTATTTGTACATCTCTTTTTTTCAATGGAAGGTAGTTATTTGTTCATCACAATTTGTGCCCAAGACATGAGCAGGGTCCCAGCAGAGACTCCTGACTTGATGAAATATTTGCACCTGTATGTACTAAGATTACATCGATGCAAAATGTAACAATACCATTGTTTGTAATTCAGTACACAGCTAAAGTTGTAACAGGGTGCAGGATTTGGCAATGTGACATTGTTTCGAACTGAAAAAGGTTACTGTTCGTGCACTGTGCTTGTCTACTTATATAACCTGTGCATAAACAGCAAGAGTACACTTGCCAAAATCTTCATAATGTGTAACACTAAGACCAGGCCAATAAGCCATTTGTGAGTTAAATTTGAATAAAATCTGGTACACTGAGTTCTTTAAATTCACGTGAACTTGACAACTTGAATTCTCCATACTAAAACCACTGTTGCTATACCTCGTGATTTGGGGCAAGCTTTTGCTTAGTTACATAAGAGACGCCTTCCAACAGTACTCTGTTTTCAATGGATAGGAACGGCACAAAGGAACCTGTCCATTTCAGAGATGGTGGTCGCTATGCAAAAGCTTGCCCCGAATCACGAGGTATAGCAACAGTGTCTTTAGTCTGGGAAATTCAAATTGTTACGTTTCTATTCAATCGGATAGCACAGTGTACCAGATTTTATTCAAATTTAACTCGCAAGTGGCTTATTTCATGTGAGTTCTCTCAACAACTACAGTCGAACCTTGTGACTAGGAGCACCTTTACTACACAATTTTGCTTATAACAAGGACATTTTTAGATCCCAAATCGCTTGTTTTTCATTGTTTTAATTCCTGATAATACAAGGTTCCTGTTATAACAAGGTAATTTCCCCAAGTCTGAAGGGCCTCTCATTAACGAGATGCGACTGTAGTTAGTCATTTAATTGTCAATGAATGAATGAAAAGCAAAGATTACTCTGTTGTGAAATAATGCACTCCGGCTGGCCTCGCCACTTTCACATTTCAGATTTTGGCATCATTAACCCTAACCCTCCTCAGTCCTCCAACAGGTGAAGGATTGAGGAGGGTTAGGGATAAAAAAAAACCTGCAGGAAATTGGATGGACAAGTATGGTACATGTAATTAACTCGAAGAAAACATGCCAAGGGTAAGCACCCCACCCCCATCAGTCACAGAACGTGGCTTTTAGAATGTGGGCAAAATGCGGGCAAAAATACAAGCCAATTTCTTGTGTCAATTTTTTTTACACCTCCATTTAAGCTAGACTAAAACCTTTACCTGCACAAATGAAGGGAATGAATATGTGCTTTGGCCGGTCTTAAACATGAATTTGGACGCGACTGATGCCCAAGCTGTAGGCGAGGACATTATCAGCGTTCATTTTCCAGAGCACATATTTATTCCCATTCATAAATCCCTTTTTAGTCCGAGACAAAAGAAGTCAATATATGATGGATTTCCAACGATTTTGTTCTAGAATTTTACTTTCATTTTCTGAACACCCCTGACCATTTTATGGTATATTCCTTTTGTAAGTTGCCCGATAGAATGTCCTTTTATGGACTTGGCGCACGCGTGTCGAACCATGTGAACACACTGTTGACCCATCAGAATCAATTAAACTCTCTCGTATCCAGGTGATTAACGCAGCGGGCATAATCACTTTTCTTAGCAGGCATTATCAAGTGTTAATGCACAGTCAAGTTGCGCGTTGTTGAATAGGGAGACGAGGCTGAGGTATTTATGAATTACATTTAGTAATCATTAAGTCAAATATTCCATTGAACATTTTCAAAAAAAATCCTGTACAGACATATCCCACAACAACTATCCAATCCAAAAAAATCATAAAGTCCTCTGAATGAGATGAGCAACCACTTGCCCTCCAATTTTCTCTTCAATGAATTCCCTGCTGTCATACTTATTATTGTTAAGTTAGTTATACTGTGTAATCAAAAAACATTTCCTAGTACAGTATTTTCCAAAGCCAGAATTTGTTTATAACTCTACGCACAGTGCGATGCCCATTCCGCCTCCGATGCACAGTGCAGCCACGCCTTTCTTCCCGCCAGTCTGTCTGAGCGCGTGCAGGAGTGTCACCAGTATGCGTGCGCCCGAGGCTCCGATGGGGTGGCCCAAGGCAATAGCTCCGCCATTAACGTTCACCTGCGGGTGAAGAAATTAAACGTGGTTCAGATCGGCTTTGAAGGTTTCAATGGTGAAGGTAGCAACTTAAATAAAAGGTGTGCGGTAGCACCGTACGAGGATATCTCTATTGTATGTGTGGGTATCCAATGTTTTGGACAGTAAGCTGTCCATCGTCAGGAGACTACATTGATTGGCTGCAGTCTCCTGGCAATGGACAGAGTGTATTGTCCGAAACATTGAGTACCCTTTGGTTCTTTTCAGAACCACGCATACAAAGAGTTACTTCCAGTCCATATTCGCTCTTGCAGGTTTTGTCCGGGTACTCCAGTTTCTTCCTACCTCTAAAACTGGGCCTTCTTCCTAACTCTGTAATGTGAAGCTGATTAATAAAGGTTATGAGGTATAATTACTGGCACACATATAGCTTGAGTAGCTGGAAGCACCATTAAAACAAAACAACAAAAGAGTTACCCTTGCACGGTGTTACCGCAAACGTTTTACATAAAGTGGTTCAGTTCGCTGAATTTTAAATTTCCCCAAACAAATATTTTTCTCTGTCTGAGCGATTTTTACAAAATTTTAGTGCGGAGTACTCAGTACCATAATTTTTTTACCAGTCCCACCGTCAGAGCGACACTCCGTATGATTTTCTAATGCAGCCATTTTTTTTTCGGAACCAACATGTTCCTGTGGTCACCGTGTGTCTGATGAGATTGTTTCTAGCCAGTGTCTCTCTTCGCTGGTGAGAGGGAGGCTTCAGGAGGAGGCAAGACATGTTTTTTTTGGGGGGGTAGACCTCCCAACCTTTGATGCAAACTAAACCTCACCTTAGCGGGATCCAATCCTAGCTCCTTGACCACAGCCAGAGACTGAGCAGCAAAAGCCTCGTTCAGCTCAAACAGGTCCACGTCTGGTATACTCCAACCGGCCTTCTCCAACTGCAACCGAGACAGCGAGAGTGAAGCAGAGGGGCATTTTGGAAATGAGTGGATTCGGCTTAGACTTCGGTTTTGCTGGTTTTAGTCAGAGCTTGAACATGTGGTTTCAAATGCTGCTCCAAAATGGCTGGAACCAGCGAAACCAAAGTCTAAGCCAAATCCACTCGTTTCAAAAACGCTTTAAGTCTCTGGTCAAAGAGCCCAGAGTGAGTTGAAATTTATTTCTTTTTCACCAACAACACAACCATTGATAAAGATGGCTCGCAGTTGAGGAGCGCATAAAGAAGGTTCTACAGCCAATAACTAAGATCTTACAACAATGAAAATACGGAGAGCTCTTGAAGATGACAAGTGAAATAGCAAAAATACCACGCCAGACATCCCCAATAGGATATCCCCAAGTTGAAATAAATGCTAGGAAACCTGACAAGGTTTAAATCGAGTTCTACACTCGCTAGAGGGGATACAGAAAATTAAGTGGAATTTCGAATCTGACCCTTCTATTCGGCAAAGATTCAATCACAGTCTAACCAGGCGTCTTTGTCCGTATGATTTTTCGATTGATTTGTCAATCACGTTTCTATAGCTCTACATTATGTCCTCCTCGGTAGTGCTCAGTAATATGCTTTCATTCATCATCACTGACATGCAGTGATAAACATTGATTTCAGAGTTGTCATCTGGTCACAACAAGTCACACTACACAGGTAAGTCATAAATGATAAGTCACAGAGGTTAAGCAATAACAAAAGGATGCCTTATTCATTTGAATAGCTGAACACTGGACCCAAGACAGGATTATGACTGGTTTGTGACTTGCTTCTGATGATCTGACACTACGAGTCGAGGGACCACACTCACAGCTTTCTTGATGGCTGGTATGGGCCCTGTTCCCATGACAGCAGGGTCCACCCCTGCCTGAGCCCAGTTGACGATGCTGGCCAGTGGGCTAATGCCTCTCTTCTCGGCCTCCGATTTCTTCATCAGAACCAGAGCAGCAGCACCGTCATTGATACCTGCGAACAGACACCAAAGCAATTCTTTCATCAGTCCAGGGCCGCATCCCAAATCTCTTGTCTAGAGCTAGGTCTAGGTCTTCGCTCCATTGGAAATGCGTGGAGACGCACAGACAATAGACCTAGCCGTAGCTCTGGCGGCCCGTTTCGGACACGGCCTACGTTACAAAAGTAGATCATGGGTTTATCATGTCTTGAACACAGCTGCAAATCAAAAGCAGTGGAATCTGGGAATAATACACAGTGAAACTCAACCTAAATATCCTTGGATCAATCTGTGAATTGTACAAAATCATACCTTATCACTTCTCTCTCATGTAATCAAACTGATTCGGTACAACCTGCAATTAATGTGTCTCCAAGGACCAGTTCGTTTCACGCGGATCCGGATCGCGATCAGTGATCTGTTGTTGGTTCACTGACACCAAAACCTGCCTAATGGACGGTGCGAACCAGCTCTGGGATCACTGATCACGATCCAGATCCCTGTGAAACAAACAGACCCAACTCAACCAAATCTGCTGACCTGATTACAACCGACCTCGCAAATCTATTTTTAGCTTATTTCCCTCACCCTGACAGCCGCACCCTTTGAACTTTGCAAAGGCCCTACTAGGTGATCAGCAGTACCAAAGATCTCCTTTTACCTGAGGCATTCCCAGCTGTCACCGTGCCGGTTCCGTCTTGAATGAAGGCCGCTCTGAGTTTGGCAAAGTTCTCAATCACACAACCTTTCCTTGGAAACTCGTCCTGCTTCACAACCGTAGTCCCTATCAACAGAAAGCAGATAATAAACAAATGAAATGGATAATTTCTCAAGATCTTAAGCTGAATAAAATACTGCTCTTTGGGCAAAGGAAAGGAAGGCATCCATATAGATAATCTCACGAAAGAGAAGAGGAAGTACTCATAATTTTTAATGTCATTATCGTACTTAATGTCATCTCTTTTGGAAGATTTTTTGTAAAATTACAAATCCATGAATTAACCTGTTTTTAGAAATTCAGTAAATTTCCAGAGGAACTATAAAAATGACAATGCCACAAATGTGGTGAATACTTTTAACCTTTAAAACAGATGAGCATCAAAATGCAAGTTCTTTACATCAGTGAGACACTACCTTGAGTTGTGACCCTGACAAGAAATTCTTCTTCCCTTAACGAACTTTAAAAAAATAAAAACTCTTCAAGATGGCCATTGGATTACAAGCTTTAACAATAACAAAGTCTCGAAGTCTAAAAGTTTGCAATGGTCAAAATCCTGCCTTTTCTCTGTGCCACGGTCACGGGTACGATTTCCTCATCAAAGGCCCCCTTCGCCTGAGCTGCTTCGCAGCGGAGTTGCGACTTCAAGGCAAACTCGTCTTGCTCCTCCCGGGAGACTTTCCACTGCTTTGCAACATTCTCAGCTGAGAAGGAAAAAAAGAAAGACAACCTCCAGGGTTTATCTTGAGTTAGAGACTTTCCCCAAACAGGAAACAGGCAAACAGCTATCCTGGATGCGCCATAAAGGACTATGAGACAATCTTCGCATTCAGAGAGTTGTGGGACGAAGGAAATGTAACACCTACCCTTTTCCCAGGGCAGTGCTTTCGAGCCTTCATTTAACAGTGTCTGGGGGCACAAACAGCAAAGCCATACGTGGGCGAGAACGCCATGGCAACCATTCAGAAAGAGAAATGGTACCGGTGACGGGTGCCTTTTGCATGATATTCATAAAGGAAATTTTATACAAGAGGAAGGGTAGGCTCGGGGAGTAGGGGATAGTCTTTATTTTTTAGCTTAAAGAATACTTCACCCAACAGATTTGTCGATGTCACGGTTCGGTAAAGCCATGAGGAGTGGGGCCAGATGAGGGGGGGGGAGGAGAATGGGGGTAGGGGGAAAGAACAGGGGAAGGCACAACCAAGAACGGCTGCAAGCCAACGGAACCTGCGGCTACAGGTACATGACCGTCAGGCCGCGCACCTGTTATTCCCATGTGGTACTTGTTAAAGGCGTCTTTCAGTCCATCAATCAGCAAGGTGTCCGCCAATGAGCAGTCGCCAAACTTGACGCCGTTTCTCATGTGGACTGCATGAGGAGCCTGTGATTGAATTTTGAAAAAGTAAGAGAGATTACTATGGTTTATAGATTTGGGGAGTTGCTCCAAGTAGCTTGCACTGTGGGCAAAAGTGGAAGTCAAATCGTTTCCAATCCGACGGTGTACGGCCATGAAATTGAAGGATATAGCTTCGTAGCAAAGTTCTTGGAATAAATGGCAGTGAAAGCACAAAAATAAGCAGACTCAATTTGGATTGATCCCAGCAAACTGATAATTCTGTGATTTTTTTTCCCCCCAATGTTCTTGCATCTCCCTTCCTACACTCTATCCAACCAACTTAGCATTGCGATTAATTAACGACAGTTTCCGGAACCTCTCTCACACAGGTTCTACATGATCTACAGGTTCTGCATATCAACTTCACCGATACTGTCCCCCTTCCCTACAACAAATCAACTGGAACGGGGACTTCGATATCACTGCAGTGCACCCTGGGCTTAAGCGAGCAGCAGTTAAGATTTTCAGGGATAGATTTTTGAAGCAAATACCTTGCTCATACTCTCTTGGCCTCCTGCTACAACTATTGTGGCATCGCCACACTGTATGGCTTGTGAACCTAGGACCACAGCTCTGCAAAACAGCAATTAAAAAAGTGGGGCCCATGTCAAATGCATGTTGGTATTACTTGGACATACTTGTGTCAATCCTACGGAAGCTTAGAGTGACCATCCAAATTTTCAATTCTTTGATAATTTATCGGGGAAAGGGAGCCTCTCCCTGGTATTTTTATCTGAGAAAGAGTTCTTCCAAGGTGTCGTACCTCGGAGAGACATCTCTCCCCAATATCATGTCTCAGAAAGGTGTCTTCCTGAGATACAGTATTATGGAAAGACATCTTTCTAAGGATGATGGAATTTATATTTCAATAGCTGCAATGTCTGTAGACGGGATGAAAATAAAATTCCCTTCCAAATCAGGGTCTGTCATTGCTCTGTCTCAGTGAGTTGGCCAACTGACATACAGACTGGACAAATTCAATTTACAGGAACTGCATTTTTCTGGTACTGTGGTAAAGGGTACATTTTGTAATTTTATTATGATACTGCAAAAAGTAACAACTACATGTACAATTGCGATGGGAATATGAAAAATCGGCCAAAACTGAATTCCGTTTTTTAAAATATCTGCATACAGAAAAAATAAAATTGGCAGATACTGGTGTGTACATGTATTAAATTTAAATCCCAAAAGATGTATGACCCAAAGAAAATAAACCCAGTATCGGAGCAAAGTACAGTCCTCCACAAAGACAGCACTGCTAAAAATACTCACTGCAAACAAATCTTTGGCATCCTGCAGATATTTTTAACACAACAATAAAGATAGTGGCTGCGACACTATGAAAACGGATCGCTGATGTTGATAATGAATTTAAAGTGGTCTAAATTTAAGCTTGCATCAAAGCTCCATTTTTAGTCTGTTTCAGAGAACAGGGAAAAGAATCCCAGTAGGAGAATAGTAAGAAATGTGATACATGTAGCTTCCTTTACACACACATTGCCACACAGCTCTACAAACCCTTGGGAGATTTTTCAGTGTACTCGGGCGTATACGTGCCTTGAATGCCCAGTTTTAATTACCTGTTCAGCATGCCACGTGAATAACCCAGAAACAAACTACTGATGAAAAATGCCAGTGGGATTCCCCCCCCCCAAAAATGGTGTAAAACATTCATTGCGTTGTAATGTCAAGAAGCGACTGACCGCTTATCCAATCATACCTTGCACTGAATGGAACATAAATGTCCGTACCTTAGACCTGAGCCGCACACCATGTTGACGGTGCAGGCGGCTACCGTGACTGGGATTCCAGCATTGACGCTGGCTTGTCTCGCTGGGTTCTGCCCTTCTGCCGCCGTCAGAACTTGACCCAGGATGACCTCTGACACATCCTCCGGGCTGACCTTTGCCCTCTGAAGGGCCTCTTTGATGGCAATGGTGCCGAGCTGGTTTGCAGCCAGCGAGGCAAGTGCCCCATTGATGGAGCCTTTTCAAACGAAAACAATGAAAAACGAAGGGAATAGGGTTGATAACAGCGGCTACACCAAGACTGATTGTTAGAATGCGTTAAAACTTTAAAAACTTACAAGCTACAGGTACAAACTCAAATTCCCCAGCTCTCCAGGTTTGCTGACATTTCTAGCAAAACGGCCCAGGAACAAGGTTACCACTGAAGCAAATAACGCCGTTTTTTCAATTTTTAAAGATCTTTTTCAAAGCTGTTTGTCACACATACAAGTTGTGTGGCCTTCAATAATTTATCTGAAAGACTAAATGCATTTCATTCAGCACAACTATACGGCAACTAAAAACTTTATCAAGAAAGTTATTGCTGTTTTGCTGGGCACGCGCTGGAAAATTGTTATTGGAAATTTGAAGTTCAAAAAATTATTTTACATTCACATTAATTTGACCTGCAGGAAATTACAAGGCCTCATAGAGTAATCCTGTCATTTGTTTAACTGGCTTTTTTTTGTCCCCAGGTTGGAGCATGTATTTCTTTCCTTTATAATTGAAAAACTGAAATATATGTCCCTAAGTTACCCCTGGGCCATGGACAAAAATTTAAATAGGAACACTTCACTGGTTAATATGCCAATACTGACCATGTCACAAGTCTACTTGGTTAGAAATTATCTCAACTGTACTTTGGAGTTTGACTTCCGCTCAGAGAACAGTCCGAAACGGAATCATTTGAAATCAGGTACCTGCACAAATCTCAGCATGGCACTAGGTGTGTATTTTGAGACCTATAAACGTTGGGCCATTTATTTGTAACTACTGAAGGAATCAGCTGGCATGCCAGTAAATCTAACCAAAACAGCTGCATTGATAAGCCTCACTGATACCGAGCTTGTAGCTGACGAAACAACATGCATGTTTAGGGTGGAGTAAAAAAAATCAACACCAAAACAGTATCTTGCCAGGCCACCTCTCTTCAGTTGTCTTTTTCTGTCTTTCTTTTGTATTGCAACATATTTGGACTCAGTTGTTTCTGACAACACATGAAGTAGAAATTCTAGCTTAAAGCCAAGTTCATGCAATGGGGTTAAATCTCCTTGACTTAAACAAAAGTATCGATCAGTCTTCTCGAAGAAACAGCCCATGTGGTTGAAGCATGAAATCTATCTTCCTTCCTCCATGGTTAAAGAAGGCAGGTCTCACCATTTAAAAAGCCAAACCATGCAAACTTTTTTACTTTATACAAGGAGCAGTATACTTCCATGACTTCCATGTACGAATCCAGTCAGAAAATATTAAAACAATATAACTAGCAGTAGCACCGTGGGAGAAAATGAACAGAACAAGACAATTCACGGAAAAAGATTGCAAGGTATAGTTTTTTAATAATTAGATCTTTAATTAAATTAAGAAAAAAGTACATCCTCGACAATGATCATAATTATCTCTAATTTGATTAATCCATCCACCATGTGCACCGGCTAATTACATTTGTTATTCACCTGTTCACACGATTCCATTGCCTTACAATCGACAATCTAACTTTACATTAGTGAATCATAACTCACCAATTGGAGTACGAGCTGCAGATACAATCACCACTGGGTCTGCCATGACGGCTCACTAATTCCCCTGGCACCTGTACCTTCAAGAGAACCGCACGGCTACCCAAGACTCGACTGACGATGTGCGGTGAACAAGCACACGTGTTGGTATCAACGGAGAATCACAGCAGAATGCATGCAGTACGTGCACTGTATGTACTCCTATCACGCCAGTATTGAGCGCCGAAGAAACATTATTGCACGAAGTATTTTTTGCGGCGCCTGTGTGAACAGCACGTTGAGATTTTGTAGGCGTGGCATCGAGATGTTGAAATAGTACAAGCCCTAATGGCCCGGCACCGGCACAGGAGTAGACTTTGTGCCCTGGGCCAGACTCAAAATGTTGGTTCATGGGAAGAAAAATGCCCTGGAAATAAATTCAGACTAATACATTTAAATGCCAGTGGATTTTTGTAGATACCATTACCATTTTAGCTCAATTGAAACATATTTTCCGGTGTCACTTAATAATTATAAACGGAAATGGCGTCTCATATTGCATAAGGTCCCGCTGACGGAGATATGGGTAAAATATTGTAAATTAAACTAGTCACATGCAAAAAACCTTGTGAAATTTAGAAATGTTCTTAATTTAAAGCATCGATCCACGTGACTTAGTCTTTTGTATGATTTGGAAACTTGTTCGTTTTTCACGGTTTATATTCTCCCGAAGAGTTTCACTATTCATAAATTGCCTCAACAGTTAATTTGCTAATTCCCACTCTCAACCATCAAAACTTCATGCTTTGGGCAAAACATTAAATGTTGAATTTTGGTAAATCAGGTCGGAAGCAAAACACTGAATTTGCTGCTACAGATTAGACTTTTAATTTTTCAGATCAGACTTTTAATTATTCAGATTAGACTTTTAATTATTCAGATCAGACTTTTAATTATTCAGATTAGACTTTTAATTATTCAGATCAGACTTTTAATTATTCAAATTAGACTTTTAATCATTCAGATTAGACTTTTAATTATTCAGAATAGACTTTTAATTATTCAGATTAGACTTTTATTTATTCAGATTAGACTTTTAATCATTCAGATCAGACTTTTAATTATTCAGATTAGACTTTTAATTATTCAGATTAGACTTTTAATTATTCAGAATAGACTTTTAATTATTCAGATTAGACTTTTATTTATTCAGATTAGACTTTTAATCATTCAGAATAAACTTAATTATTCAGAATAGACTTTTAATTTTTCAGATTAGACTTTTAATTATTCAGAATAGACTTTTAATTATTCAGATTAGACTTTTAATATTGAAGAACGTGTAAGTGTTAGCTCTTGCAATAAAAGTTTTCAAAGATATAATTATATATTTTGTTGACTGGTCATTTCTGTCCATTAAAACGGTCTAGGAATTGCTATCAAGTAATATGTTTGTGTGAGAAAATCAAAAAGTATATAAAAATGCATGGGATAAAATGAGGTTAACTTTTAGAGACACGTAAACTCTGCATTAAATTAATTAAAATGTGAGGTTGAAGAGTTATTTAATTTGGGTGTTAAATTTTGATTACTGAATTGGTGTGAAATTTGCGTAAAAGAAATTTTGTAGTCCTTAAATAAAAACCATTCTCAAGGATTTCCAGAAGAGTGAAAATTTGATCAGTATTTAATTAAAATGCAAATTTGGAGTTCTGAATTTGCTTGAAACGTCCATATATGACTTCAATTATTCCTTGGAACACGTTCCTGGTCATCACAAACGTTTTAGAGGGGTCAAAGAAATATCTTGGATTAGACTGCACCAAAATAAATGAGGCACTGGGAGAAGACTTTGTGTCCTTGAAAGGTATGAATAATATGCCTGAATGAATATATATGCCAAGGCCATAGCAACAACAACACCCGGGCAATCACATCACACTATAGCTGTTGACTACTTCTGTTTCGATACAAATATGCAAACAAAGCAAGGCCCTTCCAAAACCAAGTCATGAAGCTCCCGGTAAGCATAAAATACCAAAATTAAAAATAAACTGTTACCACATCCTGTTAAACCTTCTTAGCCCAATTTACAAAAATGAAACAAGAAGAAGAAACCATGTCAGTTTTAATTTTCAACTCAACAACTCACTCAAATCAAAGTTCGAAAATAAACTGACCTGGATCAACAACGATGATTGGATAATGCCTTCATTATCCTACAAATGTCTCACAGAGAACCTACCAGCTCCACCTAGCTCTCCAGGTTTTGCCGCTGCTCTTTGTTTAGAAATCAACAATCTTGGTTTCAATATTATCAGTATCCACTCTTAATTCACAATGAAGTACCAGTCTCACTTCCAACAAATTCATTTTGTATTTTACACAAGAGACCGTGGAGCACCAGATTCGTTTGTAGATGAAACAAAGTACCACTGAGTTGTTCACGAACCCCTGAAGGTTTGTGGTCTTCAAAAAAAACCCAACAGAATATGGAATACAACGTTGAAGTTTATTGATGTCCCTGTTTTGCTACATCCTTCAACATGTAAGAAAAAATGGCCCGTTAAAAAGCATGGGTTTATTATTACAGTCACCCCTACCTACATCAAGGAAAAGTGTAAAGGTCTCAGTAACCCCTACCCCACAAATAACAAAAACAGCTACTGAAACAACTTTGTCCACCTCCAGCAAATGACTAAAACCTCACTGGTTGCCAACCGTAGCATCGCTATTTACAGCATCTTCAGGACAGAGAGGCAAGGTAATATTTTCTGTGCAAATTCAACTGGGGTCAATTTACAGGCAAACACATTTTAAGCACAGAAAACGTGATTATCTGCTTAAGCACAAAATTTACTTAAGCGTGAAAAAAACCTTGCTTGACAAATCAGGTTACCAGCCCAAACTCCTTGTGATGTTTGTTGTTTTGCAATGGTATTCACCTGTCGTTTGGTTAACATGACAATCACATAGATTTTGAGCTGGTAACCTTTGTTTTTTAAGCAAGGTTTTTTTGCCCTTAAGCAAATTTTGTGCTGAAGCAGCTCTATGAAATGGGCCCCTGAACTACCAACAGATTAACACAAAAGTACAACAAAAGCAAAAACCAGCATATGATGAAAATTAACATGGCTCATACACAATCTCCAAAACTTGTCTTCAAGTCATTTTTTCACCATTTTGATAGCTTAAACATTATAACATTAGGTAATTCTGACTTCACCGAATTCTGAGTGGTCAATTTACTAAAAAAGAGGTGCCTATAGCCCTGATGATTGTCGACCACAATCCACTGATCGAATTTTCCAGCCATTCAATTGAAAAAGGGTAAAGAAAGATTCAAAAGAACTAAAGCTCTCATGTGACCTTGTGTATTTTTGTTGAGCAGAACCTTTGGTGAATTCTAATGCTCACATGCACCATGAAATTGGTCCATTTAAATGCTAGAGAAACCCTACAGAAAAAACACATTTTTTTATTTAAGAAATAATGAAAGATGATCTTTTTGAGGGTTACTTTCTCTCCTTTCTCTCTACAAACGTGTAAAAGCCAACAAATTCAGCCTGACCCTCTGAAGGGCAATAGCCATAATTGGGTTGGAGAAAGAAATTTCCACATTTGTTGGACACCTCCCCCCAAAAAAAATTTGGTTCTGGACACACCCTTAGTCTTATTCTTAAGAATTTTCACCATACTTCAGTTTACATCTTCTGACTGAATTTTTCATGCGCACCAAGACAATTTTCGGAACAATGAATGGTTGAACAGGCATTTTTGGTGGTGCAGTTTGGTGGTCACAACCAAGAATTGGTTTGGTTGTTTTAGGAGATTTTCCTTTCCAACGACCCAGAGAAATGCACTGCTGAGAAACGACCAATCCAAGTTTCGGTTATGACAGCCTAAAAGCAATGCTGCCCAACAGTTATGCTCAAAGACCACTGTCCAACATGATGTTGGCTGGCAGGGAGAAGAGCGAAAACATGGTGATGGCGGCCAGCAGAACGATCACCAGGTTGATGTTCAGGAAGACCTTGGTGCAGGGGCTCTGCCGGATGTCTACTGCCTTGTACTTGGCCATACTGAAGGCTTCCCGGCTCCGTTTGGGCCTCGGGGTGACATCGTAGCTTGCGTAGCCACAGGCCCACTCATAGCAGAGGCGCATCTTAGATTTCCTCCTCCAGTGAGTCATCTCATCTGTGACATTCAAATGACATCTCTACATATTGCCAAGAATCCTTGACAAATTGGGAGTTCTCAAATTATCCAACAGCATTTCTTTCTAAATAAATCTCACAACACGAATTTGACTCCTGCATTCTTCAAAAGCTTGACATTTTGCACCATAATTATTGATAAGCATCACTGTAGAAAGTAATTAAGTCTATCATAAGTTACTGCATTTAGTTGTATCCTGGTCACAAGCTATCCACATGAACTGCAACAAAAGTGTTCCTTGTCACTTTGCATCCTGTTGCTTGCCGCTGATGTGATCTTGGGACAGGATTTGTGCAAAGGAACTTGTGAAACAAATTTCCATTATGTTGACAGCAACTTTGGCTGGAGCAAGTTAAATTTCATAGGTTTCAAATGTAATTTAGAGTCATTTTTTTAAAAAAAAGAACGACTGGTTCAGAACTTGTTTCAAGATACTTCTGGCTATGCCAGATATCCTTCATCCATTGTACCGGTACCCAGTGCTATAGTTCAGACCATCGCAAGACCAGTTTAGAGACCAGTCACATGTAAAAGGCGAACAACAACAAAGGAATACTTTTGTCGCAGTTCATTTGAAATACTTTGTGACTTTAATTCATTCAGACTGGAGGTCTTTTATCGGCAAACCTCCCAACATGGGCTATCAAGAATTTGGAATCCTTCTCTCCAAAATTCAGAATTCTTCCCTCCAAAATTCGGAACTTTTCACGAGGAATCAGAATATTCTCCGTATTTATGACCATGAACAGGGAAAAATAAGTGCTGCATTGTACAAGAGTTGAGTCAGTGTCCGTGATGATGTAGAGTACTGCACGTACTCACCGATACCATAAAATTTTGATTTCCACAAGAGTTTACATTATCTGAAATGGTCCGCAATAATTTTTCATCTCCTAAATGCGTTGATTCACTTCGAAATTCAGCGAAAAATTCACCGCATGGTGCTTGCACACTTGGCATGATAATGTCAATTTCACAGCAGTGCTTAATCTGGGATCCAAACATTCTCAGCTGTGGTTCCAACTGAAACAGGGCACTGCGCGATGCATGCAGTGTTAATGCAGCTTGTCGATAGAAAGCGTTTTTGTCCATGAACGATTTTGGTGTCACGTCTATGTATCACATCCATCTTGTGGCTGGTACGCATCAAAAGAAGGCGCTGCCATGGATGTGGTGTATACAATATATACAATGTGCACTGCACTGACTGTTCGGGTAGGGACGCCTTTCCATATGCACATCAACACTTGCACCAAGCGTTCACGTATCCGTCAAATTGCTCCCAGAGTGATTTTGACAGCCGTATATACACAACGCACACGTGTGTTATGGAGTCGATTTTGCATCTGTGTAAGTGAAATGCATGAACGCATCGTATACGCAACGCATCCAAAAAAGGTGCATATGGAAAGCCACCTTAAGTTGGCTAAGTCGTACTATGGTAAATGCACAAGATTGCATGGACAGTTTCCGGTAATACATAGGCGTGTCAAAATTGCAATTTGACGGAAAATCTGCCAAAATTGGGAGGGTTGGGAGATCTGTTTGTTGGTCTTGCGATGGTCTTCAGGGGTCTTGTGAGGTCTTGTGATGGTCTTGTGGGGGGGGTCATGGTCTTCAGGGGTTTTGTCTTACCTTCATACGCATCTTCCTCTACCAGCAACTGGAATGGGTCGGTGTGGGGAGTCTGTAATTTCTTCTTCTTCTCCACTTTACAGCTTTTAGCTGAAGCGGAGCTGTGACGGCGCCAGAACACGGTGCGCACAAGCTGCAGGACAAACAAAAAGGTTAATACCTAACAAACCACAAGACAGGAGTCATTTGGGCGAATGGAACAATCCGCAAATGTTAAAATGAAACCCCGTTAACAAGGGGTCCAACTAATAACAAAGCTCTGCCAACTACGGAATATACTGATGATCACAATTTACAGGCCAGAATTCCTCGCAAAACCATGAAATATACTTGCCTTTAAAAAGCAGAAGTTCCCTTATGGTAAAGCATACACGGCCATGAGATTGGGCCATGTTTTTTTGTTGAGTATGATATCTCTTAGTCACTAGGGTGTGTGCAAAATTATATTATGATTAGAGAATTCAGGACTGTTAGGGTTGAAATTAGGGGTAGATGCATTTGTGAAAGGTTTCCTTGCTGAGACAATCCTCTTTCAAATTCACCATCATAGTCTGCCTGCGACAGATGCACAGACATTCTGTGTTGCACAAGCACGATTGTGATAACAAATTTATCTTCAAGCAAAGTTGATGTGCAGTAATGATGGTATATGGGCCTGTGAGCGCAAACGTGCCACCTAAGTTGAATTAATAGTGAACTTTGCAGTTGTGCACTTCGCTTTTAGTGTAAAAATAGCGCATTGGGTTGAGTTAGAATAGTGCATTATGCGGGGCTTGACATGAACCAAGCAATGCAGTTATGTCACACTGTTTGTTGCCATGGATTGACCAATCAGAATTGAGAATTCAAGTTTGCCTGAAGACAATTTTCCTTATGGCAGTTTAGAGATACTTGTAAACCATTCTATTGCCTGATCGATCATTCCAATAGCTACACCACAACTGACTTTAAAGAATCGTTTGAATTAGCACCTACCCGGCCATCCTCTGGTGCAGCCGTGCAGAGGCTGACGATGATGTCCACGATTATGGTGATGACAAAAATGATCAGAGTGATGTAGAAGGTGTGAACCTTCTGGAAGAACATCGGGCGGTTGTCCTCGGTTCCACACCTGGGCTCCGGGAATGCGATGCTGCACGCTATGTGCACAATGCCCAAGGCTACACCAGTCAACAGGGCAAAGAAAGATCCCTGGAAGAATGAGGTCACAAATCTACTTAGGAAGAACACACCTTTCTTGAGCTGAAGTACGTTGCTATGGGCCTCGAGCTTGACCAAGAGAGGACGTGCTTATCCTAGCAACCGTGACTCCGCTTGCGGTACTCACTATGATCGATTGAGTACTGCGGACCACCTGGCTCTGTTCAACCACAGAGGGGGTACTTCTAGTCGAGGCGGATAGCCCCCAACAAGGTATCCTGTGCCTTGATTTGATGGGAACTCTGAGAAAAAAGTTCATTTCTATAAATTTGTGAGTAGCCATACCAACCATTGCAGACAAAATGTTCTACAAACCTTGAACTTTAACCATGCCAAAACGTCTCCTCAATTCTATCCAGCCTGCGTTAATCGCACTTTAAATTTATTCAGTACAAAAAATGATGCACCTTTTCAACTCAAAACGAGGACGGAAAATGACACAATTTACCTTTTCATTGGCTCTCGGCCAAACGATGGCCAGGAGAAACACAGCGGCAATTGACGGTGCAAAACCAAACTGCACCTTGAGGATGCCAGTAAAGACCTCAGTCAATCCAACGCCAAAGTGGACTGCGGGGACCCAGGCAAAAGAGATTACCAGCATGACAAGAATGGCCGTTCTAGAGAGCAAATGAAGAAGAACTTGAAGGTTATGGGGCTGCTCCTCAGCCTGTAAGAAATCATCATACCGATATGAAAGTGCACGAGATCTTATGTACAGCCACAACGGGACATCATTCACTGCTATGTAAACTTGCAGTTTCCTATTTATGCCAAGAACTCAGACACTTTATGAGAGTGATCTATCCAGTGGTAGTAAAAAGGGAAGGAACCTTTGGAGAGTCTGTGCGGTTAGTGCAGTGTTGATTTCCTTCCTTCGAACCCAGACTTGATACATACAGATTGGATTTTCACAAAGGTGGATTCAGAACTTATTGAATGACTTCATTTTTTTCAGGAGGTGGGGGCAAATAATTTGGAACTTTTTTATGCAACCTTTTCTGTTCTTTCTAAAGGGAAAGGCAACATTTTGGGGCTTTTTACACGCTTTTGGAAAGAAAGGAAATTAAATACAGCAAAAACGACCCCTGCCTTTCTTTATTTATTTTTCCAGTAACAGTTTTCACGGTGCTAACCGGGGGAGCAGCATGGCTCCTATTGGCCACCCCTATCTGCCTATGGATTTTCAGTTCCTAACTAATTCCACGAGTCTCTCCTGGAACATCTGTCCGACGTTTTTCCCTCAACTTTGAAATGAACTTATCTTTGCTGTACAAGTTTTTTAAGGCCAGCAAGCTTCATCCAGTGCCCTTAAGAAATGCTTTGTTTTAATAACACAAGATGAGAATTAGTAAAAGGCATGACTGACATGGACTATCATCCACGTTCTCCTCACCATCTGTGTAATTCCATATCCTACCTGGCTGCGGCCATGGACCATCGGCTCATTAAATATTTCTTCACGCCTCCGACAATATCTATGGTGATGATTGTGGCAGCGCTGTTGAACACGGACGACAAGTCGGACATCGCAGCAGCCAACATCACGACCAACAGGACGCCATGCAGTCCTGATGAGAAAGGGATTTGACTTGGGACTGTGTGTGGTAGCAGGATGCCTCACTTCCAACCAAAGTGGAGGATTTGAAACTTAAAAAACCTTCTTTGTCAACTCTCGTAAGATCTTTCAAAAGCGAGCCCAACTTTGTTGTCAACCAATTGCAGATATAAAAATGAAAAATACTGTTGTTTGCATCCAAAGAAATTTTTTCTGCATCCCCCAAAGCATTTGAATGACTCAGTATGAATTGGCTCTTACGGTGTTTGGTCACTTACCCTGTGGCAGAAGTCCCATGATGAGCATTGGCAGTGCAATGCCAGCACAGCCCCGAGGGTTGCCACACGCTGCCAGGCACTGCTTTGCTGTTGCACAGCCTACAGCATCTAAGGAGGAGGAACCACATGGGTGTATGTACCGTATTTCAGACTGGATATTGGTTTGAATGGTGGGGTGTCAATCAACTGGTTGAAATTGATTAAATTGATTTGAAAAACATATTCCCTACACATGTAGACATATGCTTGAGTAAAACAGTCCATTCCGATGCATGTGAAAAACACAAATACATCAGTCGGTGCTACTGGTTTGTATCTTATAAATATTAGTTTATGCAAATGTATGTTTTCATAAAACAGGAGTAGAACATGTTTTATTCCTGTTATCAAAACACAGGAACCTGTTTTAAAACTATTTTCTTTCACACTGTTTTTAGCCTGTTTAAAGCCTGTTTTATTCCTGTTTTTAGTGGTTCTAAATAGAATTGTCTGAAACATGTTTTTAAAAAACATCCGGGCCAATTTTCCATTTAAGTCATCCCCAATGCCCCGAGTCCCTGGAACAGATTTACACCACTACCTTCAGGTGAAAATCAATCAAGCAACAAGCGATCTACAATCTCTTCAACTGAACCTCTGCAGGCCGGGCAAAGTCCCAAGGCTCCCAGTGGAAAACTCAGCAAACCAAACCCTTCAACTGGATAATGGCGGTTCATCAAGAATGAGAACAGCTGGACATGAATTGGTTTCAGACTGCTCCATACAATCAAAGGACTGTACCTGGGGACTATTGAAAAATGTGAGCTTGTGGCAAGATGGACTGTACAGATGCTGTTAATTCGACTCTTAAGCATTAGTATTTGGCTGTATATCAAAAGTTGCCTACTACACTTTTCCCTTTTCGGATGCAGAAATTTTTGGCCAAAAATGATATCATCTGCAAGTGGTTTAAAGGAAAAAAAAGCTTTTGAATGACTTACTGGCATAAAGGGTGCGGCTGATCATTCCTGGAATCACAAGCAGGAACATGGGCAGGATCTTGAGGTACCCGGCCAAAATGCAGCCTCCCTGGGCATGAGACAGATTCTTGGCTGACATCGTCTTCTGAACAAGCAACTGCAAGACACAACCAGTTATTGAAACGGTTACTCCTTTAGTGCTTATATTCCAAGTCCTTTTAACTGACAATCTTGTAAGTTCTAAAACTGTTTTCTGATTAAAATAATAAAGCTAGAATTACTTGGAGCTGTATCTTACATTTATATGAACCTCAGAAAAAAACAACTCACACACAAGTTTGTGGCAAAAACTCGAAATAGTACCCATTTAATGAATTGTTAATTGCTCAGGAAAACCATGACATCTTTTGGTATGATTATCTTGGGAGTCAATTGTGAAAAAGAGATTATTCCTTTATTTCAAAAGACAAATACTTTCATTCAATATTTAAATTATCTGATATTGATGTAATTGTTTTTAGATAACGCACTGAAACAAAAGATTTGGTACCTACTGCACAAAACTGCTCTATGATTAATTTATGTACATTTGAGGTTAGAGTCATATATTTAGCAGAACAACTTTCAATACTTCTATGAGTATATATCAAACCTTCATACACAGCCCTTCAAGTGGCCAGTCGCTGGAGTAAATTTTGAGATGTAAATCATGAGTGCCACATTTCTCAAATATTGTTTGTATTTATTTTCCCACACTATGTGAGTCATTCTTTTGTTCTCCTTTAGGTCCATTTCAGATTGGTTTTTCCATTTCTCGTTTTGCTGCCGGCTTGTTTGACAGGAAAAAAAATCAAGTGCCATAAACATTGATGATTGTTTTTATCAATAACCAAGCTACATGATATCACTTTGTTCACATGCACTTCCTCCTACATGTATGTTGTTCAAGGATCGGTTAAATTCCATCGCGGCCAGCAACGTGGTGAAGTTTATATTGTTTTCCGGAATGCTTCTACATGCCAACAGATTGTGAAAATGAAACTGTGTGTAGGCAATGCACAATTTCAGTACTTCCTCATCAGTCAGTTCCCCAAGGACATGTAATTCCATTACTGTGTGGCACACAAACAGGTGGATTACTGTGGCAGTGACAACATTCAACTTTGACAAAATACATCTACGAACACATCTTCAGAGTAAGTTCTACTTCTTGCATTTTTCCTGTTTAATTCTTGGGTTCTTTTAAAAGTAGCAAAACAATATTTATCACATTATAAAGGAAACTACTTAGAGGTTTCGGAATCCTCTGAATGTCTTGATACTCTGCCGGTTTTTATGAGACATTTGTGAATAGAAAAACCGTACTGTAGCTGAGTCCATCAAATGTACTTTCCATTCACAAGTCTTGCCCTCGAGACGAGATAAACAGTGGCACATTATAGGAGTGCTTTGTCACAGTTAAATGGATTAGCTAATGGTTGCAATTTGTGCTGGATGAGTTTTAAAGTAGCCTCTCCCAAGGTGCGGGTTAGCAGAACCACATATACTGATCAAACTGTTTCTGAAGATAATCTCAAGCTGATTTTTAAACATTTCAGTGATTTTAAAAAATTTCGGTGTTCTCTGTGAATGTTGCGATGTCTTGACTTTTTAAAAATTGCCAGTGTGCACAAGATAATGTCCATACTAAAAAGATAGATTGCTGTCGTTTTCCGGCAGTACATCAAGGCGTGGAAAGTAAGAGTTATCGGTATAACATTTATTCTGATTCACAGGTCCTTTGTGTGTGGCAAATTTTCAGCATGGCCTCATCAAGTGTCACAGCTCAGTCAGTCCTTGGTAAAATAAGCGAGGGACACCTGGAATGTTCCATTTGCTGTAATCGTTTCATACAGCCAAAATTACTTGACTGTCTCCACACATTTTGCCTGGCATGCCTGCAGACCTACAGAGATAGTCAGGATCCAAACAGCAAAACGTTACCCTGCCCTCTGTGCAGACAGGAAACCATGCTGGGTGAAAACGGCGTAACGGGCCTGCAGAACAATTTCACACTCCGTGCCCTGGTGGAGGAAGTCAGCATGCAGGAAAAGCTGCTGGAGGGTCAGGGGTCAGAGATCAAGTGCCAAGCCTGCGACGAGAAAGACCAGGCCGTCTCAATCTGCATGGACTGTGCGCATTTTCTCTGTCAGGAATGCCAACGAGCGCACCAGCGCCTGGCCGTCATGAAGTCCCACAAGATTTACACGCTGGCCCAGCTCCGGTCGGGGGAGATTATCTACAAGAGCCGGCTGCGGGACGACATTCCGAAATGCGGCGTGCACCCCGAGCAGAATCTCAGCATCTTCTGCAGCACATGTGAGCAGTTGGTCTGCACAACTTGCTCCGTCCTGTCCCATGGAAACCTCAAACACTGCCTCGTGGGACTGGACCAGGCTCTGGACAAGTGCAAACAAGACGTCGCCAAAGCGGTGTCCGAGGCTGAAAAGAACAAGGCAAGGCTGGCCGCCGCCATGGTCAGCATCGACAAGTCCAGGGAGGAGCTGGATGCCATGTTTAACGACACGTTGAGAAAGATCTCAAGCAAGGCCGAGGAAAAGATCGCCAAGATCAGGGAGGAGATTGACCGGGTGAGACAGGAGGAAGAGAAACTGAGGACAGAGGGGACCAGAATTTACAAAGAGAAGCTCAAGACGTGTGACAGTGCCAAGATCGCAAATACCAGAGGAGTGGAGCAGACAGAGCACAAGCTGGAGGAGGCCAACAGAGTGATGGCTCAGGCAAGCCGCTACGAGATTTTAGATCTCAAGCAGAAACTTCTGCAAAACCTCAAGGAAGCGTCCCGGTTGCAAGCGGAGACAGTGCCTGACAAGTTTTCCCACATGGCCTTCAGGGCAGGGAGCAAGTCTCTTGGGACGCTAGTTCTAGAGACTAAGGACAAAGGAGCGTCAACAGCGGAAGGGAGCACAAAATCAAGAAACTTGGGGCAAAAGGAGAACTGGGAATTAGTGACAGAGATAAAGTCATATGGGTCCAAGCAGGTGAAGTTAGGAGGCGTGTTCGATGTGGCAGTGTTCTCAAATGGCGAACTCATTTTTGCAGACAACTGTTACAAGCAACTGATTTCCTACATGCCCATGACCAAGAGCAAGGATAAATCCCTTGCTGTTGCTAAACGGTGGAAAATAAAGGACCTCTTGACTCCACGGTGCGTGGCCGTGAACAGAAATGACCAGATTGTAGTGCTGGATGGGCCCACAGTCAAGACTTTCAACCGGAAAGTCCAGCTCCTCCACCAGTTCACAGTAGTCGGCGGCACTGACAGCACCCCCACGTGCCTCGCCGTGGACGAGGACAGCCTGATCGCAGTGGGCTGCGAGACCAAAAAGGAGGTGTCTCTGTACAACCCGAATGGCACTCACATCAAGACGCTCAAGGCCGATATGATCGAGGAGTATTTGACCACCTGGAAGAAGCGGCTCATCTACAGCAGCTACAAGAAGCAGATGCTTTTCTGCATCGATTTCAGTGGCGTCAAGGTGTTTGCCGTGAGCATAACCAGTGCCAACGAAGCCTGGGGGCCGACTGGGGTGTACGCCGTGGCCAAGGACGGCAGCCTGTACATTGCCATGCATGGACAACCCTCGGGAGAAATCCATCGTCTGCACTCCAACGGCCAATACATAGGAGGTATTATCAAGGACTGTGGCTTTCCACACAACATCACGATGACGCCAACTGGTGATCTGGTCGTAGCTGCCGCAGAGACTGTTAAAATTTATCACCGTTTGTGAGTAAAAAATAACTTCTGGAGATCCAAAAGTTGAAAGGAAGCATACAAAGGCTAAGTAGGACATAACCAGATTTCAAAAACACCAACTTCTATGCTTCACTCAAGATTCTGTGAGCTTCAGCGAGCGTCTTCTGGATTTGAAATAAGCTCACTGTCAATCACAAGTCCGTCATCAACTGCTCAGAGGTCATCTAGTTACAAAATTCTTTGTCCCAAGGCAATCTGCAGCTCAGCCCTCTTGCCATGTCACTGGATTTACACTGGTACATTATCTCTTACAAATTCAGTCGTGACTGGCTTCAAAGTTTTCCAATCCCTGCTGCTCCCTTCCCTCCCCAAGAAAAAATAACTGTTTTAAGTGGGCTGTGCTTTTGGAGATGCGCAGCAGATTCTTACCTGGTCTGCGCACCACATCCACAGTGCATTGCTGCTGTAGCCAAACAGAAAAGCTGCCCAGGGCATGTTGCTTTGGCCGGGATCTCGCAGCACGTAGAAGGCGTTCTCCTCGGGGAAGCCGCAGGTCTGGCCCACCTTGATGAAGCTGTCGTTGGAGACGGACATTTGGCTGAGGTACCTCTCTTTCATCCCCGAGTATCCCCCAACTTCCATGTACGCTGTTACACAGAACAAACACACTGGGTGCAGCCTATGTAGACACACTCAAAAATGTGCAAAAGCTAAGGCAAGTTTGGGTGAAATGTTCACGCTGCAAATTTGCAAAACTTGAACAAATCAAGTTGAGTGAATTTTTCCCAAAACATTTTGTGACTTCAAATTCGCTTTGCTTTTGCATTTGTCTGAAGTATGAATCGGCCTTTAGGCTTTGAGATGTATGAATCGGCCTTTAGGCTTTGAGATGTATGAATCGGCCTTTAGGCTTTGAGATGTATGAATCGGCCTTTAGGCTTTGAGATGTATGAATTGGCCTTTAGGCTTTGAGATGTATGATTCTATTTTCCCCACAACTACTCATTTTTGTATGGACAGTTTACAAAGACACCTGTAAGTCAGAGATTCTTAAAGGTACATCAGTATCAGAAAAATTAACATCAATATTTAGGCATTTCAAAAAGACTCTTTTAGTCAGGAAATCTGACTATCGGTCACTGACATATTTATCATGAGTGTACAGGACAATGAGCCATTGTTGGTTCTTTAGAAGTGTAGAAAGACTATTACCAAAAACAGCAAGGACAGATGAGCCAGCAATGATCACAAATGTCTGAACAATCTGGGTTGAAATAACAGCTCCCAATCCTCCTGTAAAAAACAAAAATTGTAAAATCTATCAATCAATCAATTAATCAATCATTACTTAGGTTATTTGTCAGTAACTCTCTCGTCACTAAGTTGACAGGATATTTATGAATGTCACACAAAAATGGTAAGAATTCCACACAAAGACATCACTACTTTTTGTCCCTGCAGTAACGTATGAGCCATTAGAAAGCGATAACGTCCCAACAAGTCCAATTCAGCAGGGAAAAGTTTGAGGCCTTTGCTTAGAATATGCTTTGGATTTTTCGGACCAGTCTCCAAGGATTTGCGGCCCACAGCCATGTCCAGATATGGAACTCTTTCACAGGGAATAGTTATAATGAGCCATTTGCACGTTAAATCTGAATAAAATCTGGTACACTCAGTTATCTGATTGCACATAGACATAAAGATTTGAATTCCCCAGGCTAAAGACACTGTTGCTATACCTCGTGATTCGGGGCAAACTTTTGCATAGCAACCACCATCTCTGGAATAGACTGGTTCCTTTGTGCCCTTCTTATCTGTGGAGAATAGTGCAGTGTTGTTGCAAGGAGTCTCTTATGTAACTAAGCAAAAGCTGGCCTCAAATCACGAGGTATAGCAACAGTGTTTAGTATAGAGAATCTAAATTGTTATGTTCACGTGAATTTAAAGAACTCAATGTACCAGATTTTATTCAAATTTAACTCGTAAAAGGCTCATTGGAGATTGAAGATGTTCACGGTTTACCTGGCACTGTGTACAAAGCCACCACAAGCACCATAGGAATAATGACAACATAAATGCTCCAGTTGGGGAAGATAGACTGAAGGAATGTAGCGACAGCGTACAAATTCACCTGTTTAGGAAAACGTTTGGAAACGGGAAGCATACCAAATAAGCAATGTACACTACACGGAATCTCTTGGATTCATCGCGACACTGACCTCTAGCTAACTTTGCTTGATGTGTATACAGGTACTGAACTTGTTAATTTCCAACAAAGTCTAAACATTGATAAAAATAAGTTAACTTAATACATCTAAATTGACGGATCTGTCAATGCTATGGGGGGAAAAGTGGAATTCATGGAACAAGAGTGCGTTAAGATTTCAAGCAATAGTTGCAGTCTCTCTTGGACGCTACTAAGTTGTGGCGTGGATGGATGTTGGTTGTTGGGGGTAAGGGGGGGAGGTTAAAAAGGATTTGATGGATGATTTGACCGAGGAATAAAACAGGTTTTGGGCGTGACTCACAGAAATTCTGACTCCGATGTAGATCACAAGATAGATGATAGCCAACAAGATGCGAATCCGTTGACCGCCGAACCGTCGGTGAATGTACTGGGGAAGACTGTACACCTTTTGACACATCAAAATCAGAAAGAAAAAAAAAATGGCTTGTAAGAACCTTACGATTGACCTTTTGGTGACAGGCTTTGATAATTTAAAAAGGCAGATTTTTTTAATGACTATTTTGATGACAAAATTAAAAAAGGATTTGAAATATCAATGTAATTTAAGCAGAACTTCAATATGTAATAGGTTAATCAGTATTGTAAACTTCAACGCCCTTTTTGAAAGGCGGTAGATTTCAAAGCTTACATGTACTTACATTGCTTGTTATATAGACAGGAGCAAAAACCCATCCGAGTACCAACAGAAAAGGTAACGCCTAGAGAAACACATGAATAAAAGTTTGTAAGGTTACCAACAAAGTGTTTATCTGTGCAATGATATGTGAGGAATGTTGGTGACCCCTGCTCCAAGCTTCTTCTGTGTGATTTTGATCGGTTTCAAATGACTGGATAAGCCAGTCCGGACGGTTATCCCTGTGCAGATAAAACATTGGTGGAAAAGTTTGGGCACATTTCAAATCAAAAATAAAGAATTAAACAAAGGCAAATGGTAAAAATGCTCACAAACACAAATTCAGATTTCCGAGCGGTGTGTGAAAAACTTTACAACAAAATGAGAGACAATTACGATCTTACAAGTATTTCGGTGGCCGCTGCTGCTAGTCCCGTGGCTGCCCCGCCCCCAGTTAGGGAGATAATCCTCTCAAAGCTCATGCTGCTTGCAAACAGCGATGCTCCAATCTAACAAAGCAGGGGTATGCCCACACAGGAAAGTCTGGTCAATTACATGCTAGCCCTTCAAAGATTTTAAACTTGAGAAAACTTGTACGCCAAAGTACTGCCGAACTTTCCAAACAGAAATGACCAGCAAGTAACCAGTAAGTAGTATATGGTGGTTGAGTGGTTTTCGAGTACTACGCTCACTGCCAAATACTGAACTGGTTAGGAGGAAACAAAGCTGGAGAACAATAACCCTGGATGATAAATGCACAACGAAGAGAAAGAAACATTCAGATTTCAGGCGCTCCCAGTTTTGTAAGGACTCAGGAAGTCCTCCAGCTGAGTAGTTTCCAAAAACTGAAATCCTCCTTTATTCTGTAGTCTCACCTTTGTGCAAAACCTGTGGTCTCCAGCTTCAGTTCAATATTTGGCAGAGAACTTGGTACTTGAGAAGTAATTCAGTGCCAAGGACAACACTGAACCAGGACTGTATCGGAAAGTCCTGGCTGTGGCTGGCAATAAAGCACACATCTGTGGGAACCAGGTGGAGCCACAAGCAAGTGGCTAGTACAGGTGACCATGCGGCTACACAGCTAAGGCTTTTGGATAAAGCCAAATGTAAGATCTGCCTCCATGAACCACTTTCAGGGTTTATTCAAAAATAATGATTAACCATACCCCAAGCCAGGACATGCTGCGAGCTCCAAGGAAATAGCCCTCCTTACTACCTCGGTCCGTTCCCCATATTGACTGAAAAAAAAAATCGTGCATTAAAAAAATGTAAAATTGAAATTATCAGTGATGAGCAGTAGGTGGATTCTATAGCCAACTGTCCCGGTAAATCTTGTTGGCCTATTTTGAAAAATTAATGGTTCTTTAGGTTCACAAGGGGGAACCGAGTTCACATCGTGAAATTTTCTATATATTTCTTTGGTGTGTGATGCATCAAATGATGTATCTCTAGCAAAATGGACAAAAAACAACAATGCAAAAACTAGACAAAATAAAAAAAAAAATTATTGTCACAGTTTAGCAAGGGCACTTTTTTCGTCAAGTTAATAATGTAACTGGTTTTTAATAAAAATGGAAAAGATGGAATGACTGGATTTAGAAATGTAGAAGTGCTTTTCAAAAGCGGACTCACAAAAGCCGCCATGAGAAGAACAAGGACTATGTAGATAACGATTGCTGTATAGTCCCAGGCGACGAGGACCAACTGCTCCATGGTGTCTGCTGGCAAAGGAACAACCAACCTGGACTGGTAGAAATATGGCATGGAATACCGCAGAGGTTGTGATCAGTGCACAGTTTAGAGACAAATCTAAAGATATCCCATTACATGTACATGTAGTACCATCCAAGGATGGCTCACAAAACCACATTTTTCAAGTTTTGTTGGGGGCGAAGTAAATACTTTTGGGTGGCCAAAGTAATCAGTTGTTTCAATTCCTGGATCTGCACAGGCTGATGCATCAATAACATGCTGCAGAAGGAAAACGGGGACGGCAACTGAATTAATTTTTCACAAATATATTCATAACAGTAAGTTTTTTTACCAAACAAGAGAAACACTGTTTTAAAAATCTACTCACTCATCGTAACATTGGAATTATTCCCTTTCTATTTTTTAAAATTCAATATTAAAAATCTACCATAAAAAGAGTTTTTAGAAATTAAAGTACATTTGGATCCATGAAAAGTAACTGCAAACGGTACATGTACATTTATACTAACAAAATGGACGCTGTCAGTTGTAACAGATTGTATTGTTTCCTGAGCCCTGAGTTTCATTTCATTTATTTATTTTGCAGGATTAAAACACAATAAATTTACACAATTTGCAAATTTAAGAGAAACAAAATATACGTTCAAAAAGTACATACTTAGTTAAGAATCTACACACAAAAAAGAAATTGGAATTACCACACAATTCATAGGCTTTCACACCTCTAGATCTTACAGTGTGAAAGAAAAACAGATATACGTAAGTCAACGTACAGGTGTATACATGCATATTATATTCATTTTAAAATAAACAGGAAAGTCAAGAGATTGCTGAAGTTAAATCAATACTGCATATGTTACATTCACACGCACGTTACAGTCAAGATGAAAGAGAAACAATTATCAAATGAAACTGAACAAAAATGGAGGTGTGTGAATATGAAAACAACGCAGATGGCCCAGTTTTAAAAAAAATCTGTTAAACACGATGCAGATTACATTAGGAAGAGGCTTTTACTTTTTTTTTTAGCTTCCTGCCTTGATGAATATGAACAGGAAGCTTTATTATGAAACTGAATTTACAAGTCCTGGATTTTCCAGGAAAAAGGTTGGCACCCCCCAAAAAAAATTGACTGCAACACAATTTTGCAAGGATAAGTATAGTCATGAGCGCTTCATTCAATTTATGTTGTGCACTTGATCAAGTCACTATGATGTCGAAGGAAAGGAAGCCGCTCAGTGGAAAGTGAAACTCTACAACGAACAAAACTAATCAGGATAAATATGAAAAACAAACAGAATGTTTGACACAAAAACAAAAATATGAGAACTCTGAACAAGAAAACAAAAAACAAAAAAATGCACAGCGCCTGTCAGAGCCAGTAAAAATAAAAGGTACTGGGGAAAAAAATGTGATACTTACCAGAGGAAGAACTGATGTGGAAAGTAACTTGCTGAACAGTGACCTGGATATGAAGGCCTTATTCTGATTATTGTGCGAGAGCCCCCCTGATTGTGCCCAAATACCACGGCCTTGAGTTTCGAGTCTGCGCTATCACTCAAAGTCATCCACGCAACAATAAGGTCGGCGTCACAGTCTGATGGCTTCTGACTCCCATAAAAAGAGGCAATTTGCATGAAGCAGCTCTTCATAATGCAAAGACTGAATTGTCGAAGCAAAGAATGATTCCAAAGCTGACCCCGGGTATATTTTAATGCATTCATTCATCTGTCGTGCTTTGCAGGGTCGTGCATTCTAGATAAAATTCTCCAGAAAAAAATCTCATCTCTTCTTTGCAAATTTTAGCCAAGGAAAAAAAAACAGCTCAAAATATAAAGCCAGACTGAGTTAACCATCAGAACAGAATTTAACATACAAAGCAGGTCATGATGCGTTCACTAGTGCAATGCCTTATTGATGATGGTAGGCATTCACACATGTAGAGCATACTTTTACACTACTGAATGCGGATCAAAATGATGGCATTTTAAGGCTATTTGCATTGTGAAACCAACCACAAAAAAAGTTATATTGTTGATGCTTTCAAACACAGAGAAACCATCGTACTGAGTTTTAAGCCCAGTAATTTGCTCCTTCAAACATGTTATACAAGCAGGTTAATACTGTTTCCACTCTTGCTGTGCAGGTAAAATGCAACGCCCCAAAATGGAACATTTGTCTTTTCGAAATTCCTGTGGACAATTGATTTCCAGATCTTGTCACAAAACAACAAATAATAGCAGGGAAAGTCCATGAAAAGGGCCCCTTTTTTAATCCCACACGGTGCAACCTGTTTTCCTTTATTACTCAATTATCACAAAGACGAGTGGGTATATATTCTTGCAGGTGTTCTCCATCCAGGTGCCTGATCAATGCAATAAAAAAAAGTAAACACTGAAATCCATGAATGCCTCCATGGGTAAAACCTCCGTCGCACATGGGATATTGCATGCAGGCAGTCGTGGACGTGCCCTAAAACAACTGCATAGGTGCGCGACCTTCATGAACAAAAGCAGAACTATTTCTGTTTCAGCAGGGTCACATTTTCACCAGCCTTCTCTTGTGGTAGGTCAATGGTGGACAGAAAGCAGTTATGCAAATGCACAATGGGAAATTTTCTTCTTACAACTCTGACCAAACAAAGAAACTCACCGACACGGTTTTACTTTGGCTTCAGTTTATTTCACTCAACAAACACCTATACTAACTTTTAAAAAATCATAGTCTTATAATTTGAAAACAAACAACAAAAACAAAAAAAATACGAAATGAGCATTTATCAAAATTGTAGATGCAAAGTTTTCAAACGTGCAATAAAAAGTATACCCACAAATGTTGAATGCTTCACTAGGGTACAGCTGATAAAAACAGAAAGAAAAAGAAACCACTATTGCCATTTCTTTGATATGACATACGTGCATCATAACTCTTTTCAGTCATATTCCCTTCTATTCGCACATTCCTGAAATGGATCAGCTGTGTGTCATGCTAATTTGCCGCCCCAGGAGAGGCTGGGTGTAAGCAAGGAGGTTTCAACCATATGCAAGGTTTAATTGAGCTCAGCGATGCAACATTACTGCACGGTGATAGTTCTCATGAAACAGTCACTTTCGTCATCCACCAGTTCCTGCTGGATCACGAGAATTGTGTGATGAACCTGTGAACTCCAACATTTAAGTATTCGGTGAGGGTAACACCTGATTTCATTATACATAGTTTTTAATTACACATGTGTGGTTAATTAATGCTAGGTATGTGATGGAAATTTGTATCTGTACAGTTATGACCGGACCCCATAAATATGTCTTAAGGCAAATTTTGGTCATTCGATTTTACTCCGCACAAAAAAAGAGCAAACAGAGTCCTTTGTTTTGATATATCAGCCCATGCAGCAAGATTCTTTTAAAGGCCTTTCTCTAACAAACTGCTCTGGAGACTTGTGACTCAATTTGTCGGAGTGGGTCCCATTTGAGTCACAAAATCATAATTTATAGACTGTACAAGAGAAGCTGAGGGTGCGGTGTGCTTTACGCCAGTCAGAAGGTCGAGTGTGACATGTGTGCTTATGGGAAGCGGTTGCGGTCGCTGCAGTGGCCCCCCAAGCCGCAGCCACAACTTTTGGATGCGGCGAGGCTGACATGGCGCCTTCTCCAAATTCCTTTTGTAAAACCTGAGCCATGCGAGCAATAAGTATGACCAGGCTCTGCAAAATTGGTCAAGAATTTGTGAATGCATTCCATAACCAATCAACTCTGCCGATAGATGCAAAACTGAATTTGCATACTTGATGGACGGTTTGAGACGATACGCAGCATCGGCAAGGATGACTACTTCACATACAAAACTGTTTAAATACTCAATTATCCAAAAGGCCTCCATTTGCTGATAGCATCTGATTGAAACACAGGCGGAATAAAACAGAAACTCAATTAAATGTAATTGGTGGCAACCTCAAAGCGACCACCACTTCTAAACTTTGTTGGGAACACAATGGATGGTGATTTGCATCACAATGGTAGCAATTTTTCGTCGTACCTGTTTGACCCCCCCTCCCCCAAAAACCAGTACTCTGAGTGCACTACTGACAGAAATCGCACAGTAGGGAATAGTTTTCCATTTTGAAAACCTGGACCAAGTTGACACTGAGGTGAGTCTGCCAACCATTTTTCACCCTAACCACAGAACCAGATCCTGTGGGCATAAATACGTGAATACACAGGTTGAATCAGGTCCGCGTCCTTCAGCAAACTTGAGGACATCTTCACCGCACCTTCTCTCCAGTGCTCGGCCTCCCGCTGTCAGACGCTCAAACCCTTGGACCACACTTTTAAAGACTTCAGTCTTACCCCACTCACTGGACAGAAATGTGCTTGGCACAGAAAATGCCTGCTTAGCGGAAACTGATAACCCAAAGTAAAGTGCCATGCTCTGCATGTGACTGGCGCCCAGCTGATCTCTGCTAGGCACATGAATATGCTAAGTAATATATCTGTTGGGCTCCTCTGTGTGCCTGGGCTGTACCGTTTCAGTGTATACTCGGGTGGGGAAAAGGACTACACCGTACGTCTGTACCACAAGAGTAATAACCATACCTCATACATATTCAATTATTCACGAGTGAGAGCCCACCTCTCACTGGTCCATTCATCACCATGTGAATGTCACTTATTGCTGTTGCGCATAAGAGGTATCCGCGCACAACTGGAATAGGCTAGCGTCTGGAACTGAACAGGGAACAGTTCAGTGGAACTGCTGCCCGGGCAAAGTATGCATCTGTGAGCACTGCCTTAGCTGTGCTTCCCTCAAGCTGGACACCAACAAATGATGGCACACCTACGTACTGCCTTTCCCTTGCTCCTGAAATTTCAGTGGCAACGGAGAATGTCTGAGGTATAGCAAAACAAAAATGGTTTATTTTGGGTGGACGGTCAATTTTAGCTCCGCTCGGCATTGGATGTTGGCTACCTTGGTTTGGGAACTAGTCCTGTCAACTTCCAATACCTGAGGAAGTAAAATCAGCTATCAAACCATGTTGACTTTGTACAATGTCCTTTGGTAATTAACCCTAAACCTCCCGGGTACCTTGACCAGAAACCCTGCCAGACGCGTCAATTTGAATCATTACTCAAAAGTCATTTGCCTCGCAGAGTCCACCAAGATCCGACGGGTCAACTCTGCCAAAGGCAAATAAGCCTTTTGTGAGTTAAGTTTGACCCAGATCTGGTACACTGAGTTCTTTAATTCATGTGAACATTACAACTTGAATTCTCCATACTAAAAGCACTGTTGCTATACCTCGTGATTTGGGGCAAGCTTTTGCTTAGTTACATAAGAGACGCCTTGCACCAATACACTGTTTTCAATGGATAAGAAGGGCACAAAGGAACCAGTCCATTCCAGAGATGGTGGTCGCTATGCAAAAGCTTGCCCCAAATTCACGAGGTATAGCAACAGTGTCTTTAGTCTGGGGAATTTAAATCGTTATGTTTATGTGCAATCAGATAGCTCAGTGAACCAGATTTTATTCAAATTTAACTCGGAAATGGCTTATTGACAGCCCCAAAGGATCAAGCAGTGGCATTGTTCTATCATGGAACTAGTCCCCTGCGCAACAATGCCCAACAGACTTTTTCAACTGCCTTGCTTGGCTGCAACCGGCAGGGTTAGAGTTTAACCCGCTGGCCAGTGAAGGTTGCCTAATAAGCTCTATCCCATTTATGCACTTGACATTACCAAAACAGGAGAACAGCAGTTCAGATAAACATAAAACCGGTGTGATTTTGCCCCTTTCAAAAATCAGCTTGAAGTCACTCACAATGCACAACACAAAAATTTGTGATACATATTTCAAGAGAGCTTTCAACGGTTTAGAATTGTTCCATAGGAAAAGCTGCATTCAATCCAACATGTAGAGTGGTCGGATAAAAAGGGTACACCTAGCTTGCCGACTGGGCGCCTTGTCTTTTCTTTACTCCGTAGTTGTATACGCGAGCCATGTCTGTGAGGAGAGGTTAAGGAACACCGGTGCTATAGTTGCACAAGGCTTTGTACCAACTCCGGGCAGTGTTTGCTTGTTACCTTTCCAAATCTCGGTGTCTAAGGGGGGTTCTCCTTGTCATTGCAGTTACTGATGAATAAATGTTTATCAATTACAAAAGAAGCCACTCAAACGGAGGCTATTATGAAACCTGCCGACTTCTAGGCTCGTAAAAACTGCTAAAAAAGGATCTTCCTTCCAACACATTGGTGGTTATCGCTTCAAAATCAGGAACAGAAGTAATGGCAGGAATTCAATTGAATGGAAATCCTCACATTACCAAGAGACAAGGTGCAGACAAATTACACATTTTATTTATGATGTTTATGGGTACACGCTTGAGAAAAGTCAAAGAGAGAGCACATTTTGAAGCATGGATAGCTTCGTCACTTGGCAAACAGCAGTGGTATGTCATTTTGTTGAGATCTGGTAAAGTATTTCAAGCTTTATTATCAATGTCATATTTCTAACAAACTTGTAGAAACCGCCATAGAGCTGTGGATAAACCTCTATTATTAACATCTTGACAGGATTTCACATCTTTTTCTCCTCTTGAAGTCAATTCCATAGTATAACTGATCACACAAAATTAACCATGCAAAGATAACATTTGCTCAGGAAGAGCAGGTTACCGGCTGAAACGCCAACGCAATGTCCATTCCTTCTGCTCGGTTCCCAACTGATTTTTGCTGAGAGTAACTTTCGGCATGCTAACACCATAAACTCAGGAACAGGTGTTTGGGGCAGATTTTGACGGGGCCTCTGGTTTCAAAGGATACTGACTTCTGTGGTGGTGTACTGATCCCGTAGGAAGTCCAAGTCGGTGTCTACTTGCAGGAGGCTCTCCCTGGCCGCTGACAGGTTGCTGGTTAATAGGGATTCTGCATCTTCTATGGTGTATTCTAACATCACATTGGCCTGTGGGGAGCAGAAAGAAAGCTGGTGTGAGGGTGCAAGTTTGCCGACAACAGAAAATGTGTGCAGGTATCCAGCTTAACTTTTATTACTGTGACAGTCACGGATACCAGTGGGTACCGGCTCTCCACTGACCTTTGCTTTGTACACGGAATGGCTTTATCGCTGAAAAAGTCTGATCTCTCAAAATATTTCAGGATTTCTGACCTCAAATTGCTGGCATTTTTTGGCTGCTTTCTGGCACTTTGCACGAAAACCCAAAGCAAGATTCACATTTCAGACAGAATCTTTCTATCCCTTGCTAGCAAGTCACCACATTTTATTGCAGTCATTGTTGAAATTTCTCTGCCAGAAATTTCCTGGATTTCTCCTTATCTTAACAATTTCACTTGGCAATTTTCTCCCAAATGGAGTCTCAAATGGAAATTTTCATCTTCATTTCATTTCAGTCACTCCAATCCCTCCAGTGACATCAATGAACGTCTAATCTCCATTCAGAAACTAGCTTCAGCCCCAGGCTTCGAAAATTCTATTCCTCTGCCCCAAAAGTAGATTTCTGCCTCTTGGAGGGCTGAGAAGGATTCAGGAAAGACTCTGGTAAGACTACTCACCCCTAGCCACAAGCACACTCTCTCAGATGGAGGTATGGACGCCTTGGCGTACACTTGGTCAGCTAATAGAAACTGTGTGTCCATCTCTTCCCCGGACCCCTGATGTCACAGACGACAAACATTCTCGGTTACACCGGAGTATCGCGATCATTAATTGCTCTTCTTCGTCCACTGCTCATGGACAAATTTTTTGGGTCACTCTTATAAAAAGCCATTTGACGTGTTCGTTTTCTGGAAATCTACTCTTTAGATCCTTTCTCTCGATTTTTGGGGACTTGCGATTAACCCCTTCGCTACGGGGGACTGCTACTACCGCAACATTGTGTGAGGACTAGTGCATACCACGCATACACTCTATTCACCATGCAGCTGCTGGTTCAATGGGGCCTGCTGCTGGACAAACCCCTCCATTCAGGGCATGCCACAGCCCAGCAGTCGCGGCCAAAATAATCTCGCCGTGAAGGGGTTAAAGCATTTTGATGCCTAATACACCACATGAACACATATTCTACATTTCAAGTCATTTTCACACAAGTGCAACTAAGCTTTAAAAGGCTGGTACATATGGATATACACGTACTTCAGAACAGAGAAACGTGTACAAGGAAAATGTCGGTCAAGCCCACCTGTTTACTTCGCATGTGTTGGACTATCTCCAGTGTATTTTTGATGTCTGGGATCTGGGACCTCAACCTAATACCAGCAGCAAAAATGAAATCACGACTGTAATGCAGAGTTTAAGTGGTCCCTGACATTAATTTCACTTCAGAACATGATTTGTGCAATTTTCAAGATGTATTTTTGCATTGGGGAGATGTTAATTGATATAACGGGTTTTGATAAACATTGTATGTTCAGTGCTTGTCCGAGAGCTTGCGAAAAAATTAACATCTCCCCAAAGTAAAAATACATCTTGAAAATAGTTCGCGGTAACCGCTGCTTCACCTAACTCGGACTGGCCAACCGACCCTGGCAAGCCCGGTGGTTGAGTGGTTAAGACGTCTGCACTAGCAAGCAGGAGGTTGTGGGTTCGAGTCCCACCTGAGTAAGCTTGTGAATTTTTTCGCAAGCTCTCGGACAATCACTGAGCATACAGTGTTTATCAATATATACATTGGGTATAGGGGTAAAACCCATTATTTAAATGATTTGTGTAACTTTCTACTCTCTTCAGATGTAACGACACTGTTTGAAGCCACTGTTTAGTTAGTCGTACTGAAAAATAAACAAAGTTTGGAACCATTAATATTTTCCATACTTTTCCCAGCAAATGAAGGCCTGCTCTTGTAATGTTACTAAATGTAGCTTGCCATTCTAGGGGTTTCCTGTTTGAATCGATAACCTTAACCCTAACCCCCAGGATGTATGTAAAATCGTATTGAAAGCAGAGGATTTGGGATTGTTAGGGACTGTTTAGGGATAGCCCTAGTAATCCTAAATTCTCTGATTGCCTATCCCTGCTCATTTATCTGTGACGAAGCGTCGCTTGCTGCAAGCATGAATTCAAATTTGCATTGGCAAAAAGCCAAAGAGGCCTTGTAAAAGTCACGTGTGCTTTCTTTTATTTCTTTCTTTTCTATGCAGAAAATGAATTCTTGTATCCGAGTATGCATTATCATATTTTTGGACAATTTTTTAAAATTTTAAAACCAATTGCAGCATTTGCCTATCATATTTTACCACTGTTAACCCTAACCGCCCGGGGTGTATGTAAAATCTCTGGGTATCATCTACACAGAGCACCTGGGAAAAAAATTGATGACATTCAAAAGGACAAATATATCATTTTCATACTCAGTGTTCAGACTAAAAGGGGAAAGCTTAAATTAACAAGTTTTAAGTGACTCCATCTAGTTTCGCACCTCTTTTTCTTCTGAAGTAGATTAAGCTCCATGAACTTGTACTTGTTGTGTTGCTCATCTAAACGCTGGACCACTGCCGTTGGGTCTGCATTCTCTGGCTTTTGCATGAAGGCATCAACATCCTCCTGCAGGTGACCAAATAAGTGCAATACATTTTTTAAAATAACTTCTGTCCACTTACCCTGAAAACAATTACAAAATGATAAAAAAAAAATTTAAAAAGACTTTACATCTTTTTTCCATGTGAAATAAAGAAATTCATAAATGTGCTAGCCAGTTTAAGTTAAACACTGCCACTGATTAATGAATTGTAGGTAAATTGGAGAAACAAAGACTAGGCCATGTACGCTACATAATAATATCCATCTTAAACATTAGTAAATTATAATAAGAAATGCTGCTATACTTTTAATGAAACGAACCAATAGCACATATTACCAAATCATAGCACATTCCATACTTATAACAGTCCTGACAGTTGAAAATTTTTTACTGACATTTACAAATCCCTGAAATTGAAAGTGTACCTATCACTTTCAACACCAACATGCACACTTGCGAGCAGAGTCACCAGACTATCCTCGCCTTTTCCTTGGTCACGCATTTTCAACCCATAAAAAATAACTGAATATCAAAGACAAAAAGGCAGTGGTCGCTGAAAGACCCCCCTCAGTCTGCTCTAAAATAAGGAGAATGTTCATGTCTACGAACCAGGAATACTGCTTCAGGAATTCCTGAATGGGAAGTGGATTTCATCTTCTTCGCGGACTTGCTGTCCTCCTCACTGGCGAGCGCCATCATACATGCCGTCGCGTTGTCAGTAAACTTGCTAACCAGTCCCCGGCCGGCTCCATACATAAATCATCACAAATTAAACTGGGCGAGGTTTAGGATGGGCGGGACCCCGTCATTTCAGAGGGTGGTCTTGCTAAGCCCAGCTCCGTGGTCGATATTAATTGAGATGTGAGAATTTTCGACCTCAAAATAAGTTCCCGAAATTCGAATGATGAGAATAATTTGCAACAGTTAATATCGTAGAAGGCATTTAAATTAATAGAAGTAAATATTGAATAGAAATTAATTTGAGGGCCGGATCCTCCTTTAGATTTAAGGAAGGCGCTGGAATTATGCCCAGGTTAATAAACATAATAAAACTACAGTTAAAATTGCGTATTTTTTTCTTATCATGAATGACACCCATTCCCAATATTTATCAATATGATGGATGAGCTACCTTTCGAGCAGTTAAGATTCAATGTAGCTGGCTATCTAAAAATCGTGATGTTTATTGTTTTGCGCCCATAGATGTTAAAACGAGGTCATTCAAATGACCTTGCTTTGATGACATCAAACATCAAAGGCGAAGGCCAGATTATAGTCTGGTTACCCTCCCTTCTGTTTCCAACTTCCTAATAAATACTAGGTATGACGATCTGCGTATCTGGAGACCATACCTACAAGGAAAGAGGAGTTTGTGTGCATGAATCACGCAGGCGTTGATTATACGTTGTACGCAACGACAACGAATGAATGTGTACTGATGTTTGCCTCCGAATTGATTTTGTAGGTAGTCACTTAAGTGTGTATGGTGTGGTAACTTTTAATCCTTGAAGGTTAGTTTGCAAGAAATTTGAAACAGAGCAGATGTGATAATGGCGTCGAGTGCAATGCTTAAGGTATGTATTTTTACTGTGATTTGTCATGTTTGTTTGAAGTGATTGTTATAATATATTAATAGGCCTGTAAACATGTCACGTGTAACAAAAATAACATACATGATTTTATACTAAGCCTAACGTTAGGTCCTACATGTATTGGAAACAGGAACCAGACCAGTCATGCCGGTTTACAACGAATGAATCTCAGACTTTATTTTCCTTAGAAAAAAGTCCTCCAGGGTTAGGCCTATGACTTCACCAAAAAGGAAAAGACAATTTTTTATAGAAAGTAAATGTGATCTTATTGAGAAATTGAAGAAAACGAAGAAGGTGAAAAAATAGGAAAAAATCCTGTTCAGGAGTGGGGCTCAATTCTCCATATAGTACTTACACAAAAGTGTGCGTACTGACTGCAGCATCGCAGTGCCATGATTGTGACAGGAAATTAAAACCTTATAGATTACCAATGATAAATGCACACTACTGTAACTAGGCCTATAGAATTCTGAAGTCGGTTTACGGTTAACTATAGCCATTTTGTTTAAATAGTTTGTTGAAAATATTTAAATGCTGACAAAATTTAACAACCTTTTTTTTGTAAAGTTTCTTGTCACAAACACTTTATGTGCACATTCTATGGTAATATTAGTTTCAAGTTAAACGTCAAATTTTAAGAGGAAAGTGCTTTGGGGTTGTTACTTCTCTGTAGGACAAGAACCAGTTACAGTTTGAGGACAAGTGGGAAGGCATGCGTCCAACCGTTCTGAAACTGTTGAGGCAGGAGAATGTCAGCAGACCAGAATGGCAGGATCTCTTCTGGTAAACACTCTCCTTTGTTATAATTGTTATCACTATTTATTCAATTCAACTAAATAAAACACTAAACAATAGCAAATTACAACAATAACAAAAGCCCACAAATTAAGGGAAGAACAAAATTGGCAAAGACACAAAAGTACAAACAATTTTGCATGGAATAGATGAAATGAGGGCATCCAGGCGAGCGCGAAAACAGAAGAGATATGAAAAAAAAGGAACTCTGTGCTTGAAGGGAGCATACAGATGTGAGAAACATAACAGACAAGACAAAACAAAATTTATACATGTACTATGCGGGTCAGGGACAACAAAAGTAAACTAAGTTACTGTTGCTTGGAAGCAAGCCATCCCACACATGACAGAACAAACAAAAAATAACACAGTCACAGAGAGAGGATAAACGATCAGTCGAGTTCCCACCACTGACATCACCGGCGTCACAAGCTGACACAAAGTAGTACTTGTTTGCCTATCACCTACGAAGAGCTTACACTGCCACTAATTTCGTTTTTCCCTGGCTGATGTGTGCTTGTGGAAGTTTTGTCTTCAGCAATTGAAAGCTTTTCTGTTTCCGAAGTTGGAAGTGTTTTTCGTTCAGTGCTAACATTCCACAAGTACGCTGACTAAATTCTTGTCATACATGTACCTTTTATATCATTGTGCTCCTGAGTTGTAACTGTGTACATCCACAAAACGCTTGTGTGTTAATTTATGCAAAGTAAAATATTTAACTGACTCTCCAGTGTGGCGCAAGCAAATCTTTGTGTCAGTTCATGAACCCAGAATTATACAGTGTGCTGTTTTCAAAAAGTGCATCCTGTTTTTCAGATCTAAACATCAGTTATGGCGCTTAATTTGTGTGTTGGTTCATGAAGATGGTGATGTGATGTTGGTTGATAATTTCAGCATACTTCTCAAGATCTTTTTTCCATATAGTTGCTTGTACCACTCCCCATCTGAAATACTGTACAGTGTAGTCATAATTACCGACACTTTGGTATAACAGAGCATTTCCATGGGGGGGGGTTCAGATTTTCTCATTTTTTCCCTGGAGCCTTTGAGTCTGTCATAGAAATATTAAGAGAATCTACACATACTTAAAGTAATTTTTTGGGGTAAAATGGTAATTATGTGTAACGTGGAAGACATTTGCAAGTACATACACCTGTCGCGCCATTGCCAATAAAGCTGCTGATTATCAGTTTTGTGTGATTTCAATGTGAACTTTAGGGACGTCCACACAGTGTGTCTATGGGACGAGAAGGGTGCTTACAAAGTCCACTTGGCCCTATTAGATGACATCCGAGAGTTTGTACAACAAGCTAAATCAGTAAGTACATAGGCTATCCCCTCCACCCTTCCCCCAGAAAAGGGAACTCAACAAGAAAAAAAAGGAGGAGCGAAAGGAGATACTAATTCTGGATTTGCTTGAAAATACCTCAGAATTGATTGCTTCCCATTGTTAATGGTTTATTTCCCATCGTTAATGGAAGACTCCTTTCTAGCCCCAATATTGGTATTTCTGACATTACAAGCAAGGAGCAGGAGCTCATTTGCGCTATGTATTGCTTGCTTTGTGTCTGCAGAGGGTGTTACATGACCAGGAAGACACCACGCTACTGAAAGCCTACATCAGCGAGTGGAGCAAGTTCTTCACCCAGTGTAATTATCTGCCAAAGCCCTTTGGTCCGTTGGAGACGGCCTTAACGCAGATGAATGCCGAGCGTCAACAGAAGAAGACGGTCCAGAATGAGGATACTGTCGTCAGAAAGGTCAGTTTCCTCCACTTTGCTAAAAATGAGGATCTAGCATACCATTTCAACGACTGGGTTCGATGGCTGCTACTGAGAAAGATGGTTTGTTTTATGTCAGAAAAAGGTTTGGAGCTCGGCTCTGATTTGTGGCCTCGTTTGTCACTCTATTTTTTGCCAAGGAAACTTGCTCGTTGATCTGAATTGTGGATACAGTAAAGTAACCACAACAGCAAGGGTGCGAGAGTGGCTGCCACTGCCCAATTATGGTGACAAAAACTTTTTAATAGCAGACAGTTCAAATTTCATCGGTGAAGGTGATGAATTTAAGCATTTGCCTCTAGTTATTGCACTCGCTTGTAGGTTTCAGGTCTCAAATTCAGTGTTTATCGGCTTTCTCAGATTTGACGTTTTTGCCACTGAATGTGTTGCTCAATTTCTCGGATTTGACG
>NW_019091628.1:291669-303665 GCF_001949145.1 Acanthaster planci
AGATTTGACATTTTTGCCACTGAATGTGTTGCTCAATTTCAGCTCATGCTAGACAGCTGGAATGATCACATATTCAGCAACATCAAGCAGCGACTACAAGACAGTGCAATGAAACTAGTGCTGGCGGAAAGGAATGGAGAGGCCTTTGAAAAACAGCTCGTCATCGGTGTGCGGGAATCATACGGTGAGTTTTTATCCCAGAAACAAGTCAGCCTGCGAGCCTTAGGCCTCTCTCCTAGGGCAAGTTCGGGCACAAGCTATTATTCGACCAGTAGTCAGACCCTAGTTGACCTATTTTTTAAAATCTCACTGTTACATTTACAGCGTACATGGTCTTTGAAATCTCATACAGATATTTTCACGTGAATGGTTCCCTTCGTTATGATGAGTGAAATCGGCTATTGATAGCCAGTGGTGCGACAATACCCCTGGGCCTGGTCCCAAATGGTTGACTAGATCATCCAGACCGGCCACTGTTTGGGCGGTGTCAGTGGAACTGTAGTTAACCATAGTCGTCGCTCGAACTTACCCTAAATATTTTGAAAGAGTAAGATTTTAGGAGTGCTGAAAATATGGGTTGAGGACCCACTTAGATCTGTAGATCTTGCCGTTCCTGTTGTGGTAGTCTATCTCAAATAGCTGTCTTTTTCTTTTTCTCTCTGTTCTTCAGTCAATCTGTTTTCTGGGGCTGAAGACCGTTTGCAGATTTACCGGGAGAACTTTGAGCGGGCCTACCTGGAAGCCACGGACACGTTCTACAAGAGAGTCGGGCCCGAGTACCTGCGGGAGAACGGCGTACAAAATTACATGAAATTTGTGAGTCGGCCATTTTAACCCGACCTCGTTGGGTCATAAGCACTCCCTCACTCATACAGGAGAGAGATTGTTAGGCCAACCCTTTAAACTGGACCTCTTTGTGTCAGTGTGAAAACTGCATGTTTAAAATCAGTCAGTGCCGTGCACACGCGTCTTGTGTGGGCCCATGCTTCGCACTGGCTACATTCTCTGACGCAGGTTCCATCTACGTCAGTTTTCTGACCTGCCAAAAATGTCAGAACTCAATTAGGTGTGGACGCCAACGACCGTGCTGTCAAATTGTTCACAAGGATTGAAGAGTCCAAAACCCAGTCTGCACATCCCTCCAAAAGTATTTAGGATGTTTGTAGCCACAGATTGTGGATTTTAAGGTGCTTGAAATGGGAAAATAATCTTTGTGATGTTCCGCTCATTAGGCTGACAATAAACTGAAGGAGGAGGAGACGAGAGCCTTGAGGTACCTAGAGACCTGCCGAGGCAGCAACTCAGTCACCGCTGTAAGTCCTTGCAACTTTAACCTTAAAGCCGTCGGTACATTTTTAACCACTCTGCATCAGAGGATGTGTAAGCGTGATTTGGCTGTCCGAATACACAGGCAAGACTGATAAATTATAAAAACGTCAAGACTGCCTTGACTCTGGATGATGTTTAAAGATGCTACTTTTCCGTTTGTTTAGTGCAAGTCCAAGTCTGAGAAGTGTGTGAGGGCAGACCGTCTGCTGAGCTTGAATTAGCTGTTGTGTATGGCTTGTTAGGGAGGCAAATGCCGCTCGCTCCTTGGGCGCGCCCTGGAGTGTTGAAAAATATAAGGTTGTAGAAAAAAAAGTCGCACAAACACTCTTCAATGACTCTTGCAAATTGATATTTGCGGCCTTTGGCCATGTACCTTGGTTGCTGTAACTTGCCTTTGAGTGAAAGTCAGAATTTTCGGCCAAGGATAAATATATCATTGGCAATGGATTGAGGGACCGTCATGTATCTCTCAAAGTCCTCCAGTCATAGGAGACAGTGGCAAATTCTTCCCTCTTGAACTGTCAAGGGGCGCTCAGCTCTGTAATGCCTGGGCTCCCCTTCTCTGAAATCCTGGAAACTCCTCCCAAAATTTCTTGATCTGCAAGGTTCAGGGAGGATGTGGGGTTGATGTATGGAAACTGTTATCCCTTGTGCATTCTCCGACTAATAAGCACGTTCAGAGTGCATAATTTTGTAGGTACACAGTCACCATGAAGCAACATGTCTTTGTACTTTTCTTTGTAGTTGTCCGAGTGCTGTGTCCAAGCCTTGGTCACGTCCTTCAGGGAGGAAATCCTTCGGGAATGCGCGCCAATGATCAAGAACAATGAGACAGAAAGTGAGTAGAAATACTCACTTCAATAACAAATGGAAAGGCCGCGGAGGACGTGCAGAGTTTCAGGATGAACTTTCATTTGTTTACAACATATCTTGCTCAGCTCGTTCAATACAGGTGTAATTTTTGGGGGGCTCTCAGAGAGTCCAAATCGCGCAAAGAAATGTTTGCATTACACGGATAAACTTCTGTATTTGGTTTGTTAGAGCTTCACCAGATTTTTGCAAGTGTAGAACAGTGCTCAATGCTCACGTTTACCAGACTGTGCCTTTGATACTGTCTTCGTTTTAGGTTCTGTCACAATTCAATGCAGTGCCATTTAACCCTGATGTTTGTGAGGGCAGTGGCATAGAAAGGGCATTTTCTTGGGGGGGGGGTGTCCCAGAGTCAAGTTGCCGACTTGTAACTTGTTCGCCAACCTCATGTCTTGTAAAATTCATAAAGTGATCCGTGTTGCGCTACATGTCGTGCTTCGGGTAAAATGCCAATGGCCAACGCATGTCGTTCATGTACTTACTTATTTATTCATTTGCCGACTGAAGCTCTATTTGCCGACTGGGAATCAATTGGCTCGTCAAACTGTCTTTGTGTTTTCATTTGGAAGTGCTCCACGGAGCTTGGTTTGAGTGCTGCATAGAATTACATGTACCTCACTAAGCCTTTGAAGCATTAATCTTTGACCCTCTCACAAACTCAAATTGTTTACAATAAATGTACATGTAGATGCTAGTCTGAAACGTTCTTGCTGTTTAACACTCACCTTTTTTTTTCATTGTGTGCAGAACTGAATCTGATGTTCAGGTTAATGGACAGGGTACCAGACGGCATCAATCCAATGCTACGGGATCTGGAGCATCATATCATGGAAGCTGGCCTGGCCGACATGGTGGCAGCTGCTGATATCATTGTAACAGTAAGGGACCAGAGTACCACCCTGGGATTCTGCCAAACATTTCATATACACAGATTACATGTCAAGTTCTGACCTTGTCCAGTTGTCACCTAGCGTAGAGTGAAGAGTTAATGTCGAACAAGAAATCATTTCAAGCAAATGCGGTGAAGCGTTGTCCTCTCCAATGCACTTTGTCCATCCTAGCAAAACAGTCAATTGTGTGCCTGTTTCCACTTAAATTTCAGGTTATACAGCCATCTTTGCCAAGGGTAATCCATTACAGCACTTCTGTACAGAGAATAACTGCAGCATTGCTAGTCTGACTGCCCCAAGTGAAATTTCTTGTCCATTTTATTTCACACGGATACCTGTACGCTTTAATCCTCAGGATTCTGAGAAGTACATTGAGCGGCTTCTAGAGTTATTCAACAAATTCAGTGCCCTCGTCAAAAATGCATTCAATGATGATCCTCGTTTCCTTACGTCAAGAGACAAGGTAAATGGAGAAATGAAACATATACGTGCTTCTAGTCTCATGGGAGTTAATTTCTTGTACAGTGCATTTTTGGCCGCACTCCTGCAATTATTTGTTATTCTTTGTGTCTTGAGGAGAGACTACTTATATGCAAAAGGCAGTTTGGAAATGCACTACCTGCTGTTTGATTATAGACCTTATGCATATGACGTCAAGTTGATTATAGACCTTATGCATATGACATCAGGTTGATTATAGACCTTATGCATATGACGTCAGGTTGATTATAGACCTTATGCATATGACGTCAGCTTAGAGGGTATTTCTGTCTTCCTGTGGAGTATGCTCGAGTAAACTTTTTTGTACATTCTTTGTAATGACATTAAAATAACAAATAACCTCTGAGACATCAGCGGTGCCTAATCTCTATATTGATAGTTGTTAAGATTGCCAAACTTGGAGAAAATTTCCAACTTTGCAAAAGTTGCAGTTCAGTCCGGCAGTCACAAGTTAATCACAAATCGGTTACAAGTTAATCACAAATCGGTCACAAGTTAGTCACAAAGAGGTCACAAGTTAATCACAAATTGGTCACAAGTTAATCACAAATCGGTCACAAGTTAATCACAAAGAAGTCACAAGTTAATCACAAATTGGTCACAAGTTAATCACAAATCAGTCACAAGTTAATCACAAATTGATCACAAGTCAATCACAAATTGATCACAAGTCAATCACAAATTGGTCACAAATTGGTCACAAGTTAATCACAAATCAGTCACAAGTTAATCACATATTGGTCACAAGTTAACCACAAAATGGTCTCAAGTTAATCACAGGTCAGTGCAGAAGGAATGAGTGCTTCCCATTTAAATAGTCTTTGACTGTCCCTGTGATTGACCAGTGGCTAACTGGCACTGACTTGATCGTCTAAAATCGCCCTTGTCAAAAATTGTCCATTTTTATCTCACTCGTTTCCTGTCAAAGGCTTACAAGCATGTTGTCAATGACACCACAGTCTTCAAATTGGACTTACCAGCTAAGAATAAAAGGTGAGTGGAAAGAGTTGCTCCTTGCCCAAATGATGTTTTCTTATCCATTTCGTTTTGTTAAACTTACTGGGTATTTTTTTCTTGCAATTTGAAACTTGACTGCCCATTCTATGATTATTTTTATATTGCAAGGTTTTAAAGATTAAAATTAATTTTGCGTGTGTGTAGCTTTTTTACTAGAAACTTCATTTGCTTCCCTCTCCTTTTGAGCAGCATAAGTAGTAAGACACAACCAGAGTCCAAATGTCCCGAACTTCTTGCCAACTACTGCGATCTCCTGCTGCGGAAGACACCACTGAGTAAGAAACTCACGTCGGAGGAGATTGAGAGCAAACTCAGGAACGTGGTAAGGAAGTAGCTCGCCTGTTGTTTCTCTTTTCTCGTTGTCTGAAACTCTGAACACCCCGATGAACACCCTTTGATATTTTTCAGACTTGGGAAAAGTTTTTGCTGCATATTCCATTTTTAAACTCGTGGCCAGAGTTCAGTGGACGGTATATGATTTTTTGTTTTTTTAGATGGGGCTTGGGGCTGTGTGTTGTGTCCATAGGCAAGGCTGTTTACTCCAGAGATGGAATCGAGTCCACAGGTCATTCACAAGTCAGGTTACGAATACTAAGATGAACAGTGACAAACGAATACTCCGTTTGTGTTTAAGAGCTTCTTACTTGCATCAAAACTTTTGTAATGGAGCTGTGAGGACTTGTATGGGATGGACTTGTACCTACGTTGGTCAACTGTGTCCAGTTGGACTGGTTGGGGCCATTCATTTGTGAAACATTTCGGCGACTCCTGCCTCTTTCTTTGCTAGGTCTCATGGCTAGGTTTCATTCACCCTTCCTTCCTGGTCCTGTTTTCTCTGCAATTTTAAATTGCAAGACAAATTAAGCCCCATATGTGAAAGTAGCAGTAGATGGACTACTCACTCCTCACTCCAGATGGATTCGGAAGAATCCTGGAGGGGTTAGGAATGAAGCTCAACCGTCTCGTTCTTGTCACTGACAGCTTCTGGTACTGAAGTACGTGCAGAACAAAGACGTGTTCATGCGTTACCACAAGGCCCACCTGACGAGGAGGCTAATCCTGGACACATCGGCGGACAGCGAGAAGGAAGAAAACATGGTGGAATGGCTCAGGGTAAGTTGCTACCTAAGCATCTCTCATCCAGTTAGAAATGATCCATGTCGGTACTTGTGCACTGTTCAAGTTTTCTGTTCTTAATGGCGACACTGCGGCGCCCTCGCGGATAATCCAACTGTGAAGATGTTGAGTTGGATTGTCAAATTTGCATGAAAAGTATGAGAGGCAATGGTGCACATTTAGTTTGCCTCACTTGACATTGACATTTAGGGTGGTGGTGAAGTTTCCTGAGCTTCCGTCTCTGCTCAGCCATCTCGTGACAGGTGGCCTCAGTGGCCGTGCTCTGAGAATGTTGCCATGATCTGAATAGACCTCTACAACAATGGCTATGTCTGTTGTCAGTGTACTGTGTACCCACAACTGAGCACTAGCCCTAAAACCGGGACACAACCTATGACAGAAGCCACCGGTCACCTTGACAGTGTCAGTATTGAAATCTTTGAATGCAGGAGGTTGGCATGCCGGCCGACTACGTCAACAAGCTGGCGAGAATGTTCCAAGACATCAAAGTCAGCGAAGACCTCAACCAGTCTTTTAAGGAACTTCACCGGAACAATTACGACAGCGTAGCTGGTACGTCGTCAAATGGCCTCCACCATTTTCAGATGGCTCAACAGTGCATACTTTAGTTTCATAAATAAAAAACTTCAGCATAGTTTTTAGAACACGGAGTGAAAAATTTCGCTTGTGTTGTATGGAAAATTGCTTCTCAAAATTTTACAGGTTACTGTATAGATACACGTTTTGCCCAAAAAACACAAGTTTTCTAAAACACGAACACTTACCTTGCCATTTCATATTGAGTGTTTTTGCTATTTTTTGACATATATTTATACTTGGACTAAGTTACTTTGTCAACTATTTTTTCCAGACAACATTAACATCAAGATTCTGAATGCTGGGGCTTGGTCGAGGAGCTGTGAGCGAGTTCCCGTCTCCCTCCCTGTGGAACTGGAGGACTTCATCCCGGAAGTGGAGGAGTTCTACCGGAACAAGCACAGCGGCCGGAAACTGCAGTGGCACCATCTCATGTCAAATGGCATTGTAAGGTTCACGGCCCCCCGTCGCAAAATGACACGACCCCTGAGCTCAGGTCCGATTGACATGTCACTGACAGTTGAACCTCAGTGCTGAAAATGAGGTATTGACGAATCCGATGGTGACGGTTATGCTGTACCTAAGTCGTTTGCGGTGGCCCCCAATAATGGCGGAGAGCTTTGTGATGACTATTGTGTGGAGCCATTGTTCTGCGACAGTTGCTCCCTAAAAACACATCCTGTCCACCCTTAAAACAGGGCAAAAATGACCGGGAACAGTTATGCAGAACCGAAGAAGCACACAAGTGACCGCTGGAGAAATGATTATTGTGGAGTTTCTGTCCTCAAGAGCTAAGCATAGCGGACTCTTGGTGTGTAACCAGTACATTCTTCCATTGCAGATCACATTTAGGAATGAAATCGGCGTGTTTGACCTGGAGGTCACCACCTTCCAGATGGCGGTGCTCTTCGCCTGGAACCAGCGACCCAAAGACAAGATCACGTTGGAGAACTTAAGACTGGCAACGGAACTTCCAGACAGTGAACTGAGGAAGACGCTATGGGTAAAGCAGAATGGCTTGGTTCCAAAATGCACTGTGTTTCACTCACTGTTACTGAGTCCTCTTATCGGCTGGGTCTGTAAGTTGGCCAAAAAAATGCCGGTTTAATGAAAGCACGTTTCCTTTTTACTGACAGTCTCTTGTAGCTTTTGCCAAAATGAAGCGGCAGGTCGTGCTGTGCCATCCCGAGGCCAAGTCACCCAAAGACTTCACCGATGCGACGGTGTTTTGGTTCAACCAGCAGTTTGCCGTCATGTGAGTTTTGCGAATTGGAAGCCCACCCCCATCAAAAACGTGATTCCCGACGTGAACTTTGAGATCCAAAGACCGCCTTCCACCTTTTAGATTTGTCTTACCCTCCCCGTTTGAGTTCCTGATTGTCTGTCGTTTCCCATTGGTGCAGTAAGAACGGAAAGCCCCAGAAGCGAGGCAAGATCAATCTGATTGGACGGTTACAGCTGAACACGGAGAGGAGTGCGGAAGAGGAGAAAGAGGGTATCGTACAGCTGAGAATACTCAGAACGCAGGTGGGTGTGTGCTGCGCGGTCGTGAATTTCCCGTCCGAGTTTACCTCCAAATCTAAAAAAAATTTTTTTGAGCATTTTGTTGATTTTCAATTTGTTGATCCTTTGGATGGTAATTTTGTTGTGTGTGTTGGAAGGGCATTTTCTAGGTAGTACATTACACTGCATATTTGCACTTTAGTTTGTTAGTGACAATAACCTGGCATTTTTAAGGTGTTCAGTGTCTGGCAAAACCTCCTCAGAGGTGCTCAGAACTCACCGCTACCATTTTAGGTACAAATGGCTAAACACACCAACCATCTCTGTCCTCACCGTACTCACTCCCGCATTTGAGAGTGGTATGTGGGGTGAACTTGCTAGCATGAAAGGCGGAGTTGCGGTGACCCCTGTAACGACACCCCGCAACCGCGGTCCACCGTCCCTATTTTTCTTGGAGAGTTGTTCTGATCAGGGGGATATCCGTGAGAGTGATTTTGAAACGGAAACTGAGTGTTGGAACGTGGGCATTGTTTCTTGCAGGAGGCCATCGTGAAGATCATGAAGATGAGAAAGAAGATCACCAACGCCCAGCTTCAGACGGAGCTGGTGGAGATCCTGAAGAACATGTTCCTCCCCCAGAAGAAGATGATCAAGGAGCAGATCGAATGGCTGATCGAGCACAAATACATGAGGCGGGAAGAGAACAATATCAACACCTTCATCTATCTGGCTTAGTGACGCCTTCGGCAATTGGACGACTGCACTGTGGCAACTGAAAGGAGAGCCAATCAGGATGTGTGTGACTGGTGTCTAACAGTGACTCTGATCGTTGGCCGACCTGTACTCTCCGACCAGTGATGTCGGCCACTCACGAGCTGGCTTTCACAGCACTTTGGCACTGTCAGTAATATGGTGCTTCTGATTGGCTACTGACATGGCTTCTGGTTTGCAATAACCAATCAGATGTTTTGTTGATAACTGTTTATGAACACTTTCAACAAGGTGCTGTGTTTCTGAATTCACGGACAGGTGCCAGGCAGACGTACTTTGAGCTATATTGTGTTTTAAAGTGTTTTACACTGTCAGGGGTAGTAATTTCGTGCAGTAATTGTTAAAGAAAAAAAAATTGGGATTTTATTCAAGTAGGTTGACGTAAAACAGTTAAAAACTACACAAAGAAGTTTTTTGGGTAAAAAATCCCTTTGTGCCCCTTTGAAACAAACCATTTACTTTTAAAGTGCTGTAGATTTTGTTGGAGCTTGGCCGACCAGTTTTGACGCTGAATTTGAAGAACTCCAACTGGTGAAATTCTTGTATAGAGGTTTTTGGCCTTCGCATTGTTCTGTTGATGGCAAGGCGTCACCGACGAGTGCACGCACGTACGTGGGCCTTTTTTCCGAAAGCGCGAAACTGCACAACGTTTCAAGTGTAGGATCTGACAAAACTGAAGCCTACGAACTGTTGTAAGAGTATTTGTAACCCCATGTCACCGCATAGGTAATACTTTATAAAAACAAAAACCAAGTGTGCCCAATCAACGTGTAGTTGGTGGATGTACATGTAGATTGCAATTCAGACACTGTTGCCATGGTAATGGCCAATCAGCACAGAGAATTTCAAAATTAAGCTTGATGCTTGAATGAGACAGACCAGGCTATTCATAATGTGCAAGTATGCACTACGTAATGTAATCACATCAACTACAAGTTTTATTCTAACATATTCACACTTCACTAAAAAAAGGGCATACGTGTATATATTTGTGCTAATCTTATGGATAAAGTGCACACAGATGAACGGTCTGCGTCCATTCATCATAAAACATCAAAGCGAAAAAAGAAGTTCCTTTTGTTGCATTCACATTAAGTTTCTGTACATTCCACAGTGCCACTGTGATAAAATGCTTGCTGCCACATCTGTATGCTTGGAACAGGGCTTGTTTGTCCCGTGTTCCAAAAGGAATGTTTAGACCGTCAAGAGGTTCTGTTCCCCAAGTTTACCCTCTTCTCTCTACAAAACATGGGGAATATGCTTTTTTTCTCTCTTTCCCCATGGGCAACCTTACGTGATTAAGATTGCAATTTTGAGACTTTTTCTGGCCAATTTGTGGTACAGTCTTGCACAAAAATCAGCGGGAATAGGCTTTGAACTGCGAGGTCTGGAACTTGAAAGTAATCTATGTATATGTCTGTCTTCCAGCACGGTTAATCTTCCCCCCATGAAAGTTTCAAAGTTTACCATAAGCTGTGACTCTCTGTATGCCCTCTGTACTTAACCCACAGAGACGAACGTTACTTAGGCCGCAACCGAATCTCTTGTCTAGAGCTAGGTCTAGGTCTTCGCTCCATTGGAAATGCGTGGAGACGCGCAGACAATAGACCTAGCCGTAGCTCTGGAAGCCCGTTTCGGACACGGCCTGAGCTTATTAAAAGTCGGAGAATGAAACTGGTTTTTGTATAATGTTTTGACTGAAGCAACTGTGACCACAATGGCGTGTTGAATTTGTACAGAAATTATTAAAACAATTACCAAGTACAAGAAATCTGTTCAGGAATTCTGCTGTGCTGCTACCCATGCTCTTGCTGGGAAATCCTCTTTGTACGAGAATTGTATGCAATACGGCAAAGTAAGACAAACAGCTCATGGCCAGAGACTAAAGGTGCAAAGACCATTCTTGAATGGCCGACAGATGTCATCCAAAAGCCTATCTCTCGTCCTCAACATCCTAATCAATTTCTGGGTTGGTTAGAGTTGAGCACAGGTCAAGTACAAAATTAATTAGCTGATCTGAGGAAAGAAGCTGCAAGCCTGATATCACGGAGAATTGGCAAATCGTGCACAAATTGACTTGAGTCAGCGCATGCTTTTGCACAAGATAAACTCTCCCATCTGTAAATGGGCATTAATTGTTGAATTTAAACAGTGGGGTTTGGGTTTGATAATAAGTGCTGTCCATCCAAGTTGATGATAAACTATGACCCTCTGTAGGACAAGCATGCGTTTATAAACAAATATACTTTACAATTGGGAAGTCTCAAACAGCTACGGTTAAGGATGCCGAGTGTCCAGTCTGTAGACCATAACAGAGAAAGGTGTTAAGTGAGGTTCAAGACAGGTTTGGAGCGTTTCTAGCTGTACAATGTTTCTTGACATTTCCACTGACAACAATTCAATGCAATGTAGTGATTGGATCATTTGGCTGGTGCTGCAGGGGGTAATTCAACGCTCTGAACCCTCGAGAGCATCACAGATGCTTGCTGGTTGAGCTCATCGATGCGTTCCTGCCACGTAAGACAAAATATAGATTTTAAAAAAAGTTACTCAAGGTAACACATGTCAACCTGCAATGGATGGCCTACTTTTTAGAGAAATTTTCTGTGTTTTAGTTAGCGGCAGTTTTCCCCTCAGGGTGAGCTAAGCCATAGAATGGCACACCTGCCAACATTGTAAAGTCAGAATTCAGGACATCAACTTTAAGAACCCATAGTAAATCAAGCAGCCGTGTGAAAGAAGCTTTTTAAATGTGCACATGCGTGCATATAATGTGTAAAAACAACCATTTGACGAGCAAATGGTGCCCTTTTTTTTCTTCTGTAAATAGCGCCCTCTCTTGCTGGGACTTTTAAAAAAATAAAAAAAAAACCTTAAAATTAGGGACCGTTTAGATTTAATCGGAATGGTAAGTAGGTACGTAATGAATCTGAAGTAGGAAAAAACAGACACTTTTAGGTGCTAAGATAGAGTCAGCTGGAAACTCTACATTCGCCTGGTTAACTGGTTTTTGGCTATTTGTTTTTCAGTTTAGCCTGACAGGTCCACGAAGCAAGGCCCTGATGGAATCGTCTTGTGAGACTTACATCAATGATGGCCTTGTGCTCTGCTACCTTGGTGCAGGCAAGCAGGAGGAACTGCTCATAGTCCTTGTATTCTTGCTGCATCTCCACCACTTGCTCCTGACACCTGCGGGCAAGAGTGATACCAAAGCAATCCATGACCGTCCCATTTGGCATCCAGTGGTCAACCGGTGCTGTCTTTGACCACGAAGAGCTAATTCTCAGAGCAGTGAGAATTCTCGTACCTGGTGATGAGCTCACTGAACCCGGCCTGTGCTCTACTCTCACCACACTGAATTATTTCATGCGCAGAATGGTGAGTAGCATACCTTGTAATGAG
>NW_019091628.1:308291-332397 GCF_001949145.1 Acanthaster planci
GCTACCATGTACGTGCAAAATACATTATTTTGGTCACAGGCTTACCAGCATCCGAGATAAAAACCCTTGTCCAATATGAAGTAGTAAAGGGCCTACAGGCTGGACTCCACATTCTTTGATCCCGCAAATTCCTACAAAAACCTCCTGATGGATTTTGAAGGATCTGGGAAGAGACACGGTTAGGCTGCATCTCCTGAGTCATCTTACCGGTTCCTGCTGCAGCAGCTGAAGCTCGGCAGACAAGCGCTGCTCCTCCCCTGCTAACTGCTCCAAGTTGCCCGTCTGCCCCAGGCTACGCTGCTCTGTTTGCCCGGCAAAGAGGTGGACGAATGGAAAAGCACACATTCACATTCACATATTAAAAGGGTAAGATAGGAGAAAAATTTGAGAAAGATCCATGACATGATCATCTGAAGTTTCGTGGTCCCCACAGCGACATGGGGTCTATGGTATAAATTTGTGTTCGCCTCAAGGCACCCCTAAAAACATACCCAATGCTTGTGCTCTAAATCAACTTTCATTTGTGGAGAGACCACAGTGGTAAGCTTCAGACAGTCCAAATTTTAAAACCGGATTGTTTGCAAAATCCTGAGAGCGGGAAAATCCTGTTGAAAAAAATCCTGAAATCAGGGAAAATCCCAACAAAATCTCATCCCTGAAATTAGGTCAAAGTTTCATCAACAAAAGATTACCTAATGTAAGTCTTTAAAAAAAACCAAAACTGTATTATTTCAAAATTTATGCAAAAGCATTCTATATGAATTTACTCATAAATTGGCAACTTTCAACATTTTTATTGAATGCAAAAAGTTTATTAGAATAAATAATAATTAAGACTAAACAAAAGAAATTTACTGATGCTCTGTTCCAGGGCTCTCTCTCTTTCTTCAAACGTGTCTGCCCCATCCAAGAACTCCTTGTAAGCTCCCTCAACATAGTTGAACAAAACCTGCAGAAGAGAAACAGAATTCGCAACACGTACTTGGGAATGCCTGTTTCATCTCCAAAATTATCTTAAATATTGCTCGGACGCTCTAATTAAAATAGCGGCAAAGTTGATGCCTCACCGAGAGCTGTAAAATATGTGAAAGTTTCAAGATGGCACAGGGGATGATAGCTCTTTGTAAGAAGGTGATGATGGAAGCGATGGGTGGGAGAAATGTACGATGCTTCAATCAGTTGAAGCTGATCATTTTCAGAAGACCATAGTTTGCCGGGGATGAGTATTTGTTGATTTTTACATTATGACAGTCATTGCAAGACCTGGAATTCGTCATCTCACCTCTGAATCGGTGACTGAATCAAACTCGTCTCCCTGATCGTCTGCGAGCTGAGCCGAGAAGAGCATCGACTGCTCGTCCACACCCAAGGCATACTGGGGGGAAAATAAAAAACGAGACGATAACCAAAGTCAACCACTGACAAGGATAAAGGTCCACCAGGAGATGGGTACATAATAGACGATTTGACAAAAGTGCAGGAGTATATCTCGTTTTGCCATTCAAAGGGAGACCGTGTACAGTACGTGTACACCGACAGGGACACCTGTTGATCAACGAGCCAAAACTACCTGCCAAGTTTAATGCAAATACCATAAACATCAAGATAAATACCAGCACTGATGTCAGGAACAAAATACAGTTCCCACATCCTAACTCCTTTGGCCTTCTCGTCAGGAATCAGCGTGAATCTCCCTCAGAGCAAAACTGATGAGGCATTCTCTCATTTTAACTTTCTAGTCTACCGAATACCCACTAAAAGTAAGAGTGACTGGGCTCCTTTTTTTCTCATGGTGGAAAGAATCTGAAATCAGGGTCAGGGTGAAGCCCATTCCACTTGGCTGTGACTGACGAGTGAGAAAGCATAAGTTCAAATTTTTGGCAATTTCTTTTCTTGGAGGGCGGGAGGGGAGAAGTCTGACCTTGACCGAGTTGAGGAGCCAGTGCAGTGCACCCAGGATGTTGGGCCAGGTGTGAGGGCTGCCAACGGTGAACATGGAACTCTTGGAGATGTTGAACGGATACCTACAAGAAAAAGGGCAAAGTGCAGATACTTTTGCAAAATCTGTTGCAGCAGTTGGAAGTGGGACATTTTGGGGGAAAAGAGGATATGAAAAAAATGAGCCATTTGGGAGTTTCAATTTCACCACCTTGAGCGGAGTCTAGGACTTGGTTTTCCAGCTCCACTGACATAATATGTTAGAAATCTTCAGATGAGTGCACCGTTGCTTCGTCACGTTTCAGGGCAAATTTTACACCAGCAACCTGCTGCTCTGAAAAGATCCGCTGAATGTGTGCCACTCTTACGCCCTAATTCACAGATATCTCAGTTCTACTAAACATTATCGACACATTAACAATCATAAATTATGCGATCACAGCGTAGCAACTCTCAGTTCTTTGAACAAGGAGAATAGACCTTCAGGAGGAAGTAACTTTTGGGGGGTTGAAGAGGAGATCAAGGTGTCTTACTTGAGTGTCTTGAAGATCTGTGGAATCTCCTCTTCAAACTTCTGCGCCGGGGCGTATTTCACCTCCAGGAAGTTGTAGAGGAACTGGAAGATCTTCAGGAAGTCTTTGGTCGTTGGCGTCATCAGCATCTTGGCGTTCAGGGGATGCGGGTAGCCGTGCTGTGTCAGGAACTGAAATGAAAAAAATCATGCGACAGAGGATATTGGTACAGTGCATTCAAGAATATCGTTGTTGCACGAGATTTCAAACTGCTGGCAATTTTGAGCTCTTGAAGTTACAATCCGCCCTGTGCACGCTCTCTCGAGTGTACTGCATTGCCTAAGCCCTTGTGGGTACTTTTTACCCAATTGGCCTTTGTATACTAATTATTATAATGCTCGATTGCTGAAATCTTCTCTTGTGGCAACAATACATATAAAAATGATAAAACCGTTGAAAAATTTAGGAATAAGGTTTAAACATAATTTAAAAATGCAGATGCAAACTAATGCAATCACAGCATTAGAAAAATGAAAGTTTGGGTTTTATTACGTAACTTCATTGGCCGCATAACCAGAGTCACATTATATCCACAGATCTGTTTGCGTGTAAAATGTGCCACTTTGCGGTTCAGACAATGATTTGTTTATTTATGCCACTGAAGAGCAAATGACATTTGTGTGGGGGAAAAAGTCAAACTTTGACTGCACACAATGTCAGGTTTGAAGCCAAGTTTGATACCCGAGTTTGAAATCTATGACTCGCCGGCACAAATTCAATCGAGGATAAATGCAGGTGAGGATGCCAGGCTGTACCTCGATGATGTCGCGGATCTCTTGCTGCATGTAGGACTTGTCGCTGAGGGGCCGCGTGTCCTTCATGATGTCGTGGCCAAAATTCCTGCCTCCGTACCCGCTGGACTGCCTGCGTGATTGGTAAGATCGAGCAAAAGACAAATCAGCAAGCAGTAATACATCCGTGAAAGTGAAACAATTGCCATGATTTGATTGATGAAAGGAATGGAAAATAAAGGCCAATGATTTCAGTACTTTGTCAAATTGGATATTATGCTAATAATAGACCACTGATGAGGTCACACTTTGTGTATATGTGTGATTTCCCTATGGTGCTCAGTGGACCGTAGTTCCATAGGAAAGTACACCAAAGTTAAAAGTATGACGTCAGGCCTATTCCACATGTCTTTGCCAAGTCATCCGTCTGTTTTATTTTGTCTCAGATGTACATGTACATGTAGCATGAATGACACTGATGGTCCAAAACTTCAACAGTAACTGTAACAAAGTTCTGTCGGAAATGCTGTTTTCCAGAGTACAAAGGACACTGTGATTGTCAATAATTTTGCTATTTATGAAACTGCATGTTTGGTAACCACATCGGTGACTGGGGTTTACCGTTTGGTGTTGATGAAGCCATGTTTCTGGGAGACTGATTTCCTGTTGCCGGTGGACAGCCTGCTGCTGCCTGCTCCACTGTCGGTGCTGTGACGTTTGGACGCGCCCGCATTGTTGGATCGTCCGACTATCCAGAGAGGTGGGGGCAAAGAAGGAAAATGTACAGACATTTCAGTAACAAACGGGGTGCTATAAATGCCATGTGTTTGTATAACCTGTGTCTGGGATGCAGGTCTACTTGTCTGGGTTATTGTTAAGGCCATTTAACCCTATGCATCCCCAACCACTGAATTAAACAGTAGTAAAGTGTTTAATTCTGTGGGGATAGGTCTGGTAGGCCCATAACAGCTGGCTTTTGCATTGGGTTTGGCATACCTCAGAAAAACAAAGTCCAACAGCCTCTGTCCACAAAGTCCCATATTGGTGTTTAACTTTGTGTGAATGGGGAAGGTTAGGGCCAGCAACCCTTGGGGGGTTAGGGTTAAACCTTCCGATTAGAATTGTTATAATGTTGTTCAAGTACTCAGATACTCCACTTTGCTGTCACTGCGCACAGGGTTTCTGCACCCTCTAAGACGGAAGAAATTCCACAACTTTTCTTGATCAAAATATGAAAATCTATGACCTGGTTTATCAAACGACGGTTAAAACTGTCATAAGACTGTAAAACTTTGGAAGTGCTGGAAAGACTAGGAAAAATAGCAAAACAAAGCAAAATTCCCGCGTCACAGCAACACACTGCACTTTACAAGTTCTGAAGAATTTTTCTAGTGCTAGTTTCCGAATACGCCTAAACATGTCAAGATGAACAATGTTTTTTAAATTTGAAATTAACTGGACCACACAAAATGCCATAGCTTTGGCCAATTTTTTCCCCAGAAATGTCCATAACTTTTCCGACTTACTGTTGTCTGGCTTGACCCTGAGTGGAGCTATTGAGGCCCGCCCACTGCTGGCCGAGGAACGTCTGGAGCTACTGCTGCCAATTTGAGATGGCCGATACATTGTTGTTTCCCTGATAGCTTTCATTTGAATAAATTAAAGGAGGGATGCCGTCAAATGGATATTGTTAACTGAATGCCCCACCATGAACAAGATTAGGCTGCATTTTTGAGTCACTTCACCATGTTCAGTTTCAAACACGTTAACCCTAACAGTCCTCAATGCTCCGCTTTCAACATGATTTTACACACTCCCTAGGGAGTATTATTAACTGATTTAGGAAGTTGGGCCTGATGTTTGGCCTAAACTTCCAAATTAATTAACCTTCTCGCTATGCATTATGGGTTTCGGTAAAAAACAAGTAATACATTTCATGCATTAAACCTGTGGGAAAAGTGAATCAGTCACAAATCAATCTCAGTCTAACTCCATGACAAAAACTGGTGTTCTTGGAATTTTGGAAGGGATTCCCAGAGTTTCTTTTTTGGTAAGTTTTAAAATGTTTTGAATATCTGTATCCAAATCTACAATGCAACTTTGTGTGAACGTGGTGAATAGACTAGCTGACTAGGGTGGCTTGAATGGGAGTACTGAAGTATAATTTTAAGCAACATATTTACCTTTGGGGGAAAAGGGCAAAAATGTTTTAATTTTTAAATTCTTTTCAACTGATTGGTAATTTCTGCAAGTTTTCTACATTCTCAACAGCAAATCCCCCTCTGTGAGCCCCTCAGTTCCCAGTGTTGATAAGAAGTATGAATGCACATGTGTTACACACAGTCTGGTTGGCAGAATTTTTTTCTTCAATTCAATACACTAGTTTCGATTTGATCATCTTTTTGGCTTCAGTGAATGAATTTGATGTGAAGGATTTATAATCCATTGCCCACTTCTGGTAAAATATCAGGGTTCGTCGACCTTTTGTATTTACAAGTACACATGTATTTTATTGAGATTAGAAATGTTGGTCATCATGCAGTGAAACTAAAACCAAAGACACAATGTGCTTCATGAAGTGAGTTTTAATCAAGCCTAAGTCATTTATCTATTGATCACAAAGGATTGTTAAGGTCACAATCATTTGTTTTTCATTGTTTTGATTGCTGATAATACAAGGTCCCTGTTATAACAAGGTAATTTCCCAAGTCCAAAGGACCTCTTATTGACGAGATTTGACTGTACCTGTCACTGAAGGAAGTGTCTTCTCTGCAGGGATATGTAACGGTCTACAGGGGCTTTAACTTGATAAGCCTTATCGCAAATAATGCATGGGTGATTTTGCACAATGGTAGAACGGCATTGTGGGAAGGAAATAAGGCATGAAAGGGGCAAATGCCCGTTTTTCCTTAAGGCTTATAGTTATACTGCATACATTTCACCTGGGCTTAGACAATATTCAAGGTGTTTGTGAATTTAATCAAGTTACTTGATTTAAATTTCTTAATTCAAATCCAAAGTTGTTTAACTCTGTAGCAAAAGACATAAATAAAAGAACATTAGGCCCAGGCCTAATGCACATGTACAGTACGCAGCTAATTTGTGTGTCAAAGTTTACTAAAAAAGTTTTTTATTCTGATATAAATTTTACATATCTCATTCAAATAAAAAAACTGATTCAAATAAAAAAAATTGGATTTTTTATTTAGATAAAAAATTCACCAACCAACCCTGGCAATGTTCGATGAATGGCATGCCTGTCCTGTCCATGAATTGAATGATTGCAAACGTCGAAGGTTTAGGCCCAAGGCCTACACTTAAATTTACTTTGAAAACACACAAGCCGACAAGATTCATCTTGACATTCAATATTCTATAACATGATGAACAGTGCCAAGGCGACGCGCCTATCTGGCGACACGGTGCACGGCCGGCGAGTACATGTATGGCGAATGCCGCAATGGCCGCTGCGTAAACACATCGACAGCGAAACCGGCGTTGCGATATACATGATTTGACATTTTTGAGAAAAGAATCACAAATTCAACGGATTTCAGAGCTGGTATTATTCAAGCTGAAGCGAATGTAGCATAAATATAAAAGTTAATAGGTAAGATTCAAGTAATTTACTTACTGCTTACGAAATACTTAACTTCTTCCCTTTCATTCAACTAAAATTTTGAAAATGGCCGCTCTCGTCATCTAACCCTTCCCATCATGCCCTATATCCCCTGACTGGGCTATTTGGTGATTGTTAATCTCTCGTTCGGTGTAAATTTTAAAAACATTGTCACTTGAGGGCGCTATCCTCACACAAGCGCTAAGCCTCAAGTACTGGATCTGAATCATAAAGACCACTGTGATGATTTGTGTACGTAGACGCGTGAAAACTGAGCTCAAGTTTTTCCTCTTTACGGAAGATTTTGACTCATCTGGTGAAGCTTCAGCTTGCTTTGAAGTTAAGCCTAGAGAAACGGTTTAACGATGTCAGGTGTGATTACAAGCAATGACTGCTAAGATTAAAAAAGCCCAGAGTAAAGTGGCCTTCACGATCGATGACCATGCAGATACTGCATCTGAGTATGAGTACCACTGGGCCGGCCCTTTTTTGTGTTATAAATTTAATTATAAGCATAGCAGCGGGTTGTGTGGAATGTTTAAATGCCTAACGTACCGGTACAGTACATATGTACATAGTGCTGGTAGCACTTTAAATAGTCATGGTTGTAAATGGAAGTTGCCTCGTCCATGGCTTTTTACACTGTAGGCTAGACATGTACATGTATGTTTTCACAGACATGACAGACACAATTATTTCCCTTTATTATTTGAAAATATGATTTTTCCTCTTCATACCCCTCCAGCAGCGAAACGAGACTTTGGATCATTTCATTCATCAAATGTTGAAGAGCTCATATCAGTTTCTGAGGTAACTAAATTTAAGTACAATAATTTCGCTCTTAGGCCTAGGCCTAATTCCTTTTTTAAGGTTACACTTTGTTTGATTTCCTGTGCTCATGTCCGTCACTGATACTGAAATTAGGTAGAAATTGTTATCATTTTAGAATTTGTTTTTAAATCTAAAGAAGAAATTATTAAATTTTGATATTTTATGCCACATTATTTTCAGATGCTGAGGAATAGCCTGGGCAAATTTGAACTTGTTTAGACTCAATTGAAAAAGTTTAGAGTTAAATCTAAGATTTTGTTATTTTGTTCATTGAAGCCACATGTCTTTAAAACCTACACCTGGAATTGCTTTTGTCCTCTTGGATTCTTCCTTGAAGGTTGATTATGTTCCTCCAGAGCTGCCAGCTGATCTGCCAAATTTCACCAACTACCGAGCTGACCCAACTAGTCTTCCATCATTCGGTCTAGAAATGAAGAAGAGGCATTTCCTCCTGGAGGTAGGATTTTTTCAAGAAAAAAAATCGTGTGAATTTCATAAACGTTTCAAAAGTAGCAAAAGTATCTGAAAAGTCCATTCATCAAAGATTGTTGTCCCTGAATGAAATTGCCCCAGCTCTACATGTGGTATCTTATCGATCCCGGTAAGGATTGACTAGACTCGGAAGCTCTGTGAAGAGTCTTCATGATGACATTCATTTGCATTGTCATGAAATTGAGCGACAAGAGTCTTTTTCACACCCTTTGTACCACTCTCTCTGTGAAACCTTTTAGCAATTGAACTTTTTAAGCTTGACATATCTTGGATTCCAGGAAGAGTGTACTTTCCTCAACCACGGTGCCTTCGGCGCCGTCCTCAAGGAGGCGTTGACGGCTTCCCAGAAGTGGCAGATCCACATCGAGAGACAGCCCCTGAGGTTCTTTGACCGAGAATCACTGCCGCAGCTGGTGCATGTTGTCCGCAGACTGGCCAAATTTGTCGGTGAGTGAAATCCGTCACTCCAAATTTTGGAACGAAAGATAAGGGAGGTTTTTGAAGGGGGGAGGGAAAAATTCTGATTTAGGTCACTGAAGTCAAAACCAAACGTCCCTGTGGTAACAAGTCGCCCCGCCCTTGGCCCAAACAGTTCTAGTCCTTAATTTTAAAAGTCTCATAAAAGTCAGATATTTGCTGTGAAGTATTTTGGTTTTCATTTGTGTAGGTTGTAATCCCACTAAGCTTGTTTTGGTGCCCAATGTCACAACGGCCATCAACTGTGTTGTGAAGAGTTTGAACTTCAAACAAGGAGATGTCATATATTGTCTGAATGTCACTTATGGTATGTCATCTACAGAGGGAAGAGTGATGTAAAGTATTCTTAAATATGGTTAGGAAAAAAATGTTCGAAAAATGAAAAAAGCTGAGTGTCACACTCTTCTTGTTTTTTTTTGGTGCAGCAAATCGAACCCAGACCTTTACAATTTTTACCGAAAAGTTAGCAGAAAAAGTACAAACTCAGAATTAGAACATTCAAGTCAGAAGTTTGTTACCAGTAAATACACAGGTAGAAAAATGCACATCTAGATTTGGCCTTGTTTGATGGAATGACACAGTTTTTGTTGGTTTTTTGTCTGGAAAACAGGTGCTGTGAAAAAGCTTTTGAGTCACGTTGCCGAGACAACAGGTGCAGTTATACAGACGGAGAGGATAACATTCCCACTGGTTTCTAAAGAACAGGTACCTCGGCTGAAATGGAATAGTCTTACAGTCGTCTCCTTGGCGGCCATTGAAAGGAGGCATGGCCGGGTGGCGTTTCCTCTTTTTTCTGGTCAAAGTCCAAGTTGCATGTCTGTAATGGGTACTTGCAATCCGGCATTAGCTGGGGAGAAAGCTGAGATGAACTAGTGTCCTGTTCTGTTGGAAGAGAAACATGCTCATTCGTTTTATTTTACTGAATCTAGAAGGGAATGTCGACCTGATGGGTCACATTGGCTTTTGACAGACGTCACTTTACCTCTTATATCTGGAAATATGGTACCTCGTGAAAAACTTTGAAGGTTTCTGTACGTTTTTGTTTCAGATAGTGGAAACAGTTAAGAAGAGTCTTAAGTAAGTTGAATTTTCAGGAAGTTTCAATTTTTAAGGTGTAGTTTCAATCAATTAAATGCATTTACGACACCAGCCGCAACAAACTTTTCCAAGATCACAGTTCGACCAACCACAGAAAACCTGACGCAGTTCTTCGTTTTTTTTTTCCCATCGTGTATTGTTACATCATGATTTGAATAACCAATAGCTGCGTTCCTCCCGACAGAGCTGGCACACGACTGGCTGTGTTTGATCACGTGCCCAGCAACACGGCTTACATTCAACCAATCAAAGAGCTCATCGACATCTGCCATGGAAGGTAGAGTAGAAGGCAAAATGCAAATGCTATTGCTCCACACATCTCTGCTAGCTATTACAGTAACCCTCCTCGGGTTTGACGCCGCAGATGTGCGCAAACATCATCAATTCAGTCTTTTGAATGTGTTTTTTCCAAGTGGAACACAGTTCTGCACAGCTTCTGAGTGTACATGTACGTGCATGTGTACAGTTGTTGGCTAGGACAAAATGACTTGTGCTCTTTTGTCTTGGTCCTCACCCCCTCCAGCTGGTTTACTGCACACTTATTCCCAAGGAGCAGTGACGCACAGTTGTTCAACCCCTTGGACAGGTCAAACTCTGACCTGAGAGCCCTCTGGAGGGCTGTTTATCGCTATGCACAACATGACACTGCTGTGTATCCTTGTGCTGGTTACCAACCGACCCAAAGAGTGACTCCTGTATTGAAAATCTCAGAGTGGATTCAGTGCCAGCTTTTTACCAGGAATTAAGACTCTTGGCTCAGGTCGTGCCTACATTGATTCTTTTGCTAGGGGAGTGCCAGTGTTGATCGACGGAGCGCACACCCTGGGTGCTCTACCCCTGGCACTGGACGCCCTGGGGGCCGACTTCTACACCTCCAATGCCCACAAGTGGTTCTGCAACCCCAAGGGGTGTGGCTTCCTGCACGTCGGGAGGGAGTGGAGGGATGCTGTCAGGCCCCTCGTGGTGTCCCACGGGTGGGGAAGCGGGTTCAGCTCTGAGTTCATGTGGTCAGGTGAGGGGGACCTCTTAAATGAAACATTGAATACCTGTATCTGACCCGTGCATTCACCCTTGAGGGCGGTATTTATGTGCACGGATTTTGTTATTTTATAGAAATCATGAAATGGCTGGTTTGTGCAGTGGTTACCTCCTGAGTGGGTGGGGCACGGTGTACACACAGTTGATCAGAAAGAGATTTTTTTTTTCCAGAGAGGATGACATTGATGAATTCAATAAACTCTCCTGTTTGCATCTTACTGAAAAATGTCCCTCATGAGTTCTGTCAGAGCCTATCCCAGATGTCTTGGTTGAGAACAACTTTTTTCAATGAAAAAAAACTTGTGACACCTGTATTAACCACTCTCAATGTGGTTAACCCGTAGCAATCAACATCCATGCATTGACGCATTAACCACTTGACCACATGTCACTCTCTCTTAATACCTGGAAACACACCTGCAAAAAGTGGGCAAGGCTGGTCGCTCACCAACAGGACGTCGTTGGCTTGTATACCTTCGTCATGTTGCCAGTGTACATTTTTTTTTTCAAAACAGTCCCAACCTTTGCTCCTCTGTGCGGAAATGAACTTATGCAGGTAAGAAGCAATGCTTAATGCAGTTCTTTCGCAATGATTTTTGCGATTTTTATTCAACCCAAATCATAATCTAAGTTCTCTCCCAGGCCTTCGCGATTACAGCCCCTTCCTGGCTCTGCACACCGTCCTCGATTTCTGGGAAGCCGTCGGTGTGGATAAAATCCGTCAGTACAATCATCAGTTACTTTGCAGTGCAGGTCAGTAACCCTTGTCTCATAGATCGTGTTAGGGAGGGCTGTTGTTCAAGGGTGTAGGAAGATTAATGACATGCTTTGAACGATTTTTTCCGGCTTGCCTGTTGCCTAAAACTTCATGCCCTTAAAGTGATAACTTGCAATTCTTTCCTTAGAAAAAAACTGTGTTCTTGTACTCCTAGACTTTTTTGTAATAATTTGTATATGATTTTACCTGAGTGAAAGTTGAATTGTACAGAGTCATTTTCGTGGAATTTTTTAAAGAAATATCTTTAATTCATTTTCGTTGGCCTATGTTTTCCATGTCATCAGTCAAATTAAGTTTACGCCGAGCCATTTCTTTTTCAGCCCAGTTGTTGATGGAAGAGTGGAATACAGGACTATTGGCACCGTTGGAAATGTGTGGTGAGTATAATTCAGCTAAATGGCTTCAAGTGTAAGAGAAACTACAGTTCTGTCTGTATATTAACAGCATTGGCCGGTTAGCCTCTTTACAAGCCGTTTGATTTATCTCTTTCCTCATCAGGGTCCATGGCTCTCGTGCAGCTCCCACCTCACATCGCTGAAAGCAAGACTAAGAATTACAATGCAGCTGAACTGATTCAAAACAAGCTGTACCATGAGTTTAACATCGAGGTAATTTGAAAAAAGTCGTGATCATACTTATTTCTCTTTCGAAGAAGAAGGGAATTTTCGCAACCAGTGCATTTCATGAATTTTTTTATATCTTAAAGTCTATTTTTGGATTGTGCATTCTCCGGCTACTCTTGAGATACATTACTTGCTCCTGAATTGTAACTTTTATGCCACATTAACAGTGCAAGGTTTTTCCGCCATTTTTCACGCAGGTACCAATTAAAGCGGTAGATGGTAAACTGTACGTCCGTATCTCTACTCACATATACAATGAGCTAGCAGAGTACCAGCAACTTGCGACGGCCATTAAAAGTATTCAGACATGACGCAAATAAATAACTCGGAGTGCCTTCCACAGAGAGCAAGCCCATTAGGGTCATGAATAGCCATAATTAATATACTGATTAGTTGATGAAAGGGAAGCAATGAAATAACAGGGTGGTTTTTTTTAACATTATAATTCTATTTATCAATCTTATGACTATGTAGCCTCAGGTTATAGCCTTGTATCTATGATGGATAAGGATAAATTATGAACTGATTCCAAAAAAAACAGTAGTGCTGTGAGAGTATTTATATGTATGGAGTAAGGTTTTAAGCAGTGGGCAGTGAATGTGCCTGAACCATCAAGAAGTCACAGTTGATTTTATCTCGATTAAAAAACCTCTCGTGGCATTGAACTTTGTTTTCTGTCACTAGGCATACAAATTATATTTGTGGCAGATTTACCGTCTGTTGCAATTCAGCCTTGCCATGTTCCCGGACGAAGCTTACAAAAAATATTGATAAGGAAAATAAATACTGGCGCAAAGTAGATCTTGAAATTGTTCAGAACTGTTATCCTCCCTGTAGGAGACGCTCAAACATTGTGATCATAATCGGTGTAGTTTATTGCTGGAAAGAAAATGGACCGTCTGATTTGGACGCTGTCATAACAGAGAAAAAGATTTTTATCAAATTGTGGTTAGAATGGAATGTAATAATTAAAGCTACCTCCAGTGACCCTTGCGGTTTGGGTGTCCTTGGCGTATACACTGTCCTGCTCACATTAGAACCTACGAAGCCGTATTAGGGACATGGTGAAAATTGTCTCCCTTTTCAGCTAAAGGCGCCTTTCCATACGTACGTCGACACTTGCGCCAAGCGCTAGCGTAGCGTATCCGTCGAACCAAACGCAAAGCACAGGCGTGTTAGGTTAATAATCTCACATTATGAACAGTTAGCTATACATGTATCTGAATACGAGAACGTGGTTCTGAAGTACGTACGAGTTAACTCAAGAAGGAGAGAACTTTTTAAGCGTAATTTATTCAATATTTATGTATACTGAGCAGACACCGTGTTCGAGTTGATGTTATTTTGCTGTGTTTTTATTTCTGTAATACCTGCATATAATTACTGTGCGCCGGGATCACCATCAATGACTGTAGGTTTGCTTGGGTTCGCCAAATTCAAGTCGACGACTCCTTTCTTTACTCCAGTGGGTGAAAAAGACGGCGCCCTTAAGTCTCATGGGCAATGCTGCTGACTGTATAGCCGGGAATGGAAAAAAAGTAAACCCGTGCGATTATTGTATCGTTCTGGTAACAGAGACCGGTGTTGTCGTGAATCTCGTCTTATTTACGAAATCTAAAGTACTCGGTACTCGGACTTTTTAACGGAAACCTTGCCTTCTCAGTTGTTGTCCATCGTAACAGATGAATGCACAGATATGCCAGGAGGAAAACTGCAGAGGTACATAAGGTCAATTGGGAATGGTCTCCTGCGGAGCCGACTCGAAAGTGTCAAAAGCAGAATACTTCCACGTATTACACACCCACGTAGATTTAGCCTTGATCATAGTACCCACAGTGGCTTCACGCAACATGAAAATGGAAATGTGTGTCGATGTGATAGCTGGTCCAACTTGAGTTCGCATCGATTCAGCAGGTTTGTCCCAGAGATAACGCGAAGCAGACGTCCGGGCTGACGGTGGCTGAATCTGCCCCTAGAGCCCCCTGGGCCCCACATATCCCCATTGGATCACATCTCCATGGTTTTCTGCTTGCCTGTTGGAGACCGTCCTGTCCCGTTTATAGGTTTCAGTAAACAGAAAGACAGGATGATGACAGCCGACTTAGGCATTTATATGTATGTACAGGAATGGGTGTTATATTGGTTCATTTTAAACCGATCCAAAAGTCCAACACAAACTTGAACTGAAGAGTCGGGTACACAAATTGGGGTGTTTTCCTTCCCAGATTTCAGCTCCGGACCCAGATCCAATCTGGTGGCGAGCTATACTCTTGTCCCCGGATTCCGTGATTCTCCAGGGGTTTTATTCCCATCTGTAAAATTGTAACTGCCTTCTTCTTGTCCTTCTTTACATTGAGGTTTCTTCAGGCTCACGAACTTCATGTACACTCATTGTAGTGCCTATCATAAAGCGCTTTAAGGAATCTTTGGCTCCTTTACCAGAAGGGCTCAAATTCTGAATGCGAACGAAATTGAACAATGAACACTGATCCAGTTTGATGCTGGCACGGTCGAGTGAGTCATTATGGAGTAAGACCCTCGAGTCTTTGACGTTCCCAACCAACATTTATAGCAATGCCTTCGCTTAAATGTTTTATAAACACTGAACACATTTTCACTTTTATTTCACTGTTATACACGTACATGTACCTCGACAAAGGAAGTAAAAATTATCATTTGGCGCTTTTGTTTAGGTGTGGTATTAATAACAGAACTAGAAACTCTAGAAATGTCATTTAAATGGCACAGTAGCGCTGGATTTTAAACGGTGTAACTGCTTGAAATATGCTTTCTGAAGGTTAAGAAAGTAACATTACCTGTGTTGTGAGCCATTTTCGTATACATGTAAGTGAATTAAAAATGGTGTGTATTAAGGTCAGTGCCCCAATTAAGCGAAAGTCTGGAATGGGACAGCAAAAGCGCCACGGACCACCTCTTCGTAAGTGGAGCTGTCGGAAGACAGAAGCCGGGTCTCGAACCCGGGTTCTAAAAGCCATACTACAGCCACGCCGAGTTCAAAATGTTAAGTTTGGCAAGCTGATATAGTGAAAGCACGGTATGTACATCGGGCATTGTAGAATAAAGATTTAATATATTTCTAGTAAAACAATAACGTCAACTGTATTCCAGGTTTCAGTTTTTGTCATTGTTTATTAAGTTTACACAACCTGAGACACGCGTACTTATTATGAAAGTTTACGCGATGTCCCTGAGATAAAATTGAAAGCAGCCCATTATTTTATACAGATATATATCCTCACTTAGAGGCACCTTCTAAAATTAATATGAAATTTCTTCCATTCTTTTATCATTTCCCCTGTGATATACTCGCTTTTTAATCATTGTCTTCCCTGACCTAGCTTTTGCATTTGAAAACATGTTCCTATTCCGACTCCAACCCCGGCAACTTCGCTGTTCGAGGCAAAAATCGCAATGGTTTCCTTTGACTATGCGGGGTGCACCCTCGCAAAAAGGCCCTAAATAGTCATGATGTCCGCCGAGCTCATTAATAAAAGTTATACACTCAAAATCTTCTATATTAGAGAGTCCTGAGAGCCATGAAATTGAGGAATTGGAGAAATATGGCACTGAGCCCCTGGCCCGGACTCTGGGCTTCAAATTCTGAGTAATTTGGATGCAGTTGGGTCCGAAAATGGCACTATTTGGCCGTTTTGCAGAAGGATGGTTTTTCAAAACGGCTACTTTTCTGGGCAGGGACATTGTCTTCATATTAGGGGTGGTCTGCTTCTGGAGAAAATTTCTCAAAAATTCATTTGTCAACCCCCCGAAAATTGAAAGGAAAATGAAAGGGGACATGTCGATCAGCGTATTTCTGTGCAGCCTGGACACCTGTGAGAGTTGTGAGTATTTTTCGAATTATTGCAAAGTGTGGGGATTTGTCATTGCAGTCTATGGGAATTTATTTGTAGTGGTGCACCCTGCGGGATATCACACAAAAGCTTTATGTACATGTACATGTACTTGTCTTTGCATCGCTCATGTTCTGCAAAGTTCAAACCGTGAATGTTGACTACCCAAACAACAGTCGGCCTCGAGCACGTTCAACAGGCGGCATGAAGAAAGAACGCCGGACTCGGCCAACGGTTCTTTTAATCCCTACATCAATCAAACGAACGTTGTGCAGTTGGCAAAACACTGCTCGATTTACCAGGAAAAGCCACACGCGTGATATGACACGTACGAGATTTCCTGGCCTACTTCCAGAAGGCTTGATGTTAATTGGTGGTGGAGGTCAAAGGCTGTAGGTGATTGTTTTCCCTTACCCCCGTGCTTTTCCCGTGGTATCAACACTGATCTCAGTTTAGTAGAGATCAGTGGGTATCAATCACCGACAGCGGTGAGAAAAAAAAATTGTGCGACCTTGCATGCCATGCGGTCTGCTTACCCGGTGGACCAGCATCACAGGCGTTAGGCAGGAAGGAAGACGCCTGGTATTGTTTATTCTGGATGAAAGTTTATGGCAAAGCAGGAACTTCGTTGACGTGTAAGTCGGGTGAGTTCAGTGGCAACTCGACTGTCAAACTGGGTGATGTGGTGCTGCGCACAACTAGTGCTAGATTGGAAACCGATCAATTCTTGAAAGGCAACAGCTCTGTTACTGTCTTGGACTACGTTGGGACACTATCAGTATGAAGCTCGACGACATCATTCCTCTGCTTGGCAACTTCGGTCGCTACCAGTTCTTCATGGTCTGCTACATGGGCTCGGTCAGCATCGTCCTCTGCCTGACCATCCTCGGCAACGTCTTCTACGCCGCCGGCACCGGCCACTGGTGCTCGGTCCTGCCCGAGGAGAACTGCTCCGGCTGGACGGAGTTCCGGGACAACTGCACCGAGGTGAAGAGGTCCCTTTTCTCGCCTCTGGAGGGTAACGACAGCACTCGTCCCTACTCCAGCTGCAAGCAGTGGGAGTTGCCGGATGGGTACGTGTTTGACCCGGACGTGCCGCTCGATGACGCCGACAATGAAACTCTCGAGGAAGTGCCCTGCGAAGATGGATGGGAGTACGATAGATCACAGTACAGGTCAACGACCGTTACGGACGTAAGTCATGTCTTCGCAGGAAGTGCCTTTTCCCATGCTGAATCTCGTCTGATGTTTGTTGAATTGCTTTCGAAATGTCCTTCGAAGAAGAAACTACACCTTTCTTTAAGATGATTGTGCAGATATTCCTGGTCACAATGTGTAGATTTTTTTAACCGAAAAATGGTTTCAGATGCCAGTAGGTTTTCCTCAGAAAAGTGACTCATTCCGACAGAGTATCCATCCGTCACTCATCTTTTCCTACCTCCAAATCTTAAAACCATAGGGTTTGTTGTTCTGCCTGTCTTACATTAAAAAAAGGCTGACAGAATGGAAAGGTACGCCGTCATACTGAACAGAAAAAACCCTGTCTCGTTGGGAAATATGAAACAATCTAGTTAGAATGACAAGTTTAATTTGTTTCCAGTTCAGGTATCAAGTAAATGTTGTCAACATGACACGTTCTTGTCATAATCTGCGTGCTGGATTTGTGAAATAAGACAGTGGTTGATTAAAAAACCACGATAAAACAAAACAAATTGATGTAATTGTCAAGAACCAGCACGATGAATTAAGCTCGCCCCAAATGGCCCCACTCTGCACTACGGGCTCAAATATATTGAGTTTGTGTTTTCCCACAATTTTTTTTCCATCGTAGTTCAACTTGGTGTGTGATGATATAAATTTGCCCGGCCTGGCGCAGTCCATCTATTTTGCGGGATTTCTGGTAGGATCCCTCGTGATGGGCACAGTGTCGGACTGGTAAGTCGACTAATTTGTTCCTTATTTCTGAAAACTCTTAAAGAGGCCGAACAAAGATCAGAAATGTGAAAGGATACGCGCTGCGATTTCCCAGACCAAACACACTTTTTTAGAATAGAAATCGGAATTTTCCTGTTTACTTTTTTTTCTCCTACAACAGCTACTCTGATTTCATCAGACACCTTTCCATATTTCCTTATTCTGGTTATTTTGGCCCATTTCACAGCTGGGGGGTCCACCCCTTCCTCAGAACTCGGCTATGCCGGTCTCGATTGTTTTTAAACTTGGCATGCATGTAAAGATAATCCTTATAATTACAAATTTGAAGTTAGAATGCAATCAGATATACTGTTTTGTTGCTACGGTCATTCGAAGTTCGAGGCCACGCGCGTGCCGGCCCGCGCGCATTGAACGCCGCAGTGGAAAGGGTGTACGTCTTTAGCTGACCTGTCTTGGAAAATTGGCGCCAGAACGGTATGTTCGATTTTCAAAAAAATGGTGTAAAATAGTCTTAAAGAGTTACTCTAAACTCTTGAAAGCTAAGCTCCTGCAAAAGGCACTATAGTGATACCCCCCCCCAAAAAAAAGCTGAGTGGGCTCTTCCGTATTAAGTTGTTCCTATTTTACCATTTTTTTCTGTTTGGTACTGATCAATTTCAGGTGTGGTCGAAAGAGATCTCTACTTCTTGGGCTCCTGTTCTGGTTCGTTGGTTTCATCGTCACGTCGTTTTCAGTCAACATCTACATGTACACAGCATTTCGGTTCCTGGCAGGCTTCGGGGGTATAGGAGCATACATCTCCACTTATGTATTGCGTAAGACGTCCGCTAAACGTAGGCCTACTAATCCCGACCGATAATCCGCTCGCACCAACGCTTTGCATCTACGATTTAAGCCAAACGAATTTGATTGTGACTTTGAATGTGTGACTTCCAGAATACTATACCGACACTGAACGTGCTATCAGACGGTTTATAAAGCCCCACCGTAGATTTTGACCAGTCTGGGCCAAGAATGCGCAACAAAGATGCCCGACGAAATGGTCGGACAACACTCTCCATGATTATGAGTCCGACTTTAAGGGCGGTTCATACCTGGCGCTCAAGCAAACAGGAACGCGAAATGGTGACGTTGAATCACACATTCGTGCTTCGAATTCGCGAAAAAAGTTGAATGCATTTCACCTCTAGCGAACTGCGTTGCACTGTGACATCAAATTCGCTTCTGTGTTCTCCTGGAGTATGAACCGACTTTGTACGTGAGCCCCTGGAACATGCAGCGTGCAGGGGCAAGCACGTGTATTGTTGGACACGTGCGCGTGGGAGGGGGCTTGATAGGTTAATATTCCATCGCATCTAACTTATACAATGGCTGTCATTTCCACTTTGGATGCTATCTTTGCTGTCCGTAAGCCATGCCGGAATTCATGTTGTGCTGATCTCTCCATCACAGTTCTTGAAGTCGTTGGGCAGGCCTGGCGTAACGCCGTCACCATGATAGCCGGGATTTTCTTTGCAGTGGGCTACTTCATTCTCGCGACCGCAGCCATGTTCGTGAGGGACTGGCGGACTCTGTCCCTGGTTCTTTCAGTGCCGTCGGTTGTTTTGCTCTTTCCTGTAATGTGAGTACCGTGGGTCTGCTTAAATTCAACAATTAACAACAAATTTGCATAATTTAAGGAATTGCCAGATCGGATTATGTAAGGTAGTTCTCCAGTTTGCCGTGCATTCTCGTGCTGCTGTTTGTGAATGACTCTCCCTATTGAGGACTTTTATTGGTTGGCATCTCTGGCAGATTTGTTCAGGAGTCAATCAGATGGCTGGTTTCTAAGGGCCGGATCGATGAGGCCGAAACTGTTCTGAGGAGAGTGGCCAAGTTCAACATGAAGACGTTGCCTGACGTCCTGTTTGATCAAGCGGACGCACAGGAGCAGATGGTGAGCCCAGTTTCATGGACTGATATGTTTTGCCTGACTTATGAATTATTTCTCAGTAATTTGGTCCAAATCTTCTACGATAGAGAACTTAAAGAAGTAGGAACCCAAAACAATGGCCTTTTTTTTTTTTTAGAAATAGAGTAGGACTCCACAATTTCATTACCGCCGTTACGTATTCTCTAACTTATGAATTAACTTCACATTTTTACAGGAATCGCAAAAGTCGAAAATACCTCCATCAGCCATTGACCTATACAGATCACCTAACATGTTACTCAAGACACTCAACTTGCAGTTCAACTGGTAAGGATTTTCCGTTGTCCTCACCGGTTATGTTTACTATGGGCCTTCGAGCTGGACCAAGTGAGGGCGCTGTTTTCTTAGCAACGGAGGCTCCTAGTTTGGTCTTTGATGGTTCACGAACGACTAAGAAATGCACCCATCATGGTCGCATCGCTACTAACAAATTGGACACTCCCGACTGACCAGCGGTAGCTCTTTTCAATCGATGAGGGGGTGCTTCTGCTCGAGGCGGATACCATTGGACTTTGATTAAATTCAGGACGGGGAGTCCATTTCCATTGTTTGGCAGTTAGTAGTTCAACGACCATCTCCCCGAGAAATTAGCCCAGAAACCAAATACTGTCTTGTGCAAACTGTTATGATTTTCCAGAATAAATTCAAGGTTTGTTTTTCCGTATAGGATGGTCAACAACCTGGTGTACTACGGCCTGTCGCAGAGCACTGGTGAGCTTGGAGTGAACATCTACTGGGCTTTCTTCGTGTCTGGCGCCGTCGAGATCCCGGCCCTGTTCTATGCAGTCTTCGGCGTGGAGTGGTTCGGTCGGAAATGGAACACCGCGGTGCTGGAGTTGATCGGTGGAATCGCTTGCTTGGCAACCATCTTCATACGTAAGCGCTCATCGCATTGGATGAAGTGTAATGACGGGTTTGAATTGTGGCGCCATTCCTGTGAAAAACTATTTGCAAATATCCACTGTAAATCGAGTCCAACGATGATTTTTTTTAAATTCCTATGTTAAACGGAATAAAACAAAGTCAATAACTAGTTTTATCGCTAAGGTTTTACAGCGAGCTAGTAGTTAAGGTAACAAGCCTCGGTTTTTGGAGTTGGTTAAACATTATTTCTGAGATTTCTGCTAACAGAAAAAGTCCATTTTCCACGATATTTTACAAGGGGAACACAAATGTCCCAAAGCATGATGGGTAGCCCCTGGCCTTAATCAGTGCATGTACATGTACAATCTGCGTTCGCATGCGGAAGTACTGACCTGGGTCAGTGGGTCCACAAATATTATCCAATGAGGCCTCGACAAAATTACTCGATACTTCTGCGCCCTTTGATACACCGCTCTTGGTACAAGCAAAGTTCTTGCAGAAAAGGTACGAGGAAACCACACGTAATTACTCCTTTAGCGCACGCTGACTCCTTTTGTGCCGTTTCTATTCCCGTCACAGCCACTGGGATCTGGAGGACTGTCGTATCAATGGTCGGCAAGTTCTGTATCTCTGTCACTTTCAGTCTCATCTACCTGTACTCCATCGAGGTCTTTCCAACACCAGTCAGGTAAAGAATATCAGGACACGACAGGGTGTGGTTTATGTGACATCCTGGAAGGGATAGGGCCGTTTGGTGGCAGCTTTGTGTGGTTCTGTGCATTGGTGGAATTGAAGAAGACCCATAAGGTTGATACTGTGTGCAGATTCCCTCTACAAAGCCATTTTAGCAACACTTTCTCGGACCGAGGACATATACGCTCGCATATGTTCTTTAACAAGTTGACACTCAAGCAGTGTTATCCCTAATCCCTGTTCCCGTGAGATTCACAGAATTCTCAAAAAATACCAAAGAAATCTTGAGTAGGATAAGTTGTATTCTCAGGGTGAAAGTCTTTTATTTTGGACGTGAAGATTCTTCTTCCGCCTTAATAATTTTGTCAATAAAGTGTATCAATATAAGCGTGTTTTGTTGATCTCTAAAGTGACCAGAGTTCGCCAAAATGAGTTGCTAACGGCGCCTAGACGTTCAAAATGTGGAGTTTTATCTCAAGAATTCACACCGTTTCGCAAAACAAGGTTTGTTGGCAGACTGTAACACTATGTAGGTGGACTCTTTTGCACAGGGCCGTCGGCGTGGGTGTCTGTTCCATTGCTTCCCGCATCGGAGCCATTCTCTCCCCAGTCATCCTGCTGTCGAAACACGCCGCCGCCGACCTTCCTTTGATCCTGTTCGGCTCCAGCGCCGTTATTGCGGGACTTCTGGTATTCTTCCTGCCGGAGACGAAAGGCCGTAAACTGCCACAGACGCTGAAGGAGGGAGAGGAAATCGGCAAGTAAGTGACCATAATATCACCGACGTGGACTTACAGCACGGCTATGGCTGATTCCATCTCCGAGTCTAACGGAGCATCTGCCGCGAGCAGGAGCACCCCGCCATCGGTTGAAAAGACCCATGCTGGTCGGAAGTGTTCATTTTGTGGGTAGCGACGCGACCGTAACGCGTGTATTTTCTAGTCGTTCGTGAACTAGCAGAGTTCAGTTCCAACCAGAAAAGCCTCTGTTGCTAAGAAAATTGCGCCCTCTCTTGATCGGTAGAGTGGTATAATTACGTCTGAAGAATGAGAGAGCGTTTGTTAGAAGTAAGTTTCGAATGATCGTACAACCGTTTCTCCATCGGTATTCTGGAAAACGTTTCCATCTATGGGTAATAGCGTTCTCAGTCGCAATTAGAGCTCTTTTTGGAACAGTTTGCAATTTGTAAAGTATACCTGTGTCTAGATTGCCGTCCACAGCTTGTGATGCGTAGTCTTGATTCCTGCCGTGTCAGTGTTTTACTTTAGGCACAAAGATGGTGCAGATTGTAACGATTTGATTGCTTATGGAAGATCCTGGTTTTGTTTTTCTTTCTTGTTTTACCAGATGCCGATGTCTGCGCAGGGGAGCCGATGACCAGTCGGCCATTGACCTCTACGAGACCAATGTGAACAAAGACAGTGCCGCCATACTGACAGACCTGGCCTCCAATTAAACGAGACGAGGGGAGAATCGCCAGGAAACGCTTTGAACCGACTCTGTATAGCTACTCCGTGAACAGAGAAATATTCTTTGGCGTACGTGGGGCTTGAACTTTCCGCGATGCGCTCTGCACGTCTTCAATCTTGAGCCTCTCGAACTGTGACTGCATCCGACTCTTGGGTCCGGAGCCGGACCCAGGTCTTCTCCTGTTGGAAATGCCCGTAGCACGTTGAATGTAGACTGAGCCGCAGCTCTGGCAGCTCATTTCTGGCTGATGCTGTTTGAAGTAACACCTGAGCCTATGTAACCCACTGGTTATCCGTTTCAAAAGTTTGGCGCCACTTCAGCTGAAACCACGCCCTCTGCCCATAGACGGAGGTGAACGCGCAACCTGAGCGTTCATCCAATGGACGCTTGTAACCAGTGTCACGTGCGCGTGTAATGATGAGATCACTTACGAACCAGATAACCACCCACCGAAGCCGGCCACCCTCGCTAGAGTCGTGTGTTACTCTTCGCCCCTTTCCTAGCGCATGCGACCTGGACACGGCCGAAGTAACAAATTGCTTAGATTATAATATGGAAACTGTTAGACTGTTTGTTTTATTGGGGGATTTGGGCGGGGGGGGGGGTTGCCAAGAGATGAAGGAATGTGATACTGATATTTGCTTGGCGCCAAAAATCAACTTCCGTGCTTACCTTGATTTCAGTATTCAAAAGTTTATGTTTTTGGTTTTGTGTTTGTTATTTTTTATGTGCCGTTAAGATTTCATGTGTATTAGTGTGTTAAAACAAGCTTAATTTGTTATTGTATTAAAGTTCTCATCTTACACATTTTGTAGAGACCTCACTGATCGGCCGCTGATTTCACGTGACAAGTTTGGCTGTAGACCTGACAACCAAGCCCATTCTCATAGCCATTGCTATTCTTGTCTGCCCAGTTCGATTTTCTGTTGATCCCTTGTCTTTGTTCCACTTATCCTGTTCTGTCACATGTCGTCTGATTTTTTTTTCTGTTTCTAGCACCCAATGCGCGTTTGGAAAGTGTCGACAAATTGTGCGCGTTATGATTGGCCAACGTGTTGCAAACTCTTGGTGGCGCACTGTTTTGATTCGCCCGTATTGGGGTGCAC
>NW_019091629.1:0-68146 GCF_001949145.1 Acanthaster planci
GGATATCACATACAGGAGAAAAAGTACAAAGTTGGAAAACCAGACGTGGCACACTTCCCACCCTAGTGCATCGTTTGGCACGGGATCCGGCAGCGGCGCTTCGCTTTGCAGAAGAATCACGGTTGCACCAAGTAGATCTACGACAGCCTGGTGACAGATGAAGGCGTTGGTGCGAGTCTGCATCGCCGAGACCTTGCCGATGACTATGCACACCAGACCGTTGCCTATGATGCCGACAATTCCCACGAAGGTCTTAAAGATACGGAGTGATAATATCTCCTCCATGCTGCTCAATGCCTATTTTGCCTAATGCCTTCGCACCATTTCCCCAACAAGAAGTATGGATCCTTGCACAGCCAAATGCATCCAACCTCTTTTATGGACATTACAATCACTAGTCACTTTGTGCATCGCCGGTGCGAACAGAACATTAGCGGATCTAGTAGTTTTCAAGGGGAGACTTTTGTCAAGATGTGTTCGGGGTTTTCATGGAAGGAATGAGGAGCTGCGGTCACCTCGTTGGTAACAGACCGGAAGTGCTATATTTGAAGGGGTTTCAGGAACTGAAGACTCAAATCTCGTGTTTGCTGTAAACGTTAGAACCGAAGGAACATTTTCCCCACTGACTGTACTGATTTTGTTAATAATAAGTTTTTAGGGCTTCTCAAACAGAATGCTAATACAAGCCGAAGGTTTGTAAGTCACATTGTGTGTCATGCATGGCTTGAAACCTATGTCGACGAGACGCGCTGAGGGGGGCTACAAATTAAGAGAGAAAATTGAATTTATTTCACGTCAGACCTTTTTTCCGAAAGGGAAAAAACTTAAATCAAATTTAAAGAATATGAATACATAATTCACCACATATTTCAAAGTTTACCACAGGATTTGGACTCCTGGGTACGAATCTTTTTACACACACAGGCAAGTTAGCCCAGACCCTTTTTCCTTCTTTTGTCTTTATGACATTGAATAATGCCGCCTGTCTACTATGTATACCTTGCGTAGATTATAATGTATAGCAGGCAAGCTTGTAGCAAAGCATATTACTGCCTGAATGATATTCCTGCTCCAAGGACCAATCTTGATGTAGTTGTGTGACACGAATAAAAGCCATAACAAGCCTCTGGAAACATTCCATATGTATTTATGATACTTGCTTTATATACGCATGCTACGTTTCATAAGGTCTGTTTTGAGGTAGCTGCGATCATGAGGATTAGCCTTGTCCCCAGGGTTTTAATAAGTTACATCGATCAGTTACCGACGTGAACAATAATATTTCTGAGATATTGGGCTCCTGACAGAAGAAATCCCATCATATTACGACTGGCTCGATTCCCAATGTACTATACAGTAGTAGTGCGCCATGTTATAGTGAGAGGGTTTTTGTCTCAAGAAGCATCGCTATCATGTGGATAACGATCTACAACCACACTATGAAACCAAGGCAGCTTCCGAGTCTGTTGTCTAGAGCAAGGTCTGGGTCTTTGCTCTGTTAAACAATTCGCGGAGACGCGCTGGACGTAGAGATATCTGTATTTCTAACGTACAAATTCTCTCTACACGTGTTCGAGTTCTATCACTGTTTTAGAATATAAAAAAACCAATAATGTCTTGTCATCGTGTCGTTGAAAACAATGTAGGGTATTTTTGGTAGCTTTTTGTCTGTTTTTTCTTTTTGTAGGCTTTTCTTGTCTTGTGCTTGTCTTTAATAAGACTGCAATGAATTGTGTTTTGGAAAGAAAGCGTCTTTTTGCCTGAAGTTGTTGTTAATGTTTTCATAGTTTGTTATCCATTAGTAATTTACAGTAAAAACAAAAAACAAACAGAAAAAAACCCGCACATTCAGATTGTCTTCTGTTCGTGTTTGATTGTAACGTTATAAACATCGAATTCCGTGGGGCACGTTTCCGACACGGGATTTATGCTCTTCTGCAGTTCGTTTCGCTTCATTGCCCCCCTGAAGAAAATGTGTGCAGCCACGAAGAGTAGGATCTGAAGGGGCAATCGTGGCCGCACAAGTTTTGTTCAGGGAGACACTGAAGTGAGATGAACTGCACTTCACAGGTTATGCACATTTCACATGCTACCGGAAGGTGCCTGTAATGTTACAGTACGGTTAGTATTTGATGACGATTAAGTTGATCTTGAAATGAAAGAGCAATGCATTGCGAGCCAGAAAGACAATGCTACGTTTGAGCTTTCCGGATGGTCATTTGGCAAAGCATTAGAGCAGTCAGTTGGCTTTTCTTATTCGTGCAGTCCTTGAGTGAACAAGAGTGGGCACTTTGCCACAGAGCAGGTTCGCTGGTTCCCACTTTTATTATTCAGGCGTTTCACAATTATGCGCCACCAGGAGTGTGCAACGCGTTGGCCAATCACAGTGCGCGAAATCGGTCGATCCAATGCTTGTTTGGAAAGGTTCGACAGATTTCGCGTACTGTCATTGGTCAACGCGTTGCAAACTCTTCGAGGCGCACTATCCGGTTCGTCTTAGAGACTTCGTCACAGGCGGACGCGACACGATTTGCAGGCTTTCTTTTGACAATCGCTGAAGTTGCGCGTTAATTTCCGGCTCCATATGGTTCCATGTAAACGGCAACTAATGCATATGTAACCCTATGTCCAGTGCATGTGTAGTGGGCGTGGTTTAAACTGAAGTGACGTCACACTTACGAACCGGGTTGTGAATCGCCCGTATGCGATTTTTTCCGTACCGCAATGTTCCCATAGAGTTGTGCACAAAATACATGATGCATGAGGTTCAAAGGTCAAAAGATACAAAATCCGCTCCTCAATTTCGCGCGTTGCATGATTTGTGTATGTATTCAGTGCATGTTTACACCCACATGCATGGGTTTACATGAGTGAGCGGGCTTCGTGAACATCGTGCATGTAGTGATGACGTCCTCGGTGCCCACACTGGCATTTAGTTAGGCCCTTTTTCAGGAGTGGATCCAAGGGGCGTGGATCGCGCACGGCCCCCTTTTTCACTCAAGAAACTGAATGAATAAATAAATAAATTTATTCCAAACAGAAGAAGAAGAGAGATGGAGAAGAACAAAGAGGAGTCATGCTGCCTGAAATTGCACCACAGAGCGGCCTAGAATCCAAAAATGCCCCGGATCCTAAGGGCTTCGCGCTACGCTCTCACGGGCATCTTACCATTGCTGCCTTCGTTAACAACCACCCCCTTTCGAAAATCCGGGATCACCCCCCCCCTTGGGAAAATCCTGGATCCACCCCTGATTGTCGTTGTTGTGGAATTTTAAACAGTGAATGTCTACAGTTTGTGCTTCTTCCTTTGTTTCAACACGCAAGCATTATTCCGCACAGAACTAGATTTTCGAGTCTTCTTTCACGTACACGTACAATAATCACAAACAGAAATTAATATACTTAAAAGTTCAAGCATAAACTTTCAACTATCTCTCAACACCGTGCAAAACGCGTACTTCTCGTGAGCTTAGGCCTAACAAAGTGGGATCCTGCACCGTGGTGTGTTGAGTACACTGTCATGTACCTGATCGTTGTGTGCGTTTGGAGGCAAATGTTGTTGTCCACCAAGGATCCTTTCCTTGTACCTTAGGACGCCCATGAGGCCAACACTTTTTTTCAATAAAGGAAAGGTGTGTAAAGCCTGGCAACAAAATTGATGACTTCACCTCCACATTAGGAAAACGGGAACGTATGGAGCCGGTATAGTTGAACATTTGAAAAGGAAAACGTATCACCTCCCAATGACTGATTGGCTTAAGAGTATCAGTTACAGGGTGCTTCAAAATTGACACCTGTCCCAAACTTTGCGGAAAAGTGATGAAAAATATTGAGATATGGTTGACTGAATTTAACAACATTCGTTGGTTCCTGATACTCCATGCTCATTGAAAAAGAAAGCAGTCATACTGGACGTGTACATAATGGCCCACAGGGGTCAGTATTGATCGGACGATCAAATCAATAGGATGAGAATATTGCATCGTGTAATAAGGCCATAAGATGCATTCTGGAAATGGGCTCCGTTCCTGAACAAGAGAGAGTAAAGGTTTACCAGGCAGCGATTTCCCCTGGGACACCACACTACCAACAGGAAGTACGTACACACGAGCCGTCTTTCCACAAATCGTCACGTACTATAGGTTTTGCCATTTGCGAGAATTATGAACAATTTTGATGAAGGCAAGTTTGGTACAGAGTGAAGCTAAGATACAGCAAATAGATCTAGAGAATAGGCATCGATGGTTGTAACAGCCATTTTAAAGAAAAAAGTGCTTGGTCAGTAACTGTTTGATTACATTTTCTCTTGCAATTTGCTATAGGAAGACATGTTTCCCGCCCTTTTGTACATGGGACATGCATGCAGAACGTATTAAACAAAGCATGGTTACCAACTTCACTAGTTTTAACACTGCATGCAAACATCACTAACTGCACTGCACGGTCATCCTTGATATAGTTTGTTACGTGCCGACAAGCACACCCGGACGTACGACAGAGAAAAGACAAACTAACGGAAAATGATATAGACATTACATGACGAGAGAGGGAACAAACGTAGAATTTTGGTACATTGGAGAATTGGCAATGGACGGATGCATCTGGCAGGTATTAACTTATGAACCAGTAACAATCATTTATTTTAAATAAATAGATCGAGCAAAAATAACTGGCGACAAACTATTACATCCAGAAATGAATATCTACAGGGGAAATATATGACATGAAAACCCAATATTCGGGCGAATATAATGAAATTAATGTGAGCTCACAGAACTAAGAATGAGGTTAGGTCGGGCGCTCAGTCAGGCATGGGGAGGCAGGGCAGGGCCGTCATGGTCTATAACTGCTCGGCTAGCGCCACAGGACGGTGAAGACTTAAGAGACCGGTGATAATCAGCGTCGGGCTCTGGGTACTGGAGGTGAGCTGCAAGCCATTGCGGTAGTAGCCTCGACGCTCCACAGTCCAGACGATCTCGGCGGAGATGGCCACACCAAGTCTTGCCAGCTTGGCTTGGTAGAAGTCTTGGCCTCTGCTGGAAGATCTGCCTCACTCGATGGTGATACGCACTGACTGAGAGCCCGGCAAGGTACAGCGCGGAGCATAAATACCTGCTCCCGTCACACCACCACACTCGCTATTCAAACAAAGTAAAATACTTTGTGTGTCAAACATAAGAAAGAAGAAGGGCAGCTATGTAGTCAAAGGAAGGGCTACAAGGCTGCAAGCCAGCCGTAACAAATTGTTTTGCAATACCTGCTTCTACATCAGATTCGAACCAGCTAGACGACACCGGCAAGCTCGGTGGTCGAGTGATTAAGACGTCTGCACTACTAAGCAGGAGGTCGTGGGTTCGCGTACACTTGTGTTTTTTTTCACAAGCCTTCGGGGACATACACTGTGTATACAGTGTTCAAATACACGTCGGGCAGGGCAAAAGTCCAAAATTTACTGCATGCAATAGATTTGCAAAACCTGTAGGTAATATAAAGATGCACTAGTTTGAATTTCGTTAAACATAACAATTTGAGTTCTGGGTTCCCAATAATGCAGGCACAGTTTCGGTTACACCGTTGTAAAGTTGTGTTAAAAGAGTGTAATAAACTGTTAACACTGTTCAAAGAGTGAAGTTTCAATTTCAGCGGGGTCGCTTTGCCATCTGTCCCCTACATGATAGTGCAGGTTTTTACAACTGTTGATAAGCATTTTTAAAAATAGATTTTAAGTGAGAAATTGAATGAAAATACATTATTCGGGTCGTTTTGAATCCAAGTAGATGAAAAGAGATGGGACGAATAACACTTTTTCACACAGCAAAAGAAACCTTGTCTCATAGAAGCTCCGGCACAGCGCTGGTTATAATATTGACGGCCGCTACAGTCGTTAAGGGCCACATCAACGATGCTTATCAGAATTGTTTATTTGTCTATCTCTGCCGTGTGCCAAGTTTTGCATTTTTATCACAACATGCACGATAGGCTTACTAATGCACGTCTTCTTGCATTGATCTCCATACAGAGTTTTGCAATTTCTTTCCTAATATTTGGTTGAGAGTATTTTGAAAGCATTTCGAGGCCACCCCTGCCAACGACAGCTTCTAGCGCCAAAATGACCAAGTACTCAAGGTGTAAACATAATGAGCTTAAAAGCGCGATGTTTGTGGATTGAGTTTCTTTTATCTCGTATTTTTTCAAGATCAAGGATTTAACGTTTGCTCCAAGATCAAAGATTTAACCTTTTAGGGGGTTTTCTAAGCCTATTAATATATTGTCTCAGTTCGAGCATACACGTGTTGTTTACACAAGGCAGTTCTAGCTAAATATTTGCAGTGCTTTTCAACGTATACGTTTCAATATTGCTCAGTTTCCAAATTCGGCACGCCCGCGCCTCTGCTGCTCACCAAAGGCGCATTTTTAATATTAAAAAAATCAAATGTAACGGGTTGCAAGCCTCTTTGTAGGTAAAGAGTTTGTGTGAACAAGCGTTTACTATGGAATCGTTTTATTTGAGTCTTTAGGTTCCGTGATCGGCACCAATTCTACCTACCCAAGGTTAAATGATGTGGATGCTTGTGCTGTCATATAACAGAAGCGTTGACGTTAAACAGAGACGATTTGCGTGGTGATTCTGTTCGTAACCGATTTTTGTATCAATTTTCCTTTGGCAAATTTAGCATATTGTCGCCTTCTTTTATCGGCAACTAAGACTAATGTCTGGAATAGAAAATTTACGCCGGGTTCGAGTTTAAAATGAATTCGAGCTAGAGTTGTAACCCAGGATCGATGACGGTGCTCCTGATCTCAGCCGTTGGTAGCGCTTAAGTCCATAAAGGTTTTGGGGGTGAAAGACACAGACATAGTCTTTCTCTTGATCATTGAGGCACTCATGAAACGACTTCACGCATCCCTTCAATTTGCCGATCAAATTAGTTTGAACCCTCACCCAACTCATCACCAGATTTTGGCGCGTCTGAATAATCTGTACTTACTTTATGTGTGTTTCTCTTATGAAGACAGGTCTGTGGATGCGTGTTCCTCCAATTAGACTGGAAAAAATCAGTAGATATAAAGCTTAAAACCACGCCTCTAACGCGAATTGACTTTTTAAAAAAAAGTTATCTGACTCCTTCGGTGCAGCGTGTGCTCGTTCTCGACAAGGTGAACTAACAAGTAAAAGNTTGTGTCCGCAGGCCCATTATGTCCGCCCCATTGTGTCTGCAGGCCCATTATGTCCGCCCCATTGTGTCCGCAGGCCCATTTTTTCCGCCCCATTGTGTCTTCAGGATGCGATTGTTATTTAATAAAGTCTCAGGTATTTTTCTTTTTTTCAAAAGCTTTCCTTTTCTAAAAAATTCCTTGCAGGTATTTGAATGTATGCTGTTATTTTTCCACAGCGGCTCTGTGTTGGATCATGTTCCAAATGAAAAATGAAACAATGAAACAAAAGTTCACTTATTCTGGGTCATTATTATGTGCGGATTATTTTGTGCATAATTCCTTGTAATGGGTATCATGGAAATGTACATACATATAGATATGTATAAATGCAATTCATGAGAAAAAGCTTAACTTTTATGAGTAAGTGTGAGTTTGTTTTTGCATTCAATTGGGGACCCTGAACAATAGAGGACAATAAGGTCCATGATTCACATAGGGTCGCCGAATAAAAATTGCGCACAAAACATATGGGTGGTCTTTTAAAAGAGTTGAAGTAAAACAAAAGAGGAACAATAGAGGATCCCCAGTTGCAGGAAAATTGTGTGTGCGTGGGTGTATAGGGAAGGGGCGTTACTAGTAGCCCTACACGTATGTTTCACCCCCATTCGACGTGTGGAAATTAACGACTTCGACCATGGGAGACGGTTACTTGACCGGACCCGCGTGAACCATGCGGAAATGTCCTTAGCAGCTTGCCAATCCTCTGTTGAGCTTCCTCGTTTTGAGGACTTCTTTGCACAAAGTTAACAAACGGATTTGAACTTTTTGTATGTGCCTTAGAAGGCTTAAATCGAATAGAGCACTACAGAATTGGGAAAAGAAATGCGACAGAAGTTTGAAATTTAGCATCAAAGTTGTTGCTAAGATGATAAATTATTTCCATTTTCAATCCATCACTTCGTCTTTTTCCACAACATTTCTCAATTTTAAATGTTTTCCCAAAACAGTGAGACACTGCATACGATAGGCCAGAATCTAAACTACACGGTACAATCAGTTCTATGTACATGCAGCTATATAAATTCGGTTCGACTTCCATGAGTTATATTAGATACTTCTGCGCAGGGCGATCTGTTTGTGTTTTACATGCTCGAAACCGATCCAATATACTGCGGGTTGTTTCTGCGGCGTAGACGTGCACATACAGGTGCAAGGAAATTTTCGACCGTTGGAGCAAGGGTACATAATGTACATATTCGTGTGGTACATGTAAAACTCGGAATATGTACCTTGAATTTGAACATTTTCCTTGCATTTTATAATGACAGATTTACCTCGCGGTTACAAAAGTGAACTTCATGTTAACTTAATGTACTTTTTGAATTTGTATTCCGTTCCCAAGTCACTGAATTCTTACGCTCGCAAGACCGTAAGATTAATGCAGAATGAATGGAATCGGTGCCGAGTAGTTAAGTCGATATACAAACGCGTCTTGTCAGGAAAAGAAACAAAAAGGCTAACGTCAAACCGTCGGCAAATCTAAACCCTTGAGAACTTTTCCCTTACAGCCCACTTATAAAAACTTCGGGAAAACTTCGAATTCTTTGTTCCGAATCTTGAGAAATCGCATCGAAACGTAAACAAACTACCTGCTGGCATAGATGCCAGTGTTTGTGCAAAACTGAATTTCCCAGAAAATGTGTACGTAATGTGCTTATTATTCAGGGTACAATCCTTACCTTGAGGAAGTCATCACTGGTCTAAAGCAAGGTCACGATAGTGACTGGTTAACGCTTGTCAACACATAACTCGCCCGTGGGCCCATTAGGCTGGTGTTTCCCACAGAGCGTGGGTTTTAAAACTCTGTATCCGGAGCTTGGTGGCGCAAGGGCCGGCTCGCTTTTGTATATGGTTTTTTTCTAATTCACTTAATGACNTGGGGCGGACACAATAGGCCTGCGGACACAATGGGGCGGACATAATGGGCCTGCGGACACAATGGGGCGGACATAATGGGCCTGCGGATACAATGGGGCGGACATAATGGGCCTGAAAAAGTTTGTGGACATAATGGGCCATGCGGAACATTCGTCAAAGGAAGGGCTACAAGCAAGCCGAGCCGTAAGAAGTTGTTTTGCAGTACCCGCTGCTACATCTGATTCGAACCAGCTATATGACACCGGCAAGCTCGGTGGTTAAGACGTCTGTATTACTAAACAGGAGGTCTTGGGTTCGAATGCACTTGTGTTAAAATTTACTGCATGCAATAGAGTTGCAAAATCTGTAGGTAATATAAAGATGCACTAGTTTGAATTTCGTTAAACATGAAAATTGGAGTTCTGGGTTCCAATAATCGAGGCACAGTTTCGGTTACACCGTTGTAAGGTTGTGTTAAAAGTGTATAATAAACAATTTTCCGACTGTTCAAAGAGTGAAGTTTTAATTTCAGCGGGGTCGCTTTGCCACCTGCCCCCTACATGATAGTGAAGGTTTTTACAACTGCTGATAAGCATTTTTAAAAATAGATTTTAAGTGAGAAATTGAATGAAAATACTTTATTCGGGTCGTTTTGAATCCAAGTAGATGAAAAGAGATGGGACGAATAACACTTTTTCACACAGCAAAAGAAACCTTGTCTCATAGAAGCTCCGGCACAGCGCTGGTTATAATATTGACGGCCGCTACAGTCGTTAAGGGCCACATCAACAATGCTTATCAGAATTGTTTATTTGTCTATCTCTGCCGTGTGCCAAGTTTTGCATTTTTATCACAACATGCACGATAGGCTTACTAATGCACGTCTTCTTGCATTGATCTCTAAACAGAGTTTTGCAATTTCTTTCCTAATATATGGTTGAGAGTATTTTGAAGAGTATTTTGGAAAGCATTTCGAGGCCACCCCAGCCGACGACAGCTTCTAACGCCAAAATGACCACGTACCCAAGGTCTAAACGTAATGAGATTAAAAGCGCGATGTTTGTGGGTTGAGTTTCTTTTCTCTCGTATTTTTTCAAGATCAAAGATTTAACGTTTGCTTAAAGATCAAAGATTTAACCTTTTGGGGGTTTTCTAAGTCTATTCATATATTGTCTCAGTTCGAGCATACACGTGTTGTTTACACAAGGCAGTTCTGGCTAAATATTTGCAGTGCTTTTCAACGTATACATTTCAATATTGCTCAGTTTCCAAATTTGGCACGCCCGCTCCTCGGTTGCCCACCAAAGGCGCATTTTTAATATAAAAATAATCAAATTTAAGGGGTTGCAAGCCTCTTCGTAGGTATTGAGTTTGTGTTAACAAGCGTTTACTATGGAATCTTTTTGAGTCTTTCGGTTCGTGATCAGCACCAGTTCTACCTACCCAAGGTTAAATATTGTGGATGTTTGTGCTGTCATTTTACTGAAAACATTAATGTTAAACAGAGACGATTTGAGTGGTGATTCTTTTCGTAACCGATTTTTGTATCAATTTTCCTTTGGCAAATTTAGCATATTGTCGCCTTCTTTTATCGGCAACTAAGAATAATGCCTGTAATAGAAAACTTACGCCGGGTTCGAGTTTAAAGTGAATTCAAGCTAGAGTTGTAACCCAGGATCGATGACGGTGCTCCTGATCTCAGCTGTTGTTAGCGTTAAGTCCATAAAGGTTTCGGGGGTGAAAGACACTAATATAGTCTTTCTCTTGATCTTTGATCCCTTCAATTTGCCAAAATTTGTCTGAACCCTCATCCAACTCATCACCAGATTTTGGCGCGTCTGATAATCTGTACTTACTTTATGTGTGTTTCTCCTATGAAGACAGATCTGTGGATGCGTGTTCCTCCAGTTAGACTGGAAAAAATTAGTATAATTAAAGCCTAAAACCACGCCTCTAAACGCGAATTGACTTTTTAAAAAAGTTATCTGACTTCTTCGGTGTAGCGTGTGCTAGTTCTCGATAAGGTGAACTAACAAGTGAAGGCAAGCTATTTATACATGTAAATTGACTCAAACGGAAATAGTAGAGAATAGTTCAGTGAACCGGTTCACTGCAAATGACGATTATAACAGGCGCAAGGGACGGCCGCCGAGATTTGACTCAAAGGGGTAATATAGCTTTCAGGAGACATTGGAGTGAGATTGTGGGCATGTACGTCTCTGCAATAGGAGTCCAGGATCGGACCTCGTTTCCCTCTTCCGAAAATGTGCCCCCTCATGTATTCTCACGCAAAACCCTAAGCATTTCATTTTGTACCTCTGGCCATTTTTACAATAAAAGTTGTCACTGGACAAAGGGGGAGGAGAGGGGAGATGGTCCAAACTCAGCCCTCTCCGTTGCTCTCAGGCCAGGTCATGTGACTGTTATCAAAATCAATGAGATTGCCTTAAATATCGGTAACCACAGAGCCACAAAACATTTATCAATCTTAAGGGCCTGGATTGTGCCGTTTAAGGCTATGTAACGCGTTCACTATGAAATGATAATTATTTGAAAGATCATTTAAAAGTAGAATGTAATTGCTTACAAAACAATAACAATTTGGAGGGTTAAAACATGTTGACTCCAAAAATTGCGTGGTAGGAGCGTTTGTCATCATGCTTTATATATATAGTTATATATTCCTCCAAAGACGTACACAACAACTTGTATTACGTGCTCGCCACTTCGAAGCTCGTTTGAACTGAACGATTGGGCTAAATGTTAACCAACCTTCATAGTATGTTAAAGTGGAGAAATTGGAAATTTCCGTCTAAACTACGGCTTGAGCGTCTGCGCAGGCTGGTGCTGTTGTAACCAAAATTTCATTGAAGATACCGATAACATCGTTGGCAGGTTTGGTTGTTTGTCCATTATTTTTCTCCATTGTGTTATCTTATCAACGACTGAGCTAAGACGGCGGCGGTGAAACGAATACTACCAACATGATAATCTTTTTTCCCACCCCTCTCCAAGAAATGAATCCCCACGGAATGACATCCCTTTTATTTAACTTTTCTTCCTTTCATTATCCAGGCGTTTCTGTTTAGTTTTTATCTCTTTCCTCAATGGACTCAAAAAGCGAGTAAAAACGGAGGAAATCCAAATGCTTCGTAACATCGGTTTAGAAGTTGCATTATGTTCATTCTTTACCCTCCTGAAAAATGCAAACGTGGGCCAGAAAAGAAAGAAAGAAAAAGGGAATATCTAGTCAGTATAATGCGGATCACTGATAAGAGATAAACCAAACTTGTGCACTGACTCTTGGTTTAATAAAGAATAAAATTAAGCAAAACAGGTTTGGAAAGGTGAGAAGAATTTTTTTGATTTTGTGGAATTGAAACGTCTATTTATAGCGTCTTGCTTAATTCGTAAGATATCTCTAAGCCCTTAGAATCTAAAGTGAGGTTTTGAAATAAGTCATGACTGTTTGAACTCACATTCATAAATACCTCAGACAGTTTCCCTATTTAACAACGTGCAACTTCACAGTGTATTAACATTATACCTGCTTAGAACTGATACATGTAAAGCCTGCTGTGTAAATCACGCGCTGGCACCTGGAAACGAGACAGTTTAATCGATAATTATTGGTCAAGAGTCTGTGTGCACGCAGCTTGCCACGCGTGCCAAGTCCATATAAGGAGATTCTTTTGGACAACTTGCACAAGGAATATACCATACAGTGGACGGGGATGTTCGGGAAAATGAAAGTAAAATTCTGTAACAAAATCATTGGAAATCCATCAAACATTGAGTTCTTTTGACTAGCTGACTAAAAAAGGAATGTGCTTGGCCGGTCTTAAATTAACGCTTACGACCGGCTCAAGAGACAAAACGCTAATAATGCCCCCACCTGCAGCTCGGGCGTTAGTCGCGTCTATTCTCCTGAACAGGTCTTAAACCTGGTTTCCGTATCGACGTAAGAAACGCAGAGAGCAACGCAATCAAGACGCAGACATAATGGAAACTCTTGTAAGAACACTCGTTTAAGAAGGATGCAACCGCCAATTAATTTTTGTTAGTATTTGAAAGCATGCTTAATTAAACAGAGCTATATCTTCTCAGTAACTGGTCACATTACTACAACAATCAAATCGATGAGATGTACCATTCATACACAGCACTACACATACACGTTAATGTAAATAATGTATTTTTCTCATTAAAAACAATGCCCTTAGGCCTATAGACAACTCTGATCTAAGTTTGAGAGCAATTACGAGCTCCCCTCTCGTCTACATCAGAAAGTGTACCTGAAATTCCGAAGAAATCTCAAAAATAGATCTCGGTGACTACGCCGGGCATGTTTGTCGTAAAGTGCATAAACACTCAAACTGATCGTAATTCATATTAAATTGATGTAAAGTGCGAGGCAGTGCGCTCTGTGCTCCATAAAGTGGATAGGGTGGGGCTGCACCCCAGTTTTGAAAAGCAAACACAGGGGCTAAGTTTGTACACTGGACTGTCATTATAGGCCTAATAGTTTCGAGGAAGGCCGATGTTGAAGCCTAAGCCAAAGTAGTACATGTATCACTGCGACACGTGTTTCCGCAGAGCATCTGCCGAAGACCGTTGCGAAAGTGGCGGTATTTGGCCACGTAGATGAACGGATTAACGCAACAATTTGCGGCGACCATGGCCACCGACAGCAGGTAATACCACTCCTTGAAATTAAGGTCCAACAGACCCAGATTGTAGCTGAGGAAGATCACCTGATTGGGTGTCCAGCAGACCAGAAACGTGATGAAAACTGTCAAGAGCGTCTTGAAGATGTTCCGTCTAGCCTTGAGAAGGGACTCCCTCATTCCCATATCCGGGGGAACCGGCTCCGCGGGGGAAGCAGCTTCTGTTGCGGGCGCTGCAGCTCCAGGCGGCGGCGGGCCCACACGAGCAGCGCCCCGCTTCAGTTCCACGCTGATGCGGATGTAGGCAAAGAACATCACACCGACGGGGAGGATGTACTGCAGGAATGCGGTCAGGATCCCCACCGCTTTCGATCCTGACAGTGAGCGGCAGCTCCCCTCTCGGATCTCGAAAATGGTCATCAGGTATGGCTTGATGGCGGCCCCGACGAGCCAGCAGGTAACGATAACGGCACCGACTTTCACGCGGGGATACCTGACGAATGCGGCCTGGTACCTGAACGGGTGGACAATGGCAAAGTATCTCTCCATTGTCACCGCCAGCAGGTTGAACGTCGAGACCACGAACACGAAAAACAGGGTGAAGTTGGAGAGCCAGACGTTGCATATGACCCACCCAAGACCGTTGTCTGGCAGAGGGTCGGGCAAGGGGATCTCACTTTGGACGAGGATCATGGTAGAGCCTAGGAAATCTACCACTGCTTGGTGGAAGATGAAGGCATTAGTGCGAGTCTGCATCGCTGAGACTTTACAGATGACAACACAAATAAGACCGTTGCCTAAGATGCCTACAATTCCAGTTATTGTCTTCAAAATTCGTAGAGCAAGTATTTTCTCCATTTCTACGAATTCTTCGAACGAAAACAAATTTGTTTTTGCAAACATGCATACAAGCTATCTTCAGTCTCAGTTTGATTGAGGTTGACGGACGATACAAAAGCTGCTTGGAATATATATAGCTGGGCTACCTTCCAATCAAAAACGTTTGGCCATGCAGAGTCTGTAGTTTTCCGCTGGGATTACCTGGCGGCTGTTTTACACTCCTTTTGCTATAAATCATTCTCTTCCTAATCTCATTTTTCCAGCCCCGATGACTGTACATGTATTTGCAGGCCTATCCCGTGAATGTGGAATTGCAATACACTCCAAACGAAGGCAATCATCCGTAATCTCCCTCCACTCAGCTGTGTGTTCCAATGCATCATTAGATTTATTGAGGAATATTGACTTCCTCTCCTGAAATTAGTCCTTCCATTGCTGCTCGTGATCATAATTATAGGCCTACATATCCTCGTGCAGCTCGCCTTTTCAATCAAGCCACGATGCATTAAAATTCGTAATACACGAATCCTTTATGTACGACTGCTCAACAGAATTTCACAATGTTCAAATGGTCACTTCATGAAGGCCAACTTGTTCGCACACCGCTGATGCAGGTGAAACCTTAAAAACAACAAAAATGCATAAACGCACACTGAGCAATATAACCATACTAGTGCAAATTAAATCCCAGATAAACAATTAAACAAGTTTGTGGGAACACTTAATCAAGTGCAAATGGGCAGCACCTCTTTGCACGAGTGTCAGTTTCTTGATAAATTGATTACTTTAAATCAAGCATACCTCATAAAATATAAACTTACAATAGTTCCTGGGGCGAGGAATCGCCAGTACACTCATAGAGGCGAAGGTTCTTGGCGACACATTCATATTCACGTTTCTAGTACATCAGTACTTGTCCTCATCTTTAAGTCTAAACAATTAGTACTGTAACACTACAGGTCCAAAATATATGTGCATTAATTATTGCGGATGAAGATCTACGAAATAAGGGCATAAGCCCTAGGAAATGTTCGAGTTTCTATTTTGGCGTAAACGGAATTATTGTCTATGCTTACGAAGCGAAACAATATGATATAGACAAAAGATATAAACTTGAGGTCAATTAAATCTTGATAGACATAGCTGATATTAATAAAACCATACTTACCAAAGGTGGCTACTGAAAATGGGAGGAGGTGTGTTGGTCGCGAGCGTGGACACATTTGAATTCGGAATCTCCCACGCCCAACGTGGCAAGCGGGGAAACTGCATGGCATTACATATACGTGCACACCGAGAATGTCTAAACGGGGTTGGTCGAGGGAAGACTGACTGTATTTTACTGCGACTAATAATTATGTAAACAAGGACTCTGAAAGGACCAGGCATGGAATCCACCAATCACCAGCAATATTTATTTGAACAAAGAAAGAAACCAAAATTCGATGAGCATTTATACCTGCTTGATCACGAGTAAGTGAAGTTTGCCAGATTTTTAACATTAAATATGTATGCCAACTCGACACAGTGAAATTCATGCAGTGTAAGTCTTGGGAAGCTCTATTCAAAACATACTCTGCTTCAGCAACGGCATAAAATTCGCTTTGAAATCTTGAGATCGGAACTGACATGTCCAGGAGATCGAGATTGATGTGCATTCAGGAGTAAAACTCACGAGCCTCAAGTAGGAAAAGAACACGAGTCACAAACAGGCAAGGTCCACCCAGTACACCTTTTGGCGGCTCCTGACTCGACAACCTCAGTGCTCAAGGTCTACACCAAGCTCACTTAGCTCGGAGCGTCCGAGGGAACCGTGGTGACTGTTTGATTTGAAAACGGCAGGCGTGAACGCAAAGCACACTGCATGTACTTCTCAAAATTCCCGCAGATCATCTCTCCCGGATATGAATAATACATATGCTAGCCATTAAATGCCATAGTCTGTTGCTGCTCCAGATTCTTGCCTCACAGCGGGTTGTCTCAAGATAGCGCCCTCTAACACTGATGGTTCTTATGCACGTACAAGAAGCTGTTGAAACTAAGACCACGGAGCCGGAAGAGTAGAAGCTTTTCTGGTTCAGTTTGGTTGACCAACACGCACTTCAGCCAATGCACTAAATGTAGAGCAAAGGAAATTTATTGTTCAGTGTTTACATAGTTTATAATCCTGAAATGTTGTTCACTTGTGTTTATCCACAATGTGTGATCAGTGAAATTTATACTAGTTATCTCGGATATCAGCTGGAAAAAAACAGAATTGGCGTCGGATAAGCTAAGTAACAAGAAGTTAAGTTAGTTTTCGTGATCAGTTCAGTGCTCGGTATGATGACACTTGCTTTCTCTCTAGTCTGAATAGCCTATTTACGCAACCATGAACAGAAAAGAAAGTCGTCGAAATATGGCCATACAAAAATAACTAAAGGGAACTGGGGCGTAAGTGGGGGCAAGTGAGACCATGCCCAACCCCCACCAAAGAACGTGCATTTAATTGCTCTGCCTCCATGAAGTATGCAAGATTATAAGTACTTATAGTAGGTATGCAGGCAGCCTCATAATGCCGCTTTAAAGCCGAACTGAATATTTCCGAAAGTTGTTGTTCTGGATTAGGAGAGTGGGATGAGCACCAGCACAATGCTCACCATACTTAAAATAAACATGTGAAAGAGATCACCAGCAACAAGTCTCAAAGCGACAAGCCCGTGTGCTAGCAGGACTGAGGAGCTGGTAATTGGTAGCGAGAGCTAGTGTAGCGGCGAAAAACGGTTCATTACGGGACGGTCCTGGTTCAATTGATCGGGTCTCGATGGGCAGCTAACTTGCATACAGAAAATATCCAAATAATTTTCCACCGGTCTACACTCTCCCCATCTCAAAAGTGTTGGCTCCTGACAACAAATGGAACAAAAGTCGACAAACAATTACTGATTTACTAAATTATTAAGTCGTGATACCGAGCTGACAATCGGATGTGACGTCGAGGCCTGCTGAAGAGGATTGAGTCGTCCGAGCTATATGCCCTGGCCTCGTCATCACTAGAATCGTCGTGGAGGCTGGAGAAGGATTTTAGGATCCACCCTGGCAGGTGCGTTTCACTGATGGTCCGGATGATAACTCTGCATCCTCTAACTCAGGTGGTCAGTTGGTGATACTGGGAGTCCCGTTTGGGAGTAGTTGCAGGTGTAGCTACTTCAAAGGGACATCTTACTAGCAGGTTTCTGTGTACAGCCTTTGTGCTAATGGAGCCAACCTGTACACCGGAATGTTGGGCAGTCATCTAGCAATGATGTAGGGAATCTCTTTCCACTTGTCCTTCACTTTCTGCTTTCCTCGAACGGATTTGTTTGCCAGTAGTACCCTGTCTCCAGGCTCGAATGTGGTTTCCTTCACCATCCTGTCATAGTTTGCCTTCTGTGTCTGCCGTGACGCTTCTGCTTTGGCTTCTACTGCTTGGTAGGCTTCATGGAGCTCTTGCTGGAGTTGCACTACAAAGACTGGACACTCTGCATCCTTCTCCTTTTCATCTGACTGCAGGTGTGTTGTAAGCAGCTCATCAGCTAGAAGTTTGGGTCTCGCAGGAGATTCATGTACACTGCTGTTATACGCGTGGGTCAAGGCTTCTACATGCATTGCCCAATTCTTCTTCCAAGACTGCTCTAAGGCGCCCAGCATAGAGAGGAGGGTATGGTTAAATCTCTCCGTCGTACCATTACCCTGGGGATGATAAGGAGTAGTCTTGGTTTAAAGTAGGCCTACACCGAGGAGGCAGCAGAGCTACTTGAGGACCCTGGATTCAAAACACCTCCCCTGGTCCGAATGGATCCTCTCCGAGATGCAGCAGTTAACGAGGAACTTCTGCCAAAAGTCCTTAACAACAGTTGTAGCCATCTGATCTTTCGTAGGGGAAGGCTTGCGAGTAGCGTGTGAAATGATCGGTGATGACCAACAAGTGTTCATACCCAGGCTGCCGACTTCTCTAAGCTCGGAAAATCTATACAGATCAACTGGAGTGGATGTGATGTTTTGAGGTTATGTAAGGTAGCACTTCTCTTCCCATCCGGTGATTTTTGTAGTGCTCAACGTTTGCATGTCTAAACACAGTTCTTAGCGTCAGTGTGTAACGTTAACTCCGGCAGCGACGCTTCATTTGCTAAAGAGTCTTGTTGAAGCAAAGGTTACCCATGTTATTGTAGTGGCCTGTGGTTGCGTCAGCGCCCTGATGGGGTGAGAGTAAATTAATTATGAAGTCAGCTTTCGGAAATCGACACACAATCTGAAGTTTCCGTCCCTCTTTCTGACGATAACTATAGCGGCGGGGTGAAAGAAGATCGGCTTTCTTTGGTGACATTTGCCTTCTTGAGGTCATTGATATATGCTGTTTCACTTTTTGGAAGTCTGCTGGGGGAATTCGCCGATATGGCAGACGAAAGGATGTTGGGTCACTCAGGGGTATCTTGTGCTCGCATGTCTGTGTATAGGCAATGACCGTGGAATCTCAGGGGACACCGGGTGCTCACAGTCCGTCACCTCTGCTGTGCCGTGAGACAAAGGGGGCCTAAGGACCTGAACATATGACAGCAAGCTAGGACAGAATTCCTCTTGATGGTGATCGCCTGTTGGGACTGGTTGCACATGGGAGGTCCTGCTTCAATTGACCGTACCCTTCTCAATAAAAAAAAAAAATCCGAAGGAGGAAAACTGGCCTGCTTAGCAAGGAGCTTGAGGCCAACTACATGAACATTTCTGCCCTATGTAAGACTTTGGAGAAAGTAGAAAAAATTCACACCTTCTTTTGATCTGGTGCACCTCATGGCTAGGCTCACGTCCTCAAGGCACATCAGACACGGGGTTTGTAGCTCAATGCTCCAACTGTCCTCTACCCCAACTCACTGAACCCAAAACCTATATCTGACAGACAGATTTTTTTCCAATGAACCAAGCATTCCAGCAGTAGTGCACATTTTTGTTTGCCAGTAGCCAAATTCTTATAAAGTCTTTGGACACTGATGGACGTATGAATAATGGAACAATGTATCAAACTTTAAAAAGTACATTTACGATAGCAAAAGTAGTTCTAATATCAGGAATTTTTCTCTATTTCCTGGTCACATCGATAATTTGTGTTTAATTGCAAGCAAAAAACTACAAGTATTAACAGGATATTTACTGGCCCCGCTTGTCCGGCTAAGATGCAGGCAGTAATCGGGCATTTTTTGAATGTTTTCTATTATTCGTCTAACTCGGCGGCGACCATCACTGAACGCTTTGAAGTGCCTGAGTTGCAACCCCTTCTATGTCTTTTCTCTATGGTCCTCCTATCATTTCGTCTTTTGATTTCGACTTTTGGGGTTGTAAATAGATCCTCTTGTTGTTTTGCCCTTAGCTTGGTTTTGACTTTCTCATTTTGTAAATTTGTCCTTTTGTTGTGCTTAATGCTTTGCTTGATTTTGAATATCTTTTGTGAATGTGTTCTGTCACCTCTTGACTTTGTTTAAACACAATTTCATTTTCTTGGTGTTTTGTAATTTGTTAATGTTTGTCTGTTTTTTCACAAGAATAATCTTTGGCTTTTGTTTTGACCTTTGTAGATTTCTTAATGTTTATTATAGACTTAATTGATTTTGGACCTTTTGGCCGCCCATACTAATGTACAGGGCTTTTGCAGACAACTGGCTGGCAGACGCACACTATTCACCCCGAGCTGAAGTGCATCCCCATTCGGCGGAAAGAAAGGCATGTGGTTACAAGCAGGTTCTTGCACGCGTTCTATGTGTACTTTCAAATGGAGTTTTTCAAAAACCGGTTGAGGTTTTTGTGCTTCAATCGTCAGATTTAGAAGAAAACTTGAATTCTGCACTTGGAATGGATACATTTGGAAAGAATAATGGTTGGTGTACGCAGCAGTGAATTACCGGAGATCAACGTCAAGTTTGGAAGAAGGAACAGAAAGAACTGTGAGTCGCTCTTTTTTCAGTTTCAGAACGTTTCTCAAGTTGTACTTTATAATGCTTAGCTTTAAGCCTTTTTAGGTCCGGTAAAAAAATTTATGACAGTCTATCTAACCTATCAGGCTTTGCACATGAAACTTCACTATCTCGAAGTTGTGACCGTCTGAGATGTTACTTATTGGCAAAAGTGGTTTCAAAAACTGAATGACTAATTTGTCGTTTATTTTCCCCAGATTTCACCGGAAAAATCTCCCAGACAGCCAGGATTTGTGTTCGTCGGATCTAAAGACGTACTGAACCCAAATCGTGTCACAGACGATGTGATATCAGTGACATAATTCTTCTTCGGGGCAGAGACGAAACCAAAGTGAGAAGCAGAGTGCTGACGTTTCTGTTGAATGAAGTTACAAACAAGGGAATTCAAAGTCAACACAATAATTTTAGCAAAATTATTCGTTCTCTGTTAAATCTTACTTTGTATGCCGGAAAGTAGTTGTTAAATGTAGATCTTTAACTCAGATTGTGAACTCAACTTTTTAAACCTGATTAATAAGTGTCTGTTTTAGAAACGGCAGTAAGTTAGTTTAGTCGGTCATTTAAAGCTGGGCTCATATTGTGCTCACAGAGAAGATTCTCACACTTCCGTGTGCTGCATGTCGGTTTTCAATGAAATTCAGTAAATATATGAATGAATTTTATTTAGAACAATTTTTCCTGAGAGTGTGTAAAATTAAAATCATTTTATTGACGAGTTTTTCAGTGTTGGCTCGTCGAAGCAAGACGGAAAAACACATGGACAATTTGGACATCATATTTACTGACAAAACCTATTGCATGTCCTAGTGGAATTCTCAAAGTTTTACACACTGAACAAATCACAACTGAACTGACCCAAAGTTGAAATATTTCTAAAGTGAGACCGTAGACAATAGGTGTAAAATATGGATTAAAAACAAACACAAAACAGGTTAACATTATCGCTTTCGAGTGCGTTAGTTAATAAGAAAATGGTCAGTTATTTCCGGAAATGATATTCTTGCATTTCCTGTTTAGCTTTAGCTTGTTTTGGGGAGGGAGGCCGAGGGCTAATAGCCATCGTCCCATAGGAAAAAGGTTATGTTGACCAGAAATGCACGGCATACAGCATCACATTACCCTCCTGAAGCGCCGCCAATGATCGGCCGCGCATTTTGTGCACAAACAATGCGCGATGTCCGATCCAGTCTATATAATGGAGATCAATGGCAAAGACCGTACATGCCGGGAGAATTATTAGTCATGCGTACGAAGCGCGCACCGCGTCAAACACGCGCATACTTGCGTGCCCCATGGCGCGCCTGTGCAGTTTAGTACAAAAAATACACGCCCTCTTTTGTTCCGCTCGGAGTAGATAGTTAGGTTGTATAGGTATACCAACACAACACTGCAGGATATCAAGTTTATGGACGGTATTCGGGTCTGTGTACAAACTTCCGGGTATGTGCCTCACTTCGTGCGATCGCTTGTGCTATATTATTACTGGCGGTGTCCCAGAGGATGTCCAGTCACGACGACCTCGCAGTGTAGTTTCGTAGATTTTCAAAGAATCTGACTTTTCAAGGGAAAGGAGCGCAGTAATCGGAATCGTTTCATATGGCTATTATGATTCTCGGGGGTCTAAAGTGGTGAGCGTTAATAGCCTGAGAAGCTAAACGAGAGCGCTTTAACTACAGAAAAACGTACACAGTGAATGAGTGCGCAGTTGGGGAAATGAAAATAGAACCGTACATCGGAAAGGGCGTTATATCAGGGAGCGCTATAATGGAATCTTCTGTAATACAAATAGATCTTATACAAATTGATTTGGATTTCATGGGCGTCACAAGAGGAGGTAAGGTGAGCTTCCCGCCACAAATATTAAGAATGAAAAACAAGAAAATAAACTGAAAGAATAAAACGAGAGAAATGACAAACAAGAGATGAAGGGCTTAAGATCACCTTTTTCCTGCAATCAAAAAAAATCGACCGCCCTCCATTAATTTTTTATCATTTTCGACTGATTTGTGTATTGTCTCCCGCTTGGAAATCCCCCCCTGGAAAAAAAGGTTTGTCCCAACCTGGAAAAAATCCTGGTGACAACCACACTGAAGCTGTAACGACAACACATCGCTGTCTATAAGAGAACGCGTTGCCTGTTTGATAACTGTAATCATGGAAGATATACTGGTGTTGCGTATTTACAAGACTTCCATCGGCATCTTTGGTATGTTAGGCAACGGCCTTGTGTGCGTTGTCATCTGTAAAGTCTCGGCGATACAGACTCGTACTAATGCCTTCATTTTCCATCAAGCAGTGGTAGATTTCCTGGGCTCTACCGTCATTCTTCTCACAAGTGAGGTCCCGCTGCCTAGTCTCCGGCCCGATGATTTGTTGAGTCGGTTCTTGTGCCTCTTCTGGCTGTCTAACTTCCTACTGTTTTGCCTGTTCGTAGTCTCCACGTTTAACCTGCTTTCCCTGACGCTGGAGCGGTACTTCGCCATTGTGCACCCTTTCAAGTACCAAGTGGCCTTCGCCAGCCATGCCCGCCTCAAAATCGGGGCGGTCTTCGTGGCGTGTTGGCTCATCGGGCTGGTCATCAAGATCTACAACTTGATCATCTTCGAGGTGGAGGACGGCAGGTGCATTTCTAAAGTCGTGTCTCGCTCCCAGGCCGTGGGCATCCTGACGGTGGTCCTGGTGTATTTCCTACCGGCTGGCGTCATGTTCTTTGCCCACATTCGCATCGGCTTAGAGCTGAAGAGAGCAGCATCCAGGTTAGGTCCACAGCCCGCAGCGGTGGCAACCGCTCCCAGCCCATCCAGCGGCGAAGCCTTGACATCTGAGTCCGATATGAGAGAATCTCTACTCCGGGCTAGACGTAATACATTCAAGACGCTCCTGGTCGTCTTCATTACGTTCATGGTGTGCTGGACGCCCAACCAGCTGATCTTCTTCATGTTCAACCTTGGCTGGAAAACCCAGCCCAACAAGTGGTATTACCTGCTCTCTGTGGCGATGGTGGCTACCAACTGCTGCGTCAATCCAATCATCTACGCTTTCAAGTATCACCAGTTTCGCAACGGCCTGCGGGAGATGTTTTGCGGTCAAAGGTTTCGTACTGATGGCATTGTATAAAAGACAGATGGGGAAATCCATCTGATTATCAAAATTTGTGCTCTATATTTCAAATCAAAACGTATTACGTTACGTAATTCCTGTTTTAACTTAATTAAGACATTGGTTTTCCCAAGGGGATGTAGATCTCGCACCATACATGATGATACAATATATTCATAGCGAAATAGTATTTGCATCTTTTCGCCACTTTTGTCACGGTTGATTTGAAGTTGAAGCTGTTGATTTTCTATGCCTTGTGGAAAATTAGACTTAATCGTAGAACGTTCAGTCGTTTATCTTTGTTTATTTTTCACAAAGTGGTTGAACCGGGTGTACGCTACCATTCCGTACAAATAGGTTTAGCATGAAAAGTTGTCTCATGCTTGGAAAATTTTTTGAAAGTTTCATCGTGTGAAAGGACACCAATGTTCAGGAGTGACAAACATTCTTGTCAAATCCTTAAGAACTTTTGGATGAGGGCTGGCCCTCAAGAAATCTTCCGCTAGCGGAAGATTTTTTATGGGACCCATGACGAACGATCGCACCAATGGACGTACTGTTTAATGTAGTCTAACTTTCCTGAGATACTTGCGTTTGTGCTTTGAATTTCAAAACAGGAAGCATGTAAAAAAAACAGCTCAAATTCAAAATACATTCTATTGTCGGTTGACGTTACAGAGGTAACTGTTTTTTCACAGTTGATTTTACCTATCTTTTTCTTACTATGTTCACACTAAACTCTACTCTAGGCTAGTTGCTAACAATTATTTGCAAAGGAAAATGAACCGGTATCCGTTTCCGAACAGGAAACTCGTTTCCAATGGCATACATAAAAACAAGTCCATTTTCTGTTGCCATGTAAGTCGCTTTGCATATTTAAAACTCAATGTGTAGAAAAAATAAATCCAGGTTTAATTTCCTGTAATTTTCAGTTATCTCAATATACATCAATGCACCAGAAAAGAAAATTCAAATTAACAGACAAAGAAGAAGTCCTAAAACATGAAACCAGTCCTTTAAAATGGACAGAACAAGTTTTGTGTGTTCAGAGAACATTTGAAACATGAAACCAGCCCTTTAAAATTGACAGAACAAGTTTTGTGTGTTCAGAGAACATTTGAAAACATGAAACCAGCCCTTTAAAATTGACGGAACAAGTTTTGTGTGTTCAGAGAACATTTGAAAACAGCAGAATCTTCTGTTTATATTTTGAAGAGGAAAAATAAGAACGACAATTACAATAAACAGACAAAATAATCGAGAGTTATAAACGTATACTCAGGATTCGTCAACATCAGACAGAGTAGTAGTAGGCTAATTGGAGTTGCAGTTATGGGCATGACTTTTTTATGTGCACAGAGCGTTTGTACTCGAGATCTTATTATTGGGCCACCATTTAAGGAAATTGCTTGCTTAATAACGACACCTGTCTGTCTGTACGCGCATCCCCAATCTAATTTAGCAGGCGTAATAACATCAGAAACGTAATTGAAACCACACTGCATGACGCAACCGCTGAATCTCGTACTTTGGGATGTCTGTATTTTGACAAACAGTGCCATTTCCAGCAAATGAGCTCCATTATGATATCCTGGCTACTTTGGCTGTTTTTTACAAGTGGAATCGAGTGACTCCTCATAATTGAATCATTTAGACGTCTGGAAGCTGTAGTCGTATGCCGCCAACATCAAGATCTGAATACTCCACGCGCAGAAATTGAACAAAAGAAAAACATGTTATAAAGAATATGGAATTATATCTCCAACAGGAACACACGTCCATTAATCTTCGCGCTCACCCTTAAAAACCTAAAATTCTCTTTCTTCATTGGAAAGTAACGACCTCTAAAACTTTTTCATTCCAAAGTAGGACGTATTAAAGGTAGTTTACACCATTTTTTTCTTTTCTTTTTTTTTTTTTGGTCGTAATTTCCACCAGATTGGCTGATTGCGGTATATAATATTCATGGCAACTTACATCCCACTCACATGTTTCATGTTTGAGTCAATTGCTTAGTGAACAATCGAGAAAAACAGCGCGGCATTTTCAACGCTTAATCGAAGATCTTGTAGGCCTACCGGTGATTATCTTACGTAAAATCTAAAGCGTTCGTAGTAAGCGAACAACGTCCGCTGGGTCAGGGTGGGAAACAGGCATGACCGAGGTTCCCTTTCACTTAAAAAGGAGCAGTTTTCAAAGGTAAGGAGTACGCAGTGAATTTGCCTTGGAGTAATGCGCCTCCTCAACGATGTAGCATTGTGGATTCATGAAAAAAACTTCGCCCAGGAACGCAGTCGACTCGTGTCCGTGACACTGAAACGACTAGCAGGCCTATAATTATGATTATGAAAGCCCTGTGAATCTCTTTACATGCCATTAAAAGACCACCCAAAGCACCCTTTCCCCAAACACCTAAATGTATATTTGGCCTTTTCCCATTGGTTGTCAAGGCTTTCATTACCGTTTATATGTAATTGGTTAGGGGGCTTTTTTGTTGTTGAAGCAAGTCTCCCGTTAGTGGTACCATGCTGAACTGATCACGAAAAAATACCAGACGTTTCGTTTAAAAGCTTATCTGTTGCTGTTTGAATTACCGCCAATAGCCGTCACAGTTGGTACATAAACGTTAGTAAACACCAGTTTAGGTTTATAAATTGTACAGCAAAAACCCTTTGCTTTACAGTAATTAGTCGTGAAGCATTTCAAACCAAAATTAATGTTGAACCAGAAAGGTTTCTCACTCGTACAGCTCCAGAGCAGACAGGGCACGTGGCAGGCTGCCGCGTTTAGCAAACATGTCACAACCGCTCTCACCAAGTAAGCAGGTAAGAATTGACGAAGATCCAGACATTTTCAATGATAATCAAATTTTGGTGGCAATATTTTTATGTGGATTCAAATTATCTTAAAAAGTGGAATCGTGTTAAAATAATTAAAACATATCAAAACGCTGATCACTGTGTGAAAGATTCATCGGATTTAAGTTAATTTCAAGTTTTTGAGTACATTTTGTTGCTTTTAACAAAAACAAGCTCAAATGACAACTCACAAAATTGATGATACCACCAAGTCCCACTGGCCCCGAGAGCAGCATCGAAACATCTGCACTCTTGAGGCAACTGTTAATTACCTGACATTAAATAGCTCCAATGGGTTAGGTCGTTCCTTGGACTCTAAAACAGTCTACATGTAGCGATCAGTGGCATGGCTACGGGGGCACCCGTAGGCCCCCGCACCCCCATAGTCCCCCGAGTCCTCCCCCCCCAAATCTGTGAATAATCTCCGTTGAAATGCAGCATCAGCTTATTTTCTGGTGGTGTCCCCTTGTAAACAAAATGTGTGCACCCTTGGACATTTACGCCACTGCAAGCGACTACATGTACATTATACATTTTTGTACATGTATTGAAAATAGTAAGCTTACGTAACAGTCAAGTCGGCAAATGTTAATGTCACAATCAATTACGGATATTTAGGAAGATGGTCCCGTTTTAGAGGCAGGAGGAGACCGGAGTACCCGGAGAAAACCTGCGAAATGGACCAGAAACCAAATGCACTTCATTAAAGCCTGGGCCATTGCAAGCCGGGACTTAGACCCAGGTCTCATTGGTGCAAAGCGAGGAAAGAACCGCTACGCTAACCTGCTCCCCCCGAAAGGCACGTTTGCTCCCGTTGATCTTTTTATATCCATTTTTGCACGCAAAACGTGAAGTGACACCATCTTCGACAGAGGTTTCAATGTTTCCAACGCTTCAACATCGACATTGTTTAATTTGATTTGACAGTGGCACGTCCGAGAAACCTCATTAGCAACTCTTTTTCAGTAAACGCCATTTGGGTTATGGTGGGGAGCGCTTTCTAAAGGCTTCCTGATACAGGCTTCCTGACACAATAGTCTCAACAATGTCAATCAGCTCTTTTGGGGATCAGGTTCTTGAGTTTTTCAGATGCAGGGATAGGAACTGAAATTAATTTGTGTCACTCCGTCTTCTCCGGTGGCTATACATGGATTCAGTGAATCTGTTGCTACGTACTGAAGAAGCCGAAAAGATGATGGTTCACTAAAAAAAAAAGCGAGTCGCCATTGCAACAACGCAAATGCTACAAGCGGTGTACTTTTAAGGATTTCTATTCTTCTCAAAAAGTAACATAATTTTGCATGAATGCTGGCCTTCCCAGTGTTCTGAACAGGAAGAAACAAAGATGAGATGAGCCATGTTTTTCAAAACAAGGATATCTATTATTACCAAGGGCAAAACAAAACAATTTAATCCACAGTGTACTAATGCAACCAAAGGCTTTCTTTCTCTAAGTGAAAAACTCCTCTTGTAGAAGATATTTTTATAAAAAACTTGCTGAAGAGACATTTCAAAATATCATATAATTATTCACCTATTTTCTTTTGTATTTTTCGGTATGCATGAAAATCAATGTAATTTTGAATATCAATGTAATTTTGAAAAATCAATGTAATTTAGAAAATCAATGCAATTCCCAGCGTTGCTGACCTTATGACTGTGACTGGCCAGCACAAAGACATTAACTGGCAAAAAGCATGTGCATTTTACCCTCCCAGCACAAACACTCCACAACATATGACTAAAAAAAATTGAAGTTCATCCTTCACAGTGTGTGGGTGCGCAACAAGTGCATAATAAATGGGTGGGATCTGGTCATCTACATTTGCATTGTCTGAAATGAAGAAAAATGAAAGAAACAAATCTTCCAACAGTTCCCAAAACTAAACTTACACAAAATGTGCTTGTAGTAACATGTACATGTATAAAGAAAAGGATCCATTACACTATTTACAGAAGGCACCTCCATCTTAAATCCCTGTCATTAGCCTTGGTATCATTTTTTTCAAGGATCATCAGGTTGAAGTCAGTGATATGAATGTACATAATACAGGGATCTACACGGACAGGATACAGTCTCAATGGTTGGCAGGGAATGCTTGCTCAGGTCACACAAGCAGCACTGAGTCCAGGATGCTGTGCGGCCCTCAGCGGGATGAAGACAGAGAGTGCCTAGTATCCTCTTGTTGCCATGGAGACTGCCTATCATTCCCTCATCTCTCCATCTTCCTCTTCCTCCTCAACGCCTCTGACGTACATCACATTGTTACATCTGTTTAGGGACAACAAAAACAGTGCCACTATCACTTCCATTTAAAACAAAGCTCTTTTCAACATTTTTGAAAAAGTTGTGAGCTGCCTTTGACATAAATGTACTGTATCTCTACAGCCATGAGAAATATCGTGAAACAATCTTTTGTTTCTCATTCAAGCTCACCTGTTCCCTTTTCTGTATTTTATTGTTTTTGCTTGAATTTTGGTTTACTTGTTTTGGCGATACATGCATTAAGTTCTGCAAATATCACTTGGGTACATGCATCGTCACCGTTACACAAGTCCTGCATCCACTCAAATCAGTAAGGCAGCATGTCCATGCAAATTCCATTAAATTCAAAGAAGAAAAAAATGAAAAACTTGCACACTTGTAAAAGAGATACTCTGTATGGAGTTATTGCCAACCTATTACTTACAATGTAACCTGCCACCTTCGCTATGAAAAGCTTCACATCTTATTTGTACACTTTGCAAATTCACTTCGTTTTCAACATTTTAAGCTGTGTTAAAATATCAAAATCTTTTCAAAACTGAACAAACTGCAAATGTGGCCTCTTAGGTTTTTGTCCATGCTTTCCATATTACCAGTCAAAATCAGTAAAAGTTGTCAATTACATGTACTGCGCCTCTGATGGACCCGTGCTTTTATTACACGACGGGTACAATAAATTTCTCCACAATCACCACGCAATTCTCACCTGATGAGGACTTCGCCAAGATTTCCCTGAAACACGCTATCAATGTACTCCTCCGTGTTTGCAAGCTGGGATTTGAGGAAGAAAAGACAAAAGAAAAATATTTTTGTTAATTCGACCGAAATACGGTTTCTGCTTAAATTCTGGATTTGCATTTTTTGTACATGTATCTCACTCACTTTGGCCCCTTTGTTATGAAGATTCCCTTGCCTCTGCTCTTTGATTGAGTTTAGGATCAGCTGTGCTGTTCTTTCTCATTTAGGCACATGCCAGAACATGTACAGTACATGTAAATCTACTAACAGTCAGTTTCAAAATAAAAACTGATGATGTCTTTCCATGCACACTGATGCAGGCACATGATATGCATGTACATGTAAGGTAAACTATTCAACCAAATCCACAAGAGATGCAGTGATGCACAGTACCCGCTTTAACAAGAAAGACATAGTAACGCAGTCCTCATTTCAAAGCTGAGGGACACCACGCACCCTGAGCAGTTTGAAAATGGCATCCCATACGAGCAGGGGGATACAGATTCCATTCCACCCCCCAGCTAGAACTCAGCAGTCCAATGACCAATCTTTTGTTCAACTTTGCACGGTTTCACCGTCAATGGAAAAAGTTCACATTTTTGGGGGGGGGCCCGACCTGTCTTGAAAAAGTGGGCATTTTACTGAAATAATATTCCAAATTTTCATAAAAATCGGTGTCAAATCAACGTCGAGACATCAGTAAAACATTTCCCATTTCCATAATACAAAAATGAACTGCAATACAAAAGAGAAAATAAAAGGGCATAGGTGAGGGGCAAACCCTTACTGCTTTCTCCAAAAACACTGAACATTTTTAAATCAAGGAAGATGCTGCAAATCTTCAAATTGATTGAGTGTCCCAGCAATTAAAAAAAAATCTGCAGAGGTTATCAACCCAAACCCTTTACGATTGTCAAAAGTCCATCTTATAGACAAAGGGTATACACGTATACATTATAAAATTTAGGAATTAGATGTATGGTTTTTTGGGCAAGTTTAGAGCTAAAGTGATGACCTTTAGAAGTGCAAAACAACGTCCCACTGGCTTCTTGCAAAGCAGCAGATTACAGGGGATCTACTAGTGGGAAAGTCTGCTGATCAACACTGCCTGAAGGAGGTAGGGTTATGAGACCTCCTCTGTACTTTGCATATCATTAGGTCAGTTGGAAATTCAAAGAAGAAAGCGGTCTGACCTGCAGGTTCATGTAGCCGTCCACAGAGACGAGGTAGCCTTTGTATTCCATACCCCACTTGAGTTTGACCATGACAGGTTTGCCCGTTAGCCCATTCAGGAAGGGCTTTGGGTTGAGGGGTAATCCCATGGCCTGTCCAAGAATAGAAAGGCACAAAAAACTTATAAAATCAAGCATAATTTCCAGTCACGATGGCAATGTACATGTATGTGTACGTGTACAATGAATGTTGTTCATCACCAGAAGCCACTTACATGTACATGTAACAGGTAAGCCAACTGTTAACAAATGAAGATCAACTGACCACTCAGATTTGCTGTGAGTTAGACAAACTTTTTTGAAGAAAACATCTAATTGAATTTTAGGGATTCAACTGGCATCTCTTCCATAAGAGGAGAAACCCAGTTGCCAGGAATCCTGTACACACATGTACGTTAACATCCACTAACACAGGCATCTCTTTCATGAACATGATTTCAAAATTTTAGTCAGTTAAAAAAAAATCAAAGTCTGGCCCAAAATTAGTTCTACAGTCAGGAAAATCTACACAATCTACACTCTCAAGTTTCACTCAACACCTAATACAGGCATTTCACAATAGTGCGCCTCCAAGAGGTTGCAACGCGTTGGCCAATCACAATGTGCGATATTTGTCGACCCCATGCATGTTTGGAAAGGGCAACAAATTTTGCGCACTGTGACAGGCCAACGCGTTGCAAACTCTTGGAGGGCACTATTGTGAAACACCCATATTAGGTGTTGAGTAGATTTTCCTGATAACGCTATGAACAATTTTTGTAACTTTGTGAACTGATAATAATTATACCTTGTAAGGGCTACCGGTATTCGTGTTCCGGTCAATTGACATACATGTACATGTATTTGCAGCCTACCAACTGTTAAAAAAAGCCACAATTTGTTCAGTTGCAGGGACCCCAGGAAGATTTAAATGGTTTCTTAAAGAGAAGGAAAAAATGGCATTTCAAAATGACATTTGACTTTTAAAATGAGGTGAAAAGTCAAGGTGATGTGTCAAAGGTCATAGTGACCCACTTTTTACAAAACTTCATTTTCACAGAACTGTTGATTGGAGCATGCAATTCCCATTATTTTGATGCCGTATGTGCATACTTGTATGTTTGATGAAAACTGACAAGAGTTGTAATTTATTATTACTAAAAGGGTGGTGTTTTAAGCTGAAATTGCCTATTTCGGGTGATCTGCACTCTGACCACATGGAACAGGAGATCACGTCAAAAACAAGCACTGCATTTTTTCGTCAAAATTGGAAGACCTAAGGTCACAAGGTGTGTTGCTCCGACATGAATGACCCACAGGGCATTTTCATGCAAAGATGGAAAATGAACCCAATTTTTTCCACTAAGTTTCTTAAGTTTTTCCAATTTTTGTGATGGCATATTGACTAAAGCTTTGGAAAAACTATTTAAATGATATTTACTAGCTTTTTACATGAAAATTCACCGGTGAAACATCATGTAGGCCTATGGAAATGATTGCATTTTTTTACCTTAACTTCAGAATTACATGCACGCACTGACAACTGATTTCTGAGCGCCGCAGTGTCAGGTGTACAGTTTCGATGTGATCACAGCTACCAGACATACATGTATGGCACTCAGGAATCAGTTGTCAATTTGCGTGTGCTGACAAGGCATGCTTTTTATGAATGGCCCGCTAGAGGTTGGCTCGCCGTGACTTTGTCCACGACATTAACATACAGTTCAAATCGCTATTTGAAAAAGATGGGGACATCAAGCTTGATGACAAGACCGTTTCAGATTTGAAAGGAAACTCTCTCTTTTCTTCCCAATTTGAGTAAACCTCATCCTTATTGGAATCCCTGATTTTCGCTTGATCCTATTAAGCCAGGCACTTTAGACAGTTTAAGGACCACTTAGGTGGTGAATTCGGAGATTTTTGATTCGGGGTACGAGCTATTTTGAGTAAAATGAATCAATGGAAGTAAAAGCCTATGGACATGATGGAAGGTACTAGGACCCTACTATCGCCCAACCATGTCCAAATATTAAAAAAAGGTGATTTGTAGGGTTCAAGTTACTAGGACTATGGCCTAGCATGGAGGAATAAGAATCCTCCATTGGCCTAGTAGTAGTAGGCTAGTACAAAGTAGTATGCATTGTAGTGACGTAGTTCGCATACATGTAGTAGTCGCACTAATAATCAGTATTACTACGCCCCTACCCCCAGAACTGTCATGACTGTGGGGTTTGACGTCCACTTCTCCTGGGAGAGGAGCGGACGTCGTACCCCACAGTGGGGGGGGGGTAATTATGTAACTAGGCCTATGGAGGATTACAGTATTGGCCTAGTATGATTACACACGCTAACAAAAGACTTCAATGTTATCTTAACAACATGTCCTCCTAGGTCTAACTCTTGCCACGTCTGTTACAAAAATCAATTACTCGTCGAGGAATGCACAACTGGCATAAAAGCACCCTGACTTACAGACATGTTGAAGAAGTATATCTGAAAACTTTCTTGATAAGACCAAATTCACAAGCGTTGACGAGCGTTGTTCCCACGTTTTCCCTCCGCGTCGCTCTGACACCCCAATTACGGTAGTTGTCCCAACTACACTTGGGCGCGTAACAAATATTATTTGAAACTATCCCAACTGCGCCGTCGGCCGAAGTTGGAAAATCCCAACTGTACCTACTGTATGTACAGGCAGGTCGTAGCCCATGACGTTAAACTGGAGGGTTTGTAAAATCATGGAGGAATAAACACCGTAAAAATTTAACGTCCTGAATCGGACTACAAATGTGCATGAATGCAAAGGTTAGAAAGAATGTGCCATCAAAGTTGTTCTCATAAAGTGGCCGCGTAGTAGTAGGCCGGAGGACGCTCGTGGGATAACTCAGCCCTCCCGGCCCCTGCAGTGCGCCAGGGGAGATGGTGATCCACGCTATCTTTGGCTTGTGATATTTTAGTGCGGGCATAACTTGGGACGTAATTACTTTTCAAAAGGGGGGTGGGACATAATCTTGATCAGAACTAATGCGAATGCTAAGCAAGTGGCCCTAACAGCACGTGTGCGAGGCTATGCCCTTGGAAAATTTTGGATTCCACTGAGATGCAGTCTTACGCAATTTCTAACCACTTTAACTATCTTTTAGCAGCTGCTCTTGCAAGATTGTTTAGTTTTTATTCATTTAAGGGAAGAGTTGAGTTGTAATTATGAACTATTTTATCGAAAGCGTCCTGTTTCCTGACATTAGGTGCACCACTTCAATGGTGTATGTAAATCAACATTTAAAAACTTTTTTCTTAAATTTGGGATTCATTAAACAGGTAACTTGAACTATGAATTCAACGTGGCCTGTACAGTGTTATGTTCTCCCTATATTTCTTTAAATTAGGGATCGGAGAAAGTGTGTGTGTGGGCAACGATATGACACCCCCCCCTCACCGATTGACACCCATAGGGCATAGACCTTTTTAAAAAGGATTGGAAGAAAAGTCCATTATTGAAATTTATCTGTGTAGCAAACTGGGTGGGGACTGCCCCCCCTACGGAACATCTTGACCCCTCTATCTTAGCAGAGCTACGCCGGTGCTATATACATGTATGATGTAGTATTATACAATAGTACGTGGGCATCTTGCTGTACAAAATGGCCATTCCATAGGCTTAAGACTTTTTGAAAAGTTTTTTCGACGAAGATTTCTCAAAAATTCATTTACTTGCCGACAAAAATACAGATTAAATCAAAAGGTAATCAGTTTTACTTTTTGAACATTGTCAACTGCAATTATGTAAGTGCACGACGCCAGCCGACGCATTTAGGGTGATCCCAACTGTAATTGGGATACCGAACTGTAGTTGGGTCTATTACTACATTGGGGCGTAACACTTCTTACTCTTCTGAGAACTGTAGAGGGCACTGTTCACTCCAGTCACAAAAGAGCAGATCTTATGAACGCGATGGGGGTGACTTGGTGAGTTGTTTTGAATTTTTATTCCCGCTGAGAACTCAAATGACAGCGAATTGGTTCGTGGCATTCCCTTTCACATGATTTCAACTGTTTTTGGTCAATAGGAAGTAGGACTCTACGAATTGCTTCTTTTAATATTTGGTCATAGGCCTAAATTTCCAAAATGTTACTGTTATTAATAATATTAATAATATGTGACATGACAGATGTGAGCATGCGCAATATTACGCGACCCGCGGTAGCCCAACTACTGGAGTAATTGCAGAATACCCTGCCATGCAAAAATACCCCTAAAAATCCACGGCTACGTTGTCGAGTTGAGGTGGTTCAACTTCCGGGTTATCCTTGCTGCGTCAAGGTACATGTATTTGTGGTGTACAGTATTGACGTTATGTTTGAGAATGAAGCACTCACTCGAATTTACATTCACTAGGCATGCTAGGGGAAAACTAAAATTTTTCTAAGTCCAATGTGGGTCCCGGGGAGCGGCTACGCAGATAGAAACGGGATACGAAGTGGGTCTTGTGTGTCCTGCAACGCAAAGTGAATGGGGAAGGCAGAAGAATTTTGTAAGTCCAGTGTGGGTCCCGGGGAGCAGCTACGCAGATACAGGGATACGAAGCACCTGGATCTTGTGCATCGTGCAACGCAAAGTGAATGGGGAGGGCGGAAGAATATACTAAGTCCAATGTCATGAGTGTGGGTCCTGGGGAGCGGCTACGCAGATACGGAGATATCAAGTGGGCCATGTGGATGGAAGTGCGTCTCCGTATCCGTGGCTACGGGTGGGCAAGGTGATTGGTGGGATATTCTGCAATTGTGCCCAACTACATGTATTTAACTAATGGATCAGTTCTGGTCCTACAAATTGTCAATGGCTAGCTTATGGTACAAAGTACATGCACTGGGCCTTGTTACCCAGTCGCACAAGGCCTGACGTAGTGGCATAGGCCTATGCAGCCTTTGGTGTCAGTTGCCTTTGGGGGATTTAAAAGCCAATGCGGCTTTGGGGGAAAACTATCAAAAGCCTACATGTAAGCCTATTTATTTGATAAATTTACCAAGTTCTTTTTCATACTCACCTATGAAAGCCCTATTCTTTAAAAAAAAATTGTTGGGGGAAATTTTTGCCCCCCCCCTGGATACGCCACCGAACGTTACCCATGTGCAAGTCGGTCCATTGTCCGTTGTTTGACTTCGCAGAATCAGGGCCCATTCTGTCATGTCCAGGATTGATTGATGACTATCACGGTCCTGTTTTGCCACAGCGTTTGCCAGTGGCCAGTGACGGAGAGCAGGACCGTGCAGCAGACTGTTGAGATGCTGACCAGACGGATCGAGGTCCTGGGAGCTGTCAAGGCTGGCAACTTCTGCGTGGACTGCGAAACGTACCAGTCTACGCAAACGATCAGTCAGTAAAGTTGATGAGCCTATAATGCTAGCCTTCCCTGCCTTTGAATTTTTAGTTTTGCCTTTTTCCAAACCAGTACTGGTACAAAGCTGGCAACTTCTTTTGTGTGGGGAAGTCCCTGTCTCCATAGTGATTCTGATGAAAACTCCTCTTATTTAGAAACCACAGGACTTATACATGTATCAGTGTAGTAGTCAAGGAAAAGCATGTCATCTTAGAAAAAACAGGGTGGCCTCCTCTCTGAAATAAAATTGAGGAGAAACTTTCTTTAAACAACTTGTTCTTCATGTAAGAACTCTTTTCTGCTTTCCTCTGTTAATTGAATGCTTTCACCTGCTCCCTTTTTCACTTATCAATACAGATTCTACCAAGTTAGTGCATCTGATGCATAACAGTGAGCAACCGCTTACGTGTTTTGGTATCACAGACACTGGGGCATGTCTTATTACCGACGGTCAGTTTGAGGGTATCATGCAAAAGCTCAAAGGTGAGTCTGTTGGCAAAGGCACGGTATTGATCAATGTTGTTGGAATTTGTGACCAGATCGCACAAAATGAGTAATTAAAGTAAGGTTAGGCAATTTGTGTTGTTATTGCCATCAGGAGGAGCAAACCGAGAGCTGTCCTTGTTTTGATGCATTACTCAGTTGGGCATCCTAATGTAAATGATGGGGTTATTTGGTGACCAGAGTAGCATGTAATGGAGAAGACTGCTTAACCCTAAAAGAGCTTGGTTATTTTGGACATTCACACTGGGGGTGGGGTCAGGGAGAGGGCTGAGTCAATTCAAATCATTCACTATTCAAATATTCGACCTTTGATTTGATAGACTATCTGAACATTCGGTCATATCAACCGGCAGATTGCTGATGGACAAACCATATACAAAATCAGTTGCAATAATGCTCACAATTGTACGTTATAATCAATACAATAGCTTTTCATGTCTAGGAGTATCTCCAGCCACTATATAGCAAGATTTAAAACATGCCTTCGTGAATATCTCTGTTCCTTTTAAATTGCTTAATGAATAATTTCCTTTTTGAATTGTAAGATTTCCGTTGCTTTTTATTTGAATCTGCTTGAAACAAGCCTCTGCAGTGCAATTTGTCTTCTTTAAAACAAAAGCAAATGTTCGGAAAATAGCATTCGAATATTCGATAATTGGTTGAATAGTTGGTTATTTGGGATATTCGGCACAACCTCAGGGGGGGGGGTGCAGATTCCCTTAGCCCTCTGCTATCCCATACCCATTTTTTTATCTATCACTTACCGTGCACGCAAAGGAACTTTTCATGAAGTTTCAACTCAATCGTACGGTTTTGCTGAAGACCACATTTATGCTAGCCCCTTTGCTTTGAGCATAGCAGTTTAGGCTGACCAGTCTTGGAAAATGGCTGCTGCGTGAGAATGGTAGGCTTGATTCACTAAAGGGCTTTCAAAATTACCACAGAGAGTTACTGAAAAAACTCCTAAAGGCTCGACTTGTGAAAAAAAAATGAGGGGGGTGGATTAGGCTCAAGAAGTTCGTAAGCTGCTCTTCATAGATATTTGACAAGATGGCGTAAGGCCATCTTTCCACAAGTATTTTTTGTGGTCTGCATCTATTTAATGTATTTCAGTCCTCAGTGAGCACTCTCCGCAACGTATGTATACACACATGCAGAAATGAACTGCACTTAAAATGCACATTACGTTTACATTGGTCTTGTGTAGGTGTATATGTTTTTACAGGAACTTGATGCTTTTTTGCAAGTCTGGTTGCAATGGGCTCATGGCCCTGCTCCGTACTACAACAAAAAGTACTGTCAACTGCGATATGGTCATTGTCCCCAGTTTGCTCAAAGCAGATTATATTGTTTGAATATAAAATGCATGGTATGTACATGCAACAAATATGCTTTGTTTTCTCATCTGTGGTAATGTGTAAAAAGTCTTTTTTTTTTTCATTTTGGAATACAAGTGCCCAAATCTGCAACACTTTGGGGTTATCGAAACTGTCAAACTGCTCCTGGATTTTGCCACTCGCAGTCTTCAATACGTGTATACCGGTGCCCGGCGTAATGCCACTTACGTGCATACCGACTCATTTGTTAACCGCAACTGCCTCCGCTTTCAGGATTCTACACTCCCAGGAAGTCAGCCCGCGTGGAGTCCAAGGGTCAACGGTTTGAGCTGGGGGACTTTCTGGTCAAGATTGGCATTGTGTCCATCGGTCCACACACCAAGGGGATACTTGTAGAGGTAAACTCACCACTCTGAAGTTAGTTATTGACTTGATCCAATTGATGATTAAAGACCTCCCGGGGGGAAATACCTGGTCTAGTGGTAGCTTCGGAGACCTTCAGACTTATTACCCATAAACTTAATTTCTCCACCCTCCCTCTCCCCCAAATGATCCGTGATCCAAAAGTAATGGACAAAAATAGCATTAAAGGAACCTCAGTCAAACAAATTTTGTGTTGTCGTTGACAAATATTAATCAACACTATTCACCAGCTGCATGTACCTGCTGACTGTTCGCTCTGAGCAGAAGCACCCCCTCATTGGTTGAAAAGAGCTGTGTTGGTAGGGAGTGTATTTTGTTGGTAGCAATGCAACACTTGCGTTTCTTAGTCATTTATGAACCAGCCTTGTGCCATTACTACCAAAGGAGCCTCCATTGCTAGGAAAGTTTTGCCCTTTCTTGGTTCAGTTCAGGGCCAGTAACACTACTCCAGTTTCTTTGTTCAAACTTGCATTGACAGAGCAACCGTAGTCGGTTCCCCTGTTGCGGGTCATTTGACAAGTCAATCAAATCTTGGTTATGACAGGTGGAGTACACCCCATGCATTGTGGTACCAGACTGCTGGAACCTTCTGCACGAATTCATGCAGAGCTTCATGGGCAACCAGTCGCCCAGCTTGCCTACGACCCTCCTGTCCAAGCAGGACATGCCCGTCACTCCCATTGACACCATGGTGCAGTACCTGGAGCACTTCAATAACTTCAAGAAGGGATCAGCCGGGAGGTGAAGGGAATAAGCCCTCAGCTCGTCATCATCAAAGCCCTCCAAAAATCGCCACAGTGAACCCTGCCATGTAGGAATGTGGCTGAGGCATGGTCACAAAAGTGCACATCCGTGTCCTGCTGTAGATTAATTCCAAGAGTATGGACCCGTTAAACAAATGGGAGAGGATGTTCCTCGCAGTGGTGTGCATGATGGTGGGCAAACCTACTGCAGCTTGCGAGTAATTGAGTGAATGCAGCACTTACATGCACGCATGACCTGAGTAACTTCACGTGGCCGTCTGGTGAACAGCAGCAATCATGTTTTTTGATTCATTGGCTCTGATTCTCATTACACTGCAGACAATGACTTTGCTTGCGCATTGAGAGCCTTACTGGGCAATGAATTGAGCTAATACCTCTCACAGAATTTTGTGAAGGAAGTCAAAGTTACAGAAACACAGAGCATTGTGGGATATCTGCTGCCCTTACATTGTATCGATGCCAATGTATACAGTGCCCACGAGTCATGGGCATGCCAAAGTATTGATCCGTCTCAGTATTCAGATGAACTCTACCCAGTGAGAGCTCGAACAAAGCCACGATGTTCTCCAAACCATTGCCTCCAAAAGGAGTTGATTTTGAAAGCCATGGGTCTATCAATGCAAGATAATGAACACATCTTATATTAAAAAACCTAAGGGTTTAAAAGCGTATAGACTGCTTGCACAGTTTTACAGCCGTATCCAGTAACCGATTTCTGAACCTGAATAAAGCTCACTGTTCCCCCCCGATTTTTAGCATTTTTGTTTCTTCTTTTCCATGTACAGGAATGCAGGGTTGTGGCAACAAGGGTCTTGAACTGAACACTACAGAATTTTTGGGCTTAAAAAAAAGAGGAAAAACATGCTTATTGCAGTCCTATTAGGAACGAAAGCAAGTTCCCAACAGAATCTTGTGGTGTTGCCAGAAGGATTGCTCCGGTGGAATATCTGAACTTTTTAGATGTTCCCTTACACTTTTCTCTTTGTTTTAAATTTGGTATTGTGAATTCAGTAAACAAACACATTTCCAATTTTGCATTGTCGCTGATTAAATTCCATGACCAATGGCTCAGTTTATTAACAAGAAGAATTTGAAACAATGACACTGCACATACAAGTGGTACATGTACACGAAGTTGGTAAATCCTGCCATATAATTGGCCTCAGTCCTGTAAATGCCAGTAAAAAGCATGGTGATGAAGGGCAGAACAATTGTTTTTTACTGTATGTTAGCATGGTTGAAATGACATTTAAAAACAGAACCAAAACGAAGCGCCCAAGAAAACTGACCTGAGTAAAAGCAAACTTGCTTTCTCTTCAAAATACCATCCGTTTACAGTTTGATATCGATTGATTACGCACAAAACCTCAAGCGACTATTTGTTGACCACCGGTTGATTTCCCTGGTAACCTGTGCACACAATACGAGTGCATTCTGGATTCCAGGAAGATCGACCGGTGGCCGACAAATGCCGATCTAACTTCCCCTTAGAGAGAAACCTGGTACAGATTTTACGGTCTGAGCATTCTCAAATGGTCAACACATCAAAGAGAACCAAGTGTTCCAAAATAAATTGGCCTTCTATTGGTGTATGTGATTTTTTTTTTTATTTTAGTGTTGGTGTCCTTACATGTACCTCTGTCAAAAGCCAGAAACAATAATTTACAATTTTGGAAACTTTGATAAAAAAATGCAAACTAAAATGGCCATTTCATCTCACAAATTCAAGGAAGTATAGAGCGCACCCCTGCTTAATTCGAATACAAATAGCACTAAATTCCCCCCTCCCGGGTATATACAGAAGACAGTGAAGAAAAATACCTCCAGCCAATACCAACTTGGACCAACATAGGAAAAGTAGTACAGGTGTCCTTTGATAGGGCCTGTGGTGTGGTGCCTCCAAGTACTACGAGAGTCCTCCTTCCAGTTTTGTAAAATCCGAGCCCTGAATCACAGTTGCAGCTCACCTAGCTTGTCTTGGGCTCATCCGTGCACATCCATGGTGTGCTACACGATAAATATGGCATTGGTGTGGTATCGGTCATGTTGGGAGTTCGGCTGGCGTATCTGACACGTCTGCCCATAATGACTGCTGAACATACCCTTGCTCTCTCTGGTTCTTTAGTCTCGTCAGCTGGTAGTAAGCTGGGGTCATGCACGTTCTTGGTTGGTGATTCGAATTATGGGGATTAACTCCGGCTGGATTGCTAAATGATGGCCAAATGGCTGCCAATATAAAAACAGAATAAGTAACTTTTGGCAAATATCATTAACTTGGTCTTCATGTAACTGAAGTCAGTGATTAGGCCTATCTTTTTGGAAGGAGGTAAGAATTTCAAGGCAAGAAGTTAAAAAGTTTGACTTAGGCATGCTTAAAAACTTTTCTTATACACAGCGCACGCTCCACAAAGATAAAGTTGTGCTCCCTATGTTTTCAATTGAAACAGGGTTTGCAGTCTTTGCATACGTTTACATGCATCATGAACGAGCTCGGCAAACACAAATAGTATATGCTGGGCACGATCGGTCAATCAGCACAATTGCATTGCACTCTCCGTCGATCCTGAGTGAAATCTCAAACCCCACTTTCCTTTTGGGAGACATTCTTCAGTAACTGTGGGTCAGAGCGATGCAATCTCATGAAGTTGAAATGGACAGATGGTACAAAGATCAACTGAACATGGACAACGTGCAACGTACATGTATAGCCAACAGAAATCATCTGTTTAGCAGCACCACAGAAGTGGGCACAGGGGGATGAAATCAGCTGCTGGCTTGCATAGTGCTTTACCTGTCTAAACTTCTTGCGTGACTGCATCACGACGCAGGAACTGCTGGTCCCGTAACATCTATGTCAGCAAACTCCCTGGCTAGCCACACACCCACACCAAAGAGGACAGCATTCTTTATAAATTGCCTACAAATGAAGGGCCACAAGACATGGAATACATGTACTTAGTCTGACTTGTACCACACCTCTTGCTGGTTCTTTATCCTGGTTGGCGTCATGATCACATGGGATTCGCTAATATACGTGCATGTCAGTGCTTGAAATTTGCGGCTGCGTGTTTGATTTTGTTACAGTGATATCAGTTAAAAAATCCTGGAAACGTTTCTTATTTTTGAGGACAGCTGTACTGTAAACACAAGCCCGAGTCCCCAGCGGAGGTTCCTACAATATCCCTCAGGAGCACAGAAATGATAGACGTGCACAGCACTAGTGACAATTACGTGCAGGATGTCAGAATATTGACATCCCCATTTCCAATTTGCCTCATTTCCACTACACCCCACTGATTATCGTTTCTTTTCTTTTAGCTTTCAGAGAGGCTTATGCAACAGGTAAAAATGTCAACGGTTTGGGTACCCAGCCAAATCAGTCGTAGTGGAAATGGGGCAAAGTGGGAATGGGGCGAAGTACAGTGATTAGGGGCGAAGTGGAAACAGGGCGAAGTGATCGACACCCATGACGCCCGGAGTAGGCAAGAATGTAGGCAAGAATGTCGGTCACTTCGGCATGTCACCCAGTTGGCACCTAGCCAACTCGGCACCTCCAATTTTACCTTCGGTCTGCGTTGTCCAATTCGGCACCTGACCGACTCGGCACTTGAACCGAATCAATTGGTTCTAATTCCATACAGGTGCTTAGCTAATTTTGGTTGATTTGGAGATTGGGTAATCCGCGTGGATTGTGGTAACCAATTAGTTCAACAAAGAAATTCATAAAGAAACGAGTTTCTTATGAAAAAGGGAAGATTGAAGGAAACCCATTTTGAAATCTAAGTCTGATGTTAATTTTAAAAAGAGAAAAATAATCCTTGCTTTATCTTAATTCAGTAAAAGCTCGTTATCGAAGTTGCCCGTGTCCCCGGCCCCCCTGGCAGACCTGACCTAACCCACAAGCCGAGCAGCTACTAGGCCCGACTAGATACTCCTACTACTCTGCAAATACATGGCCCAGCCCGCTGTGCATGCAACGCTAGCGACTGGTCACAGCTTATGGGTGGGCGGGGTGATCCATGCCGGCTGGGCCTGGCCAGTTATGCTAACCAGGAGAGCTAAAGTAAGACAGTGGTGGACTAGGCACCCACTCAAAAAAAAAGACTTATTTGAGAAAGCAGCTACATGTATTTGAGAAACTTTTTTGTCAAAAGACTTGGAGGTGTAGATTCCATTAATATAAAAATAAAATCTCTAAACAATGGGCTAGTTGGTTAGTGCGATGTTCCTGTACCTCATTCTCTTAGTCTTACTCTATCAACCACGTACCGCGTACGTTCCATCCGTGTAGTTGCCGAGTTTGAGAGGTACCGTGTTGGCAAGGTACCATGTTGGTTTGTGTACAGGTGCCAAGCTGGCAAGGTGCCGAAGTGACCGGTTACTGAAGGGGATGTCGGACAACTCGACCGTTTGCCAACTTGACTTCGGACAACTCTACCGTTGAGACAACTTGACCGTTTGCCAAGTCGTCCCTAAGGACAACTCGACTTTGACAGAGAGATAACTCGACCAGTGAGATCTCTCACATAATACAGTCATTTTCCCAGTTCAAGATAGCGAAATTATACAGTCAGATTGCAGCTCTACAAAAATCCTCTAATTCCAGTGAACTGTGGTCACCGTCCACCTTGTGTGATAGAGATACCACGGTTACCATTAAATCAGTTTCAAATTTTTAACTTTTAATTCAGACATACAGGATCGACGAAAGAGTGGTGACACTTTTTCTCGCTCTGGATCCGTTTCCAGAAAGTAACCACGCGAGCGGCAAATCTATTTCCAGCCAGAACCATTGTAAAAAGCTTATTGTCTAATGAAAAATTCCTCAATTAGAAAAGTTGGTTCATAAATAAGAATTCCAATCAATTTTTAGAAAATTAAATCTTGTGTAAATTTCGACTCAACTTTTTCAGCTGCACAGCACGAGCCATCAACGATACTACATCGTGCTGCACAGCTGATGAACTCATTATATCACATACATTTCTGCAATGTCGGTATAGCAAGATGAGTTCGCAAAGTATATTTCGTGCATGCACTTAATGCTTGACCAAAAAACTAGGAAACAATATGCGTTCAGTTTTCGGCCAGTTTTAATAAAACGCCACTTTGAAGATCATTTTGATTAAATAGACATTAGATGCAAGAGTTTATATGACTGTTGAGTAAGAACAAAAAGGATTTGGAATCACTCGCAGTGAGTGACATATCGCCCTAGACTATTCGTCATTTTTTTCCCGCTACCGTTCCAAGATTTGGAAAGTGCAAATAAGAATTCTGGCCAAAATTTTCCGAGAGCAAGTTGTGTTCAAGAAGTAGAAGAAGTTTACATTTCACTTTAAACCAAATTCTGTCTGAGAATGCAGAACTGAAGGACAACACCAAGTAGGTAGGTTAAGCTAGGACTGTAATGCATACGGGCCGTACATACGTGCAGCGCGGGTGCAAGATCAGTTGATTGTGCAAAGAATGACTTACTAGAGCCACCATTTTTATAAGTACCTCCAAAATTAAGCTTGTCTATCTACTACATGAAATTCCACCCTTAAGGCATACATGTATGTTATTTTCCACCGTGGCCTTAGTAGACGACTGGGCTGAGCGTGCAGTGTCCCAACAAATGACATGTCTCAACGGACGAATTGTCTCAACCATGGAGGAAGGAAGGACACAAACAAATGTTTGTGCCCTTCCTCCATCATGTCCATGTCTCAACATGCTCAACGGACGACTTGTCTCAACGGTCGAGTTGTCTCTCCCTTTTACACACGGACGGTCGAGTTGTCCGGACCCCGGCACTGTATGTACATGTAGGCAACGGGCATGACGGGGTGGGTTCTCGAACATGTTGACAAGAAGTATAAGTTGGCCGAAGGGTCTATGCCTATTTAATGAAAATTGTGGAGGCAAGATGCAACATTCTGTCCAATTTTACCCCTTCGCTTGGCAAATGGATGTAACAAAACAGTTTTCATACCAAAATATACCTTTTGAAAGGATTCTTATACAAATCTGTGGCAAACGAGGCGAGCCTCCCTCTCAGTGTCTGATTGTCCGCAGCCATGTCTGCTTGAGGATAGGAGAGGCCTCGATATAGCGCCCTCTGTAGAAATAGTTTATCACACCGAACTACACGACATTTAATAGAAATACAGTATTGAGTTAGTTGCATGGCAACTTACTCCAATGTGTGTGCAATCAACCGTGCTCCTTACAAAGTATACGAAACTAATTGATTGAACTCGAGCAGCTCGGGTTCAGGGATAGCCTATTTAAGATACAGAAGTTACAATGTACTGTATAAATGCAGTGTGCGAAGTTAGCTTACCTGCCATCAGGCCTTGTGGTATTTTACGTGATGTTTGAATTAAATGCGAGTAAATCGCATCAAGAACATGAAGAAAAGCAGATAATTGTGGCAGAACATTGATGATGAAAACCTCAGACTCTGACATGACAAACCGACATGAGTGACAGGTAAGCATGGTCACAATGGTCATAATGGTAGACCTCTATTGTATTCACAACGTTTAAAATTCATGAACACTTGAAATCGCTAAGTATTGGGTCGTTTTAAACTGTAGACACATACACATTTTCTTCCTCTTTATTATTAAACTATTGTCATGATTACGTATGTTTGTTCATTGGACCTAAGTTTAGGGTAATGGTTTGGGACCAGGCAGTTTTTCCAATCCTTTTGTGTTTATTCCTGCTTTTCCCAATGACTGTTGTTTTTTTCTTTTCTGTCAGTGTTCCACTTTTGTACATGTATCACATGTGATTGCATTATGGAGAAGTGAATAAATCAAATCGTATAAAAAAGAAAGTCCTCAGCTCAAGAATGGATTGTTTGCTGTGATTTCATACTTTGCCAAGCAAACCACTTAATCAGGCCTTACATGTATGTTGGGTTAACAGGGTTAAATCATTCCCAAGCAGGACATGCAGGATCTGATGAGGACTGTTGAACAAACATGCACATGTAGTTAATTAGATTTGATAATCTTATCAATAGAACTACATACATGTATGTATGGTGGGCCTCATGTAAATTCATGTAGGTCCCTATAAAAACCCGTTCACAATAAACTCTTGACTTTGACTTTCTGTTTTTTTTATGTGAGGGAATTTCCCCTAGACTCTTATCTGAAAAATCAACATCTAAAAAGTAAGCTCATTGAAATTTAACTTGTTTTGTATCTTATGACCTAAAACCTATCATACTCAGACTCACAGTAATGTAGAAATGGGACTGGGAAGGCTACATTTATACATGGTTTTGAGAAATATGGAAAGAAAGATAACTTCCATAATCCTACCACACCTCTTGCACAAAACCTTAAAGGCAAAGGTTGTGAAAGAATAAGTCTAAGTGTTCTCAAAGAAGACACAAGGTTTTTTCTCCTCAGTCAGTGTTTCTTCATCAAATTTTTGGTAGTATTCGTGCCACGAGGGCTTGACTTGATCTTGCTGTGGCTTAATCTCTTCTTGCAGATGTACATGTACATGTATGTATGAATCGGGAGTTGGGCACTTGTCACAATCCTAATTACCGCATGTACATGTACTTGAGATTTCATTTCACTGAACCAAAGAGACAGTAAGTAAGACACCCTCATAAGAAGTGTCCGCACATTTTGCTTAACACGATGAGGTCACATCTGATTTTTAGTGTTACTATCATTTGCAAATGTGTATTTCATGCATGCACACCAGCTCATAGAGTTCAGTTCACCATACCCTAAGGTAGAGTGATGACTTGGCTCAGTTTCTCTTGTAAAGTTTGAGAGCTTCAGGGGCTGGTATTCAAATATGGCAGGAGAGTACAGTCTGACAAAGGGCCTTGCCCAATATCCACATAACCGAAGATTTAATTGGTTGTGGAATATTCAAATATTATTTTTCAAATTTGAATATTCGAATGCAAAATTCATGAAAAGGAAGGGAAAATTTTCTTCTGTCATGTTTGTTTTAAATGAGAAAAATGCATTATAGAGGCTGTTTCAAGCAGATTCAAATGAAAAGCATCAGAATCTTACAGCGATTTAAAAAGTAAATGACATGTACATGTATGTATTCATTAAACAATTTAAAAGGAATAGAAATTTTCAACAGGGCAAGAAGTCTTGTTCTTCTCTTAAATATTGCTAAATCGTGGCTGGAGATACATGTACTCCTAGATGTGAGAAGCTATTATATTGATCATAATAGACAATTGTGTGCATTATTGCAACTGATTTTGTATACATGGTATATGGTTTGTTCATCAACAATCTGCCGGTTGGTACAACCGAATATTTGGATATTCGATCAAATTGAAGGTCAAATAGTGAATTATTCAAATTGATGCGGCCCTAACCTAGTTTGACAATGGTACAATGAAATTGTAGAGAAGCTTGTAAAATTATATGACTGAGTCCATGTACATGTAAATGTACGTCTATGATGCTTCGCAAGTTATTGTAATTTGACACAAAGTTGAAAGTTCCATCTTGTGATTTTTCTCCTAGGTTTCCAGAAGAGAGCCAAGTAGCCCACACCACCAAGTGAAGATGGCTTTCTATTCATCACAGGTGTTCTTCTTTGATCAGAAGATCATGCTGAAGCGTAAGAAGCGCAGACGGAAACACCCGGATGAGCTTCCACGCAGCTTACGCTTTGCCAACCTCAACCCCCGCCTGGCTGCATTCTTGTCCAGCCAGGAGAGGCAGAAGAACAAGAAAGCCCTCGAGGGGGAAGGCGGGGAGGAGGGGCAAGATGCGGAAGATGACAGGGGGGCGGATGGCCTCCTCAAGCATGGCCACGCCCGGCGGGGCAGCCTGGACAGCCTCGACGAGGGAGAGTACTCCCAGCGGCAGATGTACCACGAGGCCGTGGTGGCTGCCCCAACACTCCTTGTCCAATTGACTAAAATCCTCTACCTCTTTGAGAACGAGCAGCTGGACCTCCCGAGGGAGTTGGTGAACTACCTCCAGAGCAGTTACCGTGACCTCACGGCCGAGGTCCAGTACACACGCTATGAGTGGCAGTGCCCTGAGAACGTCCCCCGGGAGGATGCCAAGGAAGGAGAGGGTGGGGCTAAGAAGCAGTCAGAGGGAGACCAACCCCCGGACGAGAATGGCAAAGAGGGGGACAAGGGAGAGAAAAAGAAACGACGGAAGAAGAAAGTGGAGGAAGGGGAGGAGGAGGGCAGGGCGGGGTCTCATTCAGTGATGGACAGCGCCCTAGGGAGTGTGAGGGATGCACAAGGGGGTGCCAGCAGTGTAGCAATGAGCTCATCTCAACGAATCAAAGCTAAGACAGAAAAGGGCAAAGGTACGTACATGTAGGCTACAAGTTACTCAGGTTCCCTGATAACTCTCACCTATGCTCCTTTAATAATCCTCCATGTTCTCTGAAAGGGGATTCAGGGCTGTTCGACATGTAGGTATTGAAGGCGTAATTATTACATGTACCTTGATAGAGGAACTCGTTATTAAGCCTCAGGAGCTGCATGTATGCCAACTGAAGCTACATGTATGTGCATGTACATGTACATCTGAGTTCCAATTTTCAATGCAGTTGATTTCTTTCCAAATCATTTGGAGTCCCTGAATTTTCTGCATATGTACATATATTTTTAAATACCATGAATACTGAACATTTCATTCTCCTTTTTATTCAAGACCAAAATTATGCATCTCAAAACTAATTTGTGTACGTTACGTTACAATATTCATGGGCACAAATTCCCATTGTGGTAACTTCCTCCTGCAAAGTTAATATTGTCATCACTTTCCAAGAGGAAGTTGCTTGATCGTCACCGGTGACAAAAGTGATATGACTGGTTTCTAAGTCTTTACACTTGTGCAACTGTGTGCCATCGATGGATGCAAGTTGTTGAAGAATGGGCTTATTGTTAATGTTAGGAAAATATCAACCGAGTTTAAGTGGAGACTTTATGGGTTCCCTCTTAACAACCACTTAAACAGATTGTGCATGCTTTATCAGATATTTACAGGAATTCGTGCATTGATTTAATTACATGTAATTCTCCCTCCCAAAAAATAAAAGGGTAAATGATAGTTGTTGGTTGCTGTTGTAGTTGAATGTTGGTAAAACAATGAAAAAGTGGGATCTCCAAAACTGGTCAAGTATGGAATTTTAATTTATGCGGTGTGCACAATACCCGTGATTATCATGATACAATTACATATAGAAACAGATTCTGCAGGATCGTTTCCCTTTTACATGCACATATTATCTGTGACCATTATTACATTTGAAATGGATTGTTCTACAATGTAGTCGTGGCTTTCACGATGTAAAAAAAATACCTTGTGAAACAGCACGCCGTATGCAAGGTACAAGTTCATATACACATCAGTCTAAAAATAAGTCTGTGGGACATGAATTGGAATGAATGCATCAATTGCGAGAAAACTTTGAGCGTGTTAATTTTTTTATGTTCCCTAGTTGACAGAAGGGCATCTACGAGCACCTCCAACCATCGCTTGTCAGTCGTAGGTAAGGTGGGAGGCGATGCAGGCACCGCAGTTGGAGAAGCCCCCTCAGAAGGTATGCCCAGCTATCCTTACAAACTCATTTTAAATGTTTCAATTTAATCCTGGTATGTACAGTAGATGCCTGTTGGCTTCTTGTTTTTTTGGAGGGGATTTCAAGAAATTTTGTTTGTAATACATGTAGCCTTCATTCCAGCTCCACCAAGTCGTGGCATTGCCAAGTTGTCGTTCGTTGTCACCAGTGGCGGACACTGTTTTACAGTGCACAGAGTATTAAACATGTTAAACAGAATTGATTGTGACATAGCGCATGTTTTCAACACAGCTGTAGAGGCGCCGTACCAGGCTCGATCTATCTGCAAGGTGTTGATGACCAGACATCTGATTATTCCCCTGCTGTCTGTAATTAACATGCTGAAGCATCTACAGGCTGCTTGCACAGTGTCAATATTAAATCACTTCAAAAGGCAGTTAATAGTGTGTAGCCCAACACAAATATTGACAAACCGTCTAGTAAAACGCACCCTCAAATTAACACTGTTTTCACTTGCTACAGTTCCTGCTCAGAAATATAGTTTATTTAAGGCTTTCAGCATTCATTTCTCTCAAAAAAATTATTTGGTGACAGTTTGCTGTCAAATTAAACTGGTCACAAGAAATTCCAGCTAGTGGTTTCTTTTCTTTCTGAAATAACAGTTCTGTCGTCTGATGATTTGTTGGAAAGAAGAATTCTGTGAGCATTAGTAGCTCAAGTCCAAAGATTTCAGGATTATTCATGCTGCCGAAAAAAAAAGTTTAATTACCCTTAATTGTATCCCCTTTTTTTGAATGACCGTCCACCTTGTTTACACGCACATGTGATCATGACATGTACCGGTAGGTGCTTTGTGGTTTTTATTTTCACTGTTCAAAATTCAGTGAAATATTCAGGAGTGGATAATTTTCAACTTTCACAGAGGCAAGAAGGCTTTTGTCCAAGTGCTTGCTCTCACTTTTAAACAGAGTTGATGAAAAATTGGCTGACCACTTGTTTGCCAAGTTTTCTGCTCTGTGACATCTATGTACAGGTACATGTATGTGAATTTCTGGCCCCTACATGTATATGCATGTGAAGCATCCCCACTTAACTAAAGGAACTCATTCTCTTTTGTTTTTCCTTCTCTGTGAACAGTTGTGCACCAGCCCAACTTCCTACAGGTCATTAGCTTCTCCATGTCGTCCAAGGTGTGCGAGGAGAAGGGCTGGATCCTTGAGAAGGAGGAGACGGAGAAAGAGTTTGAGCAGCGGACCGTTCTGGAATGGGCGCGGGAGCGGCTCCAGCAGGCCATGGGTCTAGCGTAAGACACAGAGTTTGTTTGTTTTCTTTTCTTGTTGCCTAATATGTGGACTCCTGTCAGGGACTGTAGTGCTACTGCCCAGTATGTGTCTCTTGTACATGTACATGTAATGTACAGGTGTTGTGGTTCAGTCCATCAAAACAGACAGGTTTGGCACATTGCCAAAGAGAAATTGTACAGCTTTCATAATTACTCATATGCTTTTGAGTTTTAAACTCCCTTTCAGCAGAGAATCACACCTACATGCATTACTAAGGCATTCGATAGACATCATTTTTTCCGTTTCTCGAGTGCAGGAATTGCAGAAATACCCTGGCATCACCATGTGTTCTCTTAATTGTCACAGGCCGTTGCCGTGATTAATCACAGTAATTGCCCTTTTGTCCAGTTTGTCATTGGCACAGGTGCACTGCTTGTTATTTAAACCGTTGCAAAATCAAGATCCTTTGTGTATTTTTGTAACCGCATGAAGTTTTATTTTGTGGTTGGAAATTAATGCCGCTCATGCCATCTGACTCTGTTTTAATTGGTTTGCTGTTGCTAACATAAACCGGTAGTTGCTAGTGTTGCCTAGTTACAATCCCCTCTCCCTAGTTACAAACATTAGTCTGTAATCAGATACTTTTGTATATGGCTCGACTCAAATACACAATTTCAAATGACAGTGTTTTGGTTTATCACATGGAGTTTGAGCTGTGAAGCCCAGTTGATTTGGTTCGGACTGTTTGGGACCATATGGGTATATTTTTGGTATTTACATGTAAGTGGTTCACATGTATGCCTTGTATGCATTCTCCTCAGAAAGAAAAATATTAAAAAAATATTATTTGAACATGTTGAAAGCTACAGGTATTTTTCATTCCAAATTCTGTTAACCAGTGATTTGTCAAACGCAATCCAGTTTTGTTAGTAGGTGTACATGTACATGTACCAGCAGATAATGCCAACAGATTTATATTTTTTTAGTTCAGAAATACTTGAACCTTAATCGAAATTCAATGGCCAAGGCAGGCATCGAACAAAAGACAGCATATTATCTGTGTTTATAAATGACTCTGCGTGGCCATTAATAACCAGACTTGTCAGTATCTGCTATTGCAATGTATACGTCACTAAGCACAGCTCACTTGAGTTCCGCTTGAATAACAGAGACTTAGTTTTAGGCCTTGTTCAGCAGAGTAACCTAAAACCATTGATAATAAACACGTCCAGATGGCTCCAGTAGAAGCTGATATGTGAGTTGGAGGTTAGAGATTAAAAAGCAAGTAAGCAGAGCTGTGTTGTAATTAAATCACAGGAGTGGCTTAATCATGCAGTTTATTTGAACTGTTTTCAATTCATTCTGTTTTTTTCCACTTGCATGTACATGTAGATTCCCTACTGTTTTCAGTTCTGTTTTATTCCTACTTGGATTATCTACAACTTACATAAAACTGGTATTTATGGTTTAAAAATTCAAAAATATTAGTGTGTGGGAATAGTACAGGTTCATGTATGTTTGCACGCCATACATGTACGGGTATGCATGTACATGTATTGAGTAACAAGAGCTGAAATGTTTTTTTGGCTGGTCCCTAGACCACAAAACTGAACAGTTTTCTGAATGGAACAGTTTCTGAAATTAGAACAATTCAGTCTCACTGATGTGGCTGTTTGAGCCAGTGTTTGAACTTTTTGAATATTGAAGTTTGAATTGGTGTTGATAAAAAGTGAACAAAGAAAACTTTCTCTTTCTCATCATTCACGAACATTTTGCATTTATAATGGTTTCTGTATCTCCTCTCATCCCAGAAAGGAGCAGCAGCAAAGAGAGAAGGACGTGGGGCGGGATCGACCGCTGCTGCTCCGTTACTATGGTGACGCCAAGCGGGAAGCCATGCTGAAGTACACAAGCAAGCGAGGGAACAGCAAGCCGCAGAGCTACAGCGCTGGCCGCATCGTCGCTCCCAGGCTGCCCGGCCAGGCGGCGCTGCCGCCAGGCAGCGCCAGCCAGCACAAGGTTATCACGGGCCTGCCAGACGGAACCATGAACGTCTTGTATCCTTTTAACCACTTTGTGTAGTAGGACCTCCAAGCATGCAGGGACTCTGTGTCTAAATGTGGAGGATGTCTTGTTATGGGGAATTCTGTATGTAGTGCTGTGTGATGTTTTTACTCATCCTCAAGTTTATGCACACACCTGTCAGTGCAAATAGAGTCCATGAAAGCCATCCTAATTATGGGCCCAAAATCATTGCCAACACGGTTATGTCAGCTAATAAGTCTTAATATCTGTCACATGCATAGCTGCTACGTGTTATGTACATATTAATCAGTGGTACATGTACCTGGTATCTAACGAGTAACCTTCCTATTTGTGAAAATGCATCCCCGAGTCATTTACAGTGGGCCAACATTTGCCCTTGACCTCACACAATGCCACAGCTACCCTTCGGGCAAGTTGGCCATTATCCTGAGCAAGGCCGGTTTTGGCAGGCCAGGCTACTACACCATTGTGTACAACGACAACACCAGCCACGACATGCTGGCCGAGTTTACGCCCACCGGTAGAGGGACATGCTATCACCCAAACGGAATGGTCAGGTGAGGTTCTGCCCTGTGTCCATGGCACTTGGATGCTTGCACTAACCTGCAGCTTTTGTATCAGGATTTATCAAAGCAGTAGGGGGTCTTAAAAGAGATTTTTTTTTACTGTCTTTGTCCTTGGTGTCATTAATCTGTTGTTGCAGAAACTGTGTATTACATCAGAAATAATAATGCTAATAATGTTGTCATGAAAACAGTAGTGTTGACCCATTGATACTGCCATCTTCTTGATAGAGGCCATCTGTGCTAGTATTGGATGCTTTGTTCCAATATTTCTTCTTGATGTCGTTGATCAATTATGAGAACTGTGCATTGAGAATTCTAAACTGCCCAGACCAGAATCTGTGGTCACCTTAAAGCTGATGCCCCCTACATAAGAATAGGCCGAGAAATCCTGGACTCTTATTCAACACAAAATCAGAAAGGCTGAATTGATTGTCCAAATTATTTTCTGAAAGTTTGGCTCCAACTTCTACCGACCAGATTTCTCAGCACCGAGAAAATGGGAATGCAGATGGACACCGAGGGTGCGGTCATACGCAAGTGGGAGTGGCCCCTGCCGCATCTGCGCATGGCCACACCTATCTTCTTCCACCTCAACCACAACATCAGCTTCCGCTGCCACAACCGGACCCAGATGACACTGTCCTTCCTGTGCCACAAGGAGTCGGCCAAGATCCAAGTGGGCCAGGTGCTGATGGCCATTGATCCGGTCACCCAGGAGGACTTGGTGAGTTGTATTGCATTGATTAATTCTCTATGGGATATTCCGGGGGGCCTTATCTGGCCTTTTTCGTTGTATGGTCCTGGCCCAGTCTTTTTAAATGCAACTGATAACTTTACTGGAAGCAGTTTGTTTCCATTTCTGTGTTTCCTGACCAGCACACTGCATGTTCGTATGCAGACTGGGTTTGAGGTGTACATATTTTCACTGAGCACCAGGCATTGTCCTTGTACAGTAGGGAATGATTGCAGGGTCGAGCAAAATCCTTCCTCCATATTGGTCCTAAATAGCCAATGTGCCTATCCTGTCAGAGGGTAAGTTGTGGTTGTAAAAACCTGCATGAGGTGTGTTGCTTAGTGATGGACTGCTTTACCCTTTTCTGCCCACTTCCGTGTCGCTTAGCTGTGCTTTCATGCTTAGCTCTTAACTTTCACAGAGGTTAGCTGTTGCATTTGCAGAATTCCAGGCTTTCTGCAAAGTTCAGTTGCGAGTGGGTAGTGCACATGCATACTATGCCATTATCTACCCCTTATTTCATAGAACCCACTTACATCCTTGATCAAGATACCATACATGTAAGTGCACAGACTGCATATGATGTGTGCTGACAAGGGTCAATCCATTTGCCCTGTTTCAATCATGCATCCCCTTTCTGGCAGTAGACGCTGAAGGATCGCCTGTTTCCTGTATTATCGTTTGACCAGTTTAGTTTGTTCATCTGAGAAGTCCAATAGGCTGGAAAAAAGCATGCACATGTAATTGCAGCCTAGTTTGTTATAGAACTATACATATACGCTAGTTATTATTAGAAAGGATTTATAGCAGTCATCTGCAATCACCTTGTTCTGGCTTTTCAGGGTTATCTGGAGATGGAAGAGAATTTTCAGTCCAACGCTGCCAAGGAGAGCATAAGACCCCCGCCGATCATCAAGAAGCCTCCAAAACGTGAGCCGCAGCGCTGGAAAGCCAAGGGCACGCCCATTCTGAATCCCAAAGCGCCCAAGCCCAATGCTTTCAAGGAACAGGTGGCCGAGATCGTCAAGAACCTGGTAATTGAAGACCGGACGGAGTACGGGATACCAGCTGAGAAAGAGCTGACTGTGCTTGCAAGAAAGACAAGGTACCATTTGACTGCCAAACTCACCAGCAATTGGTATAGTGTACCGAAGTGAATACGTCACGCGCACAATTAGTGTGTAAAAGGCATTAGCGCGAGAACCAGCGCGTGAACCAACATGCGCGCGTACTCCATTCGTTTGCACTGCACTTTCTGGTTCGCAGTGACGTCACACTTCGGTACTCTATGCAGCTGTCGTCACCAGAGTGAATCCTAGTGATCCACGGTACTTTCAACTGTCACTAGAGGGAACAAATCAGCAGAGGCATGCCCTGCATTGTTGGGAAAAGTTGACATCGTAGGACTAAGAAGGGGTCATTACGTACAGCTTTCAATGCTGAGGTCATTCGAATTCTTTGTTAACTAGCATCAGTCTCACTCAGATGTCTGCCATCTAAGAGCTTTGGCGGCCAGCAAATTAGTGAAAAAGAATTTTTTTTGGGGGGGGGGATGAACATTTAGGCGTATGCACTGCATTGTTTATTGCTCCTAATGATATGATAAACACCTCTTCACATTCATTGGGGAAAGGGTAGGACCTACGGTACCTGTACATGCTTAAATTAAGAGGACTGTCAAATCTGTCTCTTCATCAGGCATTTACTGTCTGGCACAATTAAAGCATATAGAAGTGTCCATCACAGCTTAAACAAAGCACTGAAAGCAGCAATATCTGTGTGAAGTTGTTGGTGCATAGCTCAAACATTATTCAGGTTTCTTCTGCATACATGTAGATATCACTGGATCTCATGCAATAAATCTTAATGCTGTACTTTCTGTAAGTTTAGTTTTAATAGTTCATTTGAGAAAGAGCACATTGAACTTGTAATCTTTAGTAAATCTCAGTTTGGTATAAGGATGAGAATGAACATTATGTGGGTGAAAAGGTTTGGGGGGGGTTGCACTGGTTTACATTGTGAAATATTCTAGCCTTTATAAACTCAACATTGGCCCCAACTCAGCTTAAGGTTGGGTTATGTAAACATGCATTATTCCGTTTGGTAAGTGTAGAGGAGAAAGTCACATTTTGTGTCTACTCACCATTATGTAGGATTGCCTGTGAGGACTGGATGGACCATTACCGTATGGCAGTCGGAATGCAACTCATCAGCACAGCTGCTCCGTCCAAGCGGAGAAAACGAGGCGTCCAGTCTGCGAAGGCGGCCCCCACGCAGAATTTGGAGGAGGGTGTGGCCGAGGAGGAGCAAGTGCACAAGGCTCAGGCTGCAAAAGCCAGGGTGCCTTCCGCACCGGCCGTCACTTCACACAAGAAGCGGCCGTTCAGCACGGTATCATCGCTGTCGATGGGCAGAAGCAGTCGGTCCACGAGCACACGGGCCACCGAGAGGCGGGAGAGGGTGCGCGTGGATGTGGAAGATCACAGGGGTGTGTCCAAACCAGGCACGCCCGCAAAGTTTTCGACCATAAGCGGGTGAGGAATCAAGCCAGTGCTTGAGGCATTCTGGCAAAAATGAGACAGGACTGGGCGTGGCTGTTGTTGTGAAAAATGAAAAAAAAACATTTTTTTTTTTACTTTCTGGTTTTCAGGTATTGACCTTTGACACTGTCAGCAATATTTCAAATGCTGTATTGTACTCAGACCAGTATGACATTTGATATAAACTTGTCAACTCAGTCCAATTTGCAATCCAATCGTTCTGCATTCAGTTGTTACATTATCTCCCGTTTGCAGGCATGTGGCTGGCAGTGGTGATCGGTCTCGTAGTCCAGCTAGCAGGATTGCCATGTCCACTGTCAGCACTGACAGGAAGAAACCATCTCCGCTAACCGGCTGCCCTATGTATCCTTGACAACATGCATGCAGACCCCTCTCCTCGTCCCATTAAAAAGATGTAAACTTGGGGTTGTTTCCGTTTACTGGAATTCCTGTTGACCGTGTAGATGGCCACTGTGTGAGAGAGCTCAAGTGCAGGTGGTTTCCCATGTGCATTCATTGACTGGTGTGGCTCCGAATGCAAACAAACCAGTGGTCTTTTTTCGTCCCACTGAAGAGTTGTACAGGCACGCAACTGTTCCTTGAATCAGCGATTTCCTCGTTATTCACTTCACACTTCAGGCTACTGAAATTTGAAAACACTGTACAAAGTCTTGTAAAGATTGGAATTTCCTCATTTTTTGTCTAAGTCGAAGTTGCATGCCTGCGTGGTTGTAAAAACATGCCGTATATTATTCACTCAATGTTTCAGTGAGTTTTGTGTTCGAGTAAAGTTCCACATACGAGAAAGCCCGTGATTTTGTTATAAGCGCATAGAATTATATAAATGGAAGAACCACACGTCACTTAGTCTTTATCCTGAACCATGAAGACGTCATTTTTTAGTGACCGAAATGCTTTTTTGTTTTGTTGTTTGTGTTTATTTGTTCATTTACCCTTCTACATTGTTTGCATGGTTAATATTTCCGGTACATACACCTTTTTAAAAGTAGCGCCAATACTGAACTATCAATTAACATACTTTCAGGTGGACACTGGGCATGGTACCATTGTTATGCCTAACCCTAACGATCCCAAATCAACCAAACTCCAACACCAGGGTTGGTTGCAATGAGTACTGCACTGGCATAGTGGCTGTGTTTTATGTGGGATTAGGCATACCAGAAATAAACAGTCTGTTTATGTGGAGAGTTATACTATATGGTGTTGAGATTTGCAAGGATGAGGAAGCTTGCTAGTAAATCACCCTAGGGAGTTAGGGTTAATGCCAGTAGGCATAACAGTATAAATGACTAGCATCCCATGGTTTGCTCGTCCATTTAACATGAGCGGTATAGGGAGAACACTCTATACACACAAAGCCACGTTGCCCTTAACAAGGTCAATGCAGTGCACTGCGGGCGGAGATGCTGGGTGATACCATAGCAACTTGCCGCTGCAGCCGCCACCGCATCCCCAGCATCAACGACCTGGAGCTGGAGCGTTTCCTGGCCTCGGAGGTGCCTCGGTCCCAGCTGGTCGTGGTCTGCATGACGTCCTCCCTGCTGCCAGATGGACTGCCGTGCGCCGACATGCTGCTACACTTGTACGAACGGCAGAATAAGAACAGAACCAAACCATGCTACCAGGTAGGGGAACATGTACACTGGGCCCAGACTACATGCAGGCAAGAGGATTTTTTACTCTTTCCAGTTCAAACTTCCATAATTTCCTGTCTGCTTGTTTCATTTCTAGAGCCGCAGTGATCCGTATCGATTATTCTTGTACGATGTGGCGGTAGCAGCCCAGTACACAAGCAATGATATACCAGAGCTCTTCACCCGACACAATGCCGTCCCAGGAATGTTTCTGGTAAGTTTTTGTGAAATTGAACATTTTTTCAGATTCTCATTTGTATTTCTACATCTTACCGTGCTGGGCAATTTTACCACAAATCAACTTACATGGTGATAGAAATACCTCATAATATGGCCCGGGAATGTTTGGACTGCATGTTGTTTCAGTGAATGAACTACCCAAATACTGGGTGAAAATGATGAAAGTTGATTGAGAACAAATGGCCAGGTGTAGCAGTTTTACAGATACAGGCAAATAAAACCAAACACTCATGAACTTCTGTGCAATCAAATGTACCAGATTTTATTCAAATTTAATCGCAAATGGCCAGCCAGTCTTACATGTACATAACATTCATTGAGTTGTCTGTTAAAATATAGCACACTGGAAACATGCTTGGGGTGATTTGGCATGCTGAAATTGACGAGTCATGAGCAGGATGCTCATACCGTAAACAGTCACCATACCTCTGACAGTTTGCCCAGTCTAATTGATAGAGGGCCATCATGTGGGTGGTTTTGAACAGAAGATGGTAGCACCTATAGTTTTCAAGACTTCTGTGGTTTCACATCAAATCCACCGGACAGCAAAAGAAACTTGCCACTTCTGTCAAAGGCCACACATAAAAATTCACTCCATAGAAATAAACAATTTTTGTACACAGGTATGCTGCAATACCCCTTACTAATCACATGCCCAAAAGCAAGTGATTATCTTTATAACAAAGAAGAAATTGACATGCACAGCAACTTGATTACTGAATCAAAAGTCACACTCAAAAGCACTCTCCACCAATCAAAAATGACCCTTGAAATGGACAACATTTTAAACAACCAATGACAAAGTGAACACCTGTTTTGTCAAAATGATGTGCATGAGTGGTTTCTGTATAGGGATGCCATCCTTACTGACCATGTATACACATTATTGAAAAGTAATGATTGTGACTTCTTTATTTCATCCTGTGACATTGATTTCTGTGTAAAACTTAAGGCTCACTCTGTTACATTCTGTGACTTTTGACTCAGTAACCTGGCACTGTTTCAGTTTGTGCCTCAAAACAAAGCACAGCAAAAGGTCTTAACAAAACATTACTTCAACCCAACAGATCTATGCCAACTCCAGGCTCCTGTTTTGCGACCACATCTTCAACGGCTACGGCAACGCCAGAAAGGACTTTGAGAAGCAGATGTTGAAATCCAAGCGGGATGCCACACTGGGCAGAATACTGCCGCCGGACTTCCACTTCAGGTAGGCCTGGACCCCCCCCCTCCTTTCAGCTTGTACAGCGTGCACTCCCGGAAGTCTGCTTTGGCAGCGAACCTGAGTTGACAAGCTTCTTAAGCCTGCAGGACAGACATCTATACACGTCTGATGCCCTGATGTTCTGTACACCCATGTGGGAATTCTTTGGAGCCAGGAGTGTTTAACCTGAACTTGATCACTGCCATTATAGCAAATATGTGCTTTGTGCTGGTGCCTCGGAGTGTTGCAAACTATTAGCTTATCATAGATATTGTAATTACATTGTATCATACAGTCAAACCTTGACATAGTGGCCACCTGCGGGACCGGCTGTTTCCAGCCACTAGGGCAGGTGGCTACTATAGCAAGGCTGTACATATGTACATGTACATGCTCACAATATACATGTGCATGTACATACACAAATTGGTGCCACTGTATGTACAAGTAAACCCTCCATTTGAATAATAAATGTACCAATAACAATGCTAATAAAATGTGTCAGTCTGAGGCAAAAATTTTATTTTGCATGTATCTCTTGCTCTCAAGACACAAGAATGGCAAGAAGAAATCAGCATACATTTTTGACATTTGTTTGTGATGTAGGCCTTACACAAGTTGGACACTTCAAATCGAAATCAACGATGATAAAAACTAGCTCACAAACACTTCACATTTTAACACAACAAACGTTGCAGCAACGTTGCACGTGTCATGCCAAGTGAACGATATATTAGTCTGTGCGCTCGGTGTCATTTGTCAAAAATACAAGTGTACAGTCTGGGAACTAAACAATGGGGAGAATTTCAAAGTCACTAGAGGGTCCACTTCGTTTTTGAGGCCAGAGTACAAAGATTTACACTGCAATGTAATTGTACACAAACGATTCACTCCGGGCTGGCCGCAGGCTGCATTATGCAGTGGCCGCAATAGCAAGACATGGTTACAGTATGTTTACGTGAGAATGAAACGGGAACCAGCTAAGGCGGCCAGTTTAGAGAGGTGGCCGCTATAATAAGGCGGCCGCAACAGCAGGTTTGGCAGTACTGGTGGCATCTGGCTGTATTTTGGGCCAATTTGTCTCGCTTTCTTCAATACTTGGGGGTTTGGGAGCAAATATACCATCCACAAAAGTATAACCTGCAGTTGATTCCTCCCTTTCACAGCCCCACCTATGGCCGTCGTGGACCTCGCTCTGCCTGGGGGGGTGAGATTGGGGGGGCCAGGGAACGTCGGTTCTCAGGCTTCCCTCGGCTACACTCTAGCCAGGGCGGCAGCCAGCAGAGGTCATCATCAACGTCCAGTCTCGACCAGCAGAGCAGGTCGTCCAGCACCGTCACCAGCCTGGAGCAAATAACGCTGCTCAGGCCCGGGACAAGGTAGGCATTGCAAAACTGACTTCTCGTTTGCTCTGCTGCTGAAGCTAGAATGTTTCTTTCCTCGTATGCTGGCATGTGACAATTTTAGTGCAGTCAAGTAATCACAGTGAGCATTTTAGGCTGTTGGTAATTCGTGGTGTGCATAAAATTATGTACATGTATTAATACCACAAAGTACAGCCATGAGGTGGAAATCCTACCACAATCATTGTTTTACCTCATGACTGCACATATAAGAAGATTGATTTTCTTACATAGAACGCTTTGTGGCCACTTTGGCTTCGGGATACGAGCATTAATATTTGAAAGACTAGAGGCAGTTAACTCATTTCCTCTGTCTTCCTTGCTCCACTAAATTTCTCAAAGCCCAGTAGGTTTTGAAGGATCTGGGAGTGCTACCTTTTGTAATGCATTCATTTGGTTTGGTTCTGCAGGCACCCAGAAAGCTCAGCAGCAGAGTACATGTCACTAAATCTCTCGTTCAACGGCGGTATGCAAGTAGCTTCGTGAGGAGAAATCCAGACGGACGGTACACCCAGACCGGACGAGTGTGTCAGGCCTCTGAGAAGCACAGGCCGGTTTGGATTCTACAGGAGTTGGCTCTCGAGATGCAATAGAAGTGCCTCATATACCTCAAAGGAGGTCTTTTGTTCCTAGGTCAGAATCGGCAACTATTGACAGGGTCTGCAACAGTAGGCCCTTCGGAAGTGGGTTTATCTTTTATATAGAACCCGACGACTTCAGTGAGCCTGTACCGGTACATCAAAGATCTCTTGTGGTGTTTTGTTTTGAAGACTTGAAGTTTGCCAAAATGGTCTTGCATAGGGATTGTGTATTTTGTGGAATGGAATGTAATTAATATAAAGGTTGTTTGTATGGTGCTCTTTAAGAGTTTATATTACATCACTTCGTCTGTGTGTGTTGGCGTTTTCAATGCACCATTGCTATTTTCTGCTGTGCACTTGCTGGTGATACAGTTGTGGGAACATTTGGGTGATTGTGTGTGTAGCCTCTGTGCCGTGTCGCAGGCATGAGGACGCTGTTCACGTGTGATGTGCCCTAAATAAGATATCGGTTCATAGGCATTGTGCCATTTTGTCAGGAATTTCAGGGCCAGTCAGTAACGCTACACTGTTGAAAAAAGTTAAAGAGGTATCTCTAAGGAAAACATTATTCTCTGATTTCATCTGTTCAAATAAATATGGAAGCATCCAAATCGAACGCAGTGTCATTTGTCTTCAGGGCTCAACTATAACAAGCTTGAAAGGGCTTTCTTGTTCATGCCAAGATGCGAATTCTGAATGCAGATTGCGTCATTCGGAGAAAACGAGGGGAACCCTTGCCCTGCTTTTATATTGGATAAACCCTTGTGCTTGCCAAACAGCGCATATAGCAATTGTTTGTAGCCATTGTGTGGCATAAACAAGGGCTTATCCACTACTAACACAGGGCGAGAGTTCCCCTCGTATTCTGTGTTTTCTCCGAATGACGCAATCTACATTCAGAATTCACATCTTGGCATGAACAGAAAAAAGCCCCTTTTAGCTTTTTGTAGTTGAGCTCTGAAGACAAATGGCACTGCGTTTGATTTGGATGCTTCCATACTTATTTGAACAGATGAAATCAGAGAAAACATGTTTTCCTTAGAGATGCCTCGTTAACATACATGTAGCTACAACTCTGATCAAATCCAGCTCTCGGATATCGTACCTTGTTCATAATGCTTTGATTGTCAAACCCTGCAGCTCCCTCTCTTGTCACTTCCTGGCATGCCGCAGTCATTCCAAACTTTCTTCCATTTGTCAACTTCCATCGATCCCACTTCAAAGTGCATCACCTGGTAAAGCGTCATGCACTACTGCATTACCAATATTGAATCGCAAATCAGAGAAAAAAACCTTTTACAGGATAAAAGTTGAGGGTCAATCGTATTGAGAATTGCTGCCGTCATACTTGGAACTCCGAACTAGTGAGGATTCATTTCAGTTTCTACTATGGCTTCATCGAAAATCGCATGTATGTAAAAATATGCCAATAATGGACTTACATGTACCGGTGCCTCAGCTTTAATAGGGTGGGATGTTACTTTATATGTTTAAACAAAAACAGTTCAGTAAAAAAACAACAGTAAACATGACTTGTTTTAAATACCCAATCATCAAGCTACATTTTACACTGGTTGGGACAATGTGCATGGTTGAACTATGTAATTATGCATATGGAAACACCTATGTAGGCAGCAGAGGTCTCTGTAAAGTGTTTGCTAAATGTTTAAATGGTATGGGAAAGTTTTCATAAACCTTTTTCAAATTAAACGTAAATTCCCACCCTTAACCTCAGCGTGCAGCATGCTTATGTTAATATTTTAGTGTTTGTGGTGTTCAAGAAACAACTCATTGATTTGTGTGTATTTCTGTTTTATGCTTCACGGCTAGTTTATTTATAATGACGTGAGCATTATCACGATTATATTTGTATTTGAGACCACATCTGGAGTCTGAAATTAAGCGCTAAATACATGCACTTGGTATTTGGGTTGCACGAGTAGGGCTTGGTGTCCAGCATCGCTGAGTGAAAACAGAGTTTTATAATGGCTGTGCTGTGTGGTTGTATCTAGAGGTTGCGCATGGCTGCCATCATTGAGGTCATTGCTTTTGTTCTACAGGGATTCACAGACATAGCTGTAAAGACAAAGGACTTCTTTGTTTTGAACTGTCTGTATCTTAATACACAAATGCACAGATTTTGTCAGTTTGTGGATTTTTTGGGGGGATCTTCCAGAGTTGATTTAACATCAAAATGAACCATTCTGGTGTTAAAATATTTCCCATAGACCCTGTATGGCAAAGAAAGTGCTCATTTTTTAGTATACATTGAAGTGCAGGCATTTCTGGAATCCTTTACCTTAGTGTTTTTATATATGCACATAAAATTGACCCTGGACAACCAAGATATGTCGACATCAGTGTACAGTTTAATGCCCTTTTGAAAAACTCGAGATGACTGCCATTTTTTTCTAAGACATTTGTGCACACTGGTAATAATATAACATGTACATATTTTTACAAATGTAAATATGCTGTTTTACAGAACTGTTTTACCAGGGTTGTATATAAATTTCTAACCAAGGTTGTGTACATGTACATAGTTTTCAGCATTATTTGTATAAAAGTATCAGAATAGTATTGAACTTATGTGTTAGCATTGTCCTGTATTACTTTGAACCAGCAAACTGTTGAGAGAACTTAATGCAGATAATCAACTTCCAGAACTTGAGGTTTTTTACCACACAAAAAAAGACACTACATGTTCACCAGAGCCTTGAACGTTCAAACAGATCTGTATTTTACCTGGCAGCGAAAGTTACCTGGAAAAAATTTGTTTCCATGAAAACTATTAATTTACAGTGTACAGTACTTACATGTAACACCAGGAAACTGAGAAATGAATCATTGCATAGCTTGTAACCGAAACATTTCCATCGGGGTCTTGGGCAGAATATATGTTTAAAGTGGACATGTAAACATCTTGAAATCAATTTGGCTTTACAATTTGCTGAAATGAACCTGTCATGAAGTTATGATACTTTTTATTGCAAACTGTTCAATTTGTACGTTTTGGTGTTAAGAATAGAAATTATGCCATGGTTTAAAAACTGGATTGTGTCCCAAGACCGGAATATTGTTCATGTTCTTTACTTTGAATCCGGTATAAAGCTCAACTTGTCAGTACTTGTTATGTATACATGACCTGAAAAGTCAGCCTTTTTTTAAACATAAAAGTATTCCATAACACAAATGCTGGGTAGCATTGAATATGACCAAACCCAACATTATGAACGCTGCCTGATGTGTCTCACTATTGCACATTGAAATTAAAGTAAAACACCTTTAAGAACCAAATTAGTCTTCCAGACTCTATGGCAAAGACAATTAAAGTCAGGTGCTTAATAGCTAGCCTACAATGTATACCGGTTGCAAGAGTTGGCTTGGTAGAGTGTACGTGGGGAATGTTCCCTTAACTGAGAGCACGCTGGATAGCTATAAAAAGACAAGTAAACTGAGTAAAATTGTCTTTTGTTCAACGGATTTTATTTCAGGTGTTCTGTTTCTTCACATATCATGCATGTACACATACACGTGCATATAGAATAGCTGTCATTTTTCATTTTATTTTTTACACGAAAAAGCAATATTTATGCTACAACTTACGACCAATGCTGCGTGAGTTTTACAAGCAGGGAAAACACAGACACCCAAAAAGTCTGCTTCGTGAAGGGCAATATTTGGCGCTTGGCTAACAAGGGATATTGATCAGTGCGACCAAGTTGAAGGCATTTGCAATGACACCGAACATCTACTCATACTCTGTTGCTAATGACATCCTTGGGGTGAAAAAAACCCACCGCCAGTTCTGCCGAGTGCAGTCGGTTCCACAGGGTGCAAGAATGTCTACAACCTAGCTGACAGAGAAGGGCTTTGAGGAATGCTGTGATGTACACCGTATGCTTGTACATGCATCACAGTATCACAGGATGATGAACTTCATTCTGTGAAGATGAAAGCCATTATGATTATGTCCTGTTATACTCGGTTGATTATTTGACTTGTGTCTGGTAAAGAGGCTATAGCAACCCAAAGGTTGAATTGCACTTGTGCTAAATGTACTCACACAAATTCTTTCTGTAAGTTTTAAAACAGTAGTGTAATAAAAATAAAAAATGTAAATTTGGGTATTAAAAATTAGGCATTGAAACTTAAACACAAAAATTCACAAATAAAGATATTTGTACATGTATGTGTTAACCCAGATATCAAGTAGAAGTGGAAAACAGGAAACAGTATTGAAGTGTAAGTAAAGAGAGGGCTGAACAGGGTGGGAGCATCAAAATGTATAGCACAAGTCACACTTGTAACAAGGATAAACCCAATCTGACAAATAGTATATGAAAAGAGAAAATCCACCGTGATGAAGCTTGGCCTCTTGATTTTGTCGTTCGCTTACAGAGGGAATATTGCTGTTTTTGTATCTTCATGTACATGTATCTGCCTTGAGCTGAAGTGCATCCCCAAGCGGCAAAAGAAGACAGATGGTTGTAAGTTTTCCAAGCGGGTTCTTGCATGCGTTCTGCATGTACGCAAAGACCATACATTAAGGAATAAATTTGTTACGTTTACTCAGTGCGCTCTGTGTCAAAGGTGCATTGATCTCCATTATAAACACGCGCCTATGCGGTGAGTACCAAAAAAAGCACGCCCGCTTTCGTTCCGCTCGGAGCTGATAGGGTTCATGTAAATGACGTCACACACTGGCCTGACAACATAACATATGGAGCCCAGTGAGTCATGAAGAAAGACAGAGAATCCCCAGGATGGTTTATCATAGGGGCCGATGTCTTTGCTAGGGCTGATTGGGACATTGGTGCTACCAACAAGGTCTTTCATGAGATTCACCTGACAAATGAATGAGCCATTCTGCAAAAGGTCCTACCGTGTTGCCCCAGGGGATGAATTGGCTGGGTGGAAGCACAAGCTTACATGGATGATACAATTATATTTTCCTCTGGATGAGAGAAGATGGCGGAATGCCTTAACCGGGTTTACACCATTCTGTAAGGATGAAGTCAACAGATGAAGCATATAATGTAACGCAATCACATGTATACATGTTTTGATGTTTCATTCCTGTACCCCGACCTCCGATGCTTCGCTGTCATCGTCGCTTCCAATGAAAGTTTCTTCTTCTTGCCGGCACTGCCTGGATCTCTTGGCAGCTTCTGCTGCTAGGGATGGGAGGAAAGACATCCCGAATTGTGTCTGCCCTTCCGTCAGGTTGAAAGGGGACTTCACTGTAGCAGAGTCTTGCAGAGGTTCGTTACCAGGTAGATTTGTCTCAGATTGATCCATGTCATATGCCATCACGCTACTTTTCCCGGCCAGTTTAGTCATGTGGGAGTCACCTACACTTGTTCCCTCTTGCCAGTATGACTCATTGAATTCGCCGTTGTGAACAAGTTCACTCTCTGAGGTGGAACAGGGAGGACCTGCTGTGACGAACCTTGCCACTTCCATTTCTCCAGCATCCGTTGATGAGAGGCCCACTGATCCGACATCGTCTGTAGCACCAATACTGGACTTCCTAGCATCTGCATCATCATGTAGGGGAGAATTTGGGCCAAAATCCCTTGAGGAACCACTCGTTCTGCCACCTGCATTCTCTCTTGGGCCCGGATTCTCTGCATTTATGCATCGAAGCATTCTAAAATCACTGGAATCCTCAGAAGCGTTGAGCGCCTTATTACTGGCCAGGATCCCTCCTGCATTTTCACTCGGGGTATCCACTGTACCGATGTCACCCTCAGGCATTCCCCTACCTGTGCACTGATCTTGCTCAGTACCTCCATCAGTCTTGGAAGAGTCGCTGGGACTGACCCTGCCAGAGGTTTTCTTGTACGTCTTGATCCTCTCTGATTTCATGCGTTCCCGTTGGGCCTTCCTGACCGTCAGGACAGAGCGTAATTCCTGCAGCATGCGCTTGGTTTCCTCCGCCTCCCGCCTCCGTCGCATCTGCGGGGGAAAAACAGTGGGATTTATACCAGAGCACAGTGCAACCTTTACATTCTCACACCATTTGCTCACTCTTCCGACCAAAAAAAATCACACAAGAACAATTCTTAAACACTACGGCGATTAGGACTGCCTTTGCAAGTACCCTACTCAGAGAGCTTTATTTTGCCCAAGTGGAAACACTGTCCTGTATGAAGCATCTAAGCAAAGGCTGCAAACGACTAAAGAGCCACCATAGGATCCTACAGTGAAAC